>CM075965.1:5998539-6321039 GCA_038048745.1 Coluber constrictor foxii
AGAAGCTCGGAGCCAGCATAAACTCCAGTCTCTATGGACAGGAGATCAGGGGTCACAGTTTATCCAACAATTAAGCTAACAAGTACCGTAGTCCTCGACTTACAACAGTTGATTTAGTGATCTCTCGAAATTAAAACAGGGCTGAAAAAGGGACTGCTTTTCACATTTGTGACTGTTGAATCGTCCCCAGGATCCAAATTCGGAGTAATGATTAAAAGGTAGAGGAAGTGGGGAAGGGGAAACAAAATCCGTCAGGCGAAGGGCGGTATATAAATCTAATAAACTAAATTAAACTAAACTAAACTAAAGGACAAAAAAAAAGAGAAATCTAGAAAGTTGTATATACATAAGTATTCCTCAATTTACGATCACTTATTTCATAACCGTTTGAAGCCGCGTTGAAAAAAAGCGACTGATGACCGGTTTTCATACTTACGACCGCTTCAGCATCCCCATGGCTGCGCGAGTCACATTCAGATGCTTGGCAGCCGGTCACACTTATGACGCCGCAGTGTCACGTGATTCCCCTTTTGGCGACCTTCTGACAAGCAAAGTCAAGGGGGAAGGCAGATTCATTTAACCACCGTCTTGCTAGCTTAACGACTGCAGCGATTCACTTAACGACGGTGGCAAGAAGGTTGTAAAATGGGGCGTGATTCACTGAACAAACGTCTCGCTTAGTAACACTTAGTGACGATCAGCTGGCCTTCGTGCATGCGGCAGTGTTGAACGGAAGAGCTGGTCTTCTGTTTTCCTGCGCGCCGGCCAGCTGATAGTCGCGCATGCGTGTGCACCAGAAATCCGGAAGACTAGCTGGCGGAGGTTTATTTTCGGGCATGCGCATGTGCCCTGGGCAGCTTCTCTTCTGGGTTGCGACCAGGAGTGAAATGCTCCCGGATCGGACTGGATCACCCAATCCAGTAGCAAAAATCCCTGCGCCCATCCCCCATGCTCAGCTGAGCCGCACGATCATCAGAGGCTTTTTTTTTTACTTTTAAAAGCACTTTTTCTACAACCACTTCTGATGAAAAAATGCTTTTAAAAGTAAAAAAAAAAGCCTCTGATGATCGCGCGGCTCAGCTGGGATCGTCAGAGGCTTTTAAAAGCATTTTTTCTACAACCTCTTCAGGTGAAAAAATGCTTTTAAAAGTAAAAAAAAAAGCCTCTGATGATCAGGCGACTCAGCTGGGATCGTCAGAGGCTTTTAAAAGCATTTTTTAGCTGAAGAGGTTGTAGAAAAAAATGCTTTTAAAAGCCTCTGACGATCCCAGCTGAGTTGCCTGATCGTCAGAGGCTTTTAAAAGCATTTTTTTCCCTACAACCTCTTCGGCCGAAGAGGTTGTAGAAAAAATGCTTTTAAAAGTAAAAAAAAAAGTTGGCCATGCCCACCCAGTGACATTACCCCACCACCACCAAGCCACGCCCACAGACCACAGCTCAGCTGGGATCCTCAGAGGCTTTTCAAAGCATTTTTTTCCTGCAACCTCTTGGCTGAAGAGGTGGTAGAAAAAAATGCTTTGAAAAGTCTCTGACGATCCCAGCTGAGTTCCTTGATCAGTAGAGAGGCTTTTTTTTTTAAAGAGCCTCTCTGACGATCCCAGCTGAGTTGCTTGATCGGCAGAGAGGCTTTTCAAAGCATTAGAAAAAATGCTTTGAAAAGTTTTTTTTTTAAAAAAAGTTGGCCACGCCCACCCAGTCACATTAAACCCCACCCCCACCAAGCCAGGCACACAGAACCGCTAGTAACAGATTTTACATTTCACCTCTGGTCGCGACCGAGATGAGGGTGCATGCCATCACTGGTATCATGCCATCACTGGTGCATGCCATCACTGGTATCAACCCACAGCTCCAGCAGGAGACCCAAAGGGTCTCCTGCTGGAGCTGTGGGTTGGACGAGAAGTCCTCCATAATCTCCCAACCATTCTATGTTCTATCTGCGACCTAGTTAGATGTTCTTATGAGGAAAAATGCTGAGATTGGATGAAAAGGCAGCCAATATTTAGAAGAAGGATTAAGTAATCCTGCAGGCTAGGAACTAACACTTCGAGACTAATCATGATAAGCGACACTTGGGCAGAATTTCCAGGAGACATGACACCCGCATAAATTGCCTGCTGTTGAAGAGCTGTTTTCTCGTTTCCAGATGTCCTCCTTTAAGAACAGATGGACAAAATTTCCCAAACACCAGAGAACCAAAATGCCTTGAATACTGCTTAGGAAGCGGAGAGTGTTGTGAATCTTTAAAAGGTGATGTTTATGAGTAAACAGAACGGCATGATGACTTGATGGAGACAGATCATCCAAGCTTCAGGAGCCCAAGGAACATGAGCAAGGGGAGCTATGATTCAGATATTTCAAGTCTAAATCTTTTCACCGTGAAGCTCTCGCTAGCTAATTTGCTCTGAATAGCAGAATAACAGAGTTGGAAGGGACCTTGGAGGTCTTCTAGTCCAACCTGTTGTGGTCCGCCCGCAACCTGCGGAGCTGGCAACGGAGTCGGGCAGTGATGAGGCTGAGGAAGAACAGGGGCCTGTCCTGGAGGCTGGGGAAGTCCCGGATGAGGACTCTGCATCAGAGGCAGAGATGGGGCCAGGGCCATCAGGGAGCGATGTGCTGACTCCGGAGCCTCCAGAGGCTGACAGTAGAGAGGCAGAGGAACAGGAGGCGCCTGTTCCTAGTGCACGTCTGAGAAGAGCTGCCAGAAGGCTAAAGCAGAGAGGACGACTCGGGAGTAGGGCCAAGAGATGATTGGCCCCTCCCATAAGGCTTAAAAGATCAGCAACGGCTCTTGGCCTCTTTGTCGGAAAACAACATTGAGAGAATTGCTTCTTGTTTCACTGTATTCATTTCTTGTCGGCGTCTTTTGCTTCTGAACTTTTGCCAAGAAAAGCCCTTGGCAGTTTGCCTAATTATCCCAAGGTCGGTGATAAACTGTGGAACGGTGTTTTGAAGAATTTGCTTTAATTTAGTTTGGACTATGCTGAGAATGAGTTAATTCTCAGCTGTTCTAATAAAGTCTTCAAACTGTTTGTATTTAATACTAACTACTTGGGCCTGGTACACAACCCTCTGCTCAAGCAGGAAACCCTATGCCAGTGATGGCGAATCTTTTCGGCACTGATGATGTTACCTAGTTGGGTCATGAAACAATTCAAATATTCTCTCTATCGATACAACTTAGTAACATTTTGGGCTCACTTGTGGGTCGTAAATTGAGGACAACCTGTATGTGAAGTGGTGTATCGCATCTGACCTGCAAAACCTCAGAGGACCACTAGATGGCAGTGGTGGATTTTTACCACGGCTCTCTGTTGCCACCTTGCAGTTCTCTGGATTTTTGCAGAATACAAAATAGAATAATAAGGTTAATTTTAAGGATGGTTAGAAAGAGAGAAAGAGACGGGGAAAGTGGTGACATGGGAAAAATGCATCTTTTAAAATGCCTCCGCAAGGGGAAACTTACACAGGGAAGATAAATTTGGAAACTAAATATTAAAATGCACATATGTTGGGAGGAAATTGTGCACAGAAGCTCATTACATCCCGGAAAATTGCAAATGAGTATAACAGAGGGGGATATTATATATTTATTTAAAATAATGAGTACCGCCTTACTAAGTCAGGCATTAAACCAGATGTAGCACTGGTATACTATTACCCATAGAAGCCCACATATTGCTAAGCCAAATGTTTATGAAATTTTTGCTTAGATGACTATAAGCACCAACTTGCAGCCAGAAGACATGATAAATTTACAATTTCAAAACACGTGGACGGAATTCACTATAATGAGCTTATTTTCACAACACGTGGGCAGAGTTCACTATAGTTTGAACTGGAACTATTCAAATTATTGTGAGCATCCTCGACCAAGCAAAATCGAAAACTACTAGAGAATTCCTGGAAGCCTGGCACTCAGAGAAATCAGCCATCAACAGGCACATAGAGATAAACAACATCTGCACACCATTCAAAAGAGACAATCAAAAATCCAGAGAGGAAACAAAATGGCCGAAAGATCTCACCAGCGATCAACAATCCAGATAAGCAGAGATTAATACCAAGATGGACACTAAAATTGCAACCACACCATAAACAAAACCCTCCTAACTCAGACAAACAAGCTAACAGTCCACAAAGCCTACTCAAGGAATCACCAAGAACACTCCCCATGGACACTGACAGAGCAAGTGGCTGTATATAAACAGAGAGCACTCCCTTCCAGCACTGATGATGTTAACCACTGATGGGGTTTGAGTCTGTCTTTTGATTCAGCCATGTCATGTTCCAGGAGCCTGAGTAGCGTAGGGGAGTAATGCCTCCTACAAAGGCAGCATTTAAGATCCAGCTGCTGCAATTACTTGTGAGTTCAATCCCAGGCAGGCTCAAGGTCGACTCAGCCTTCCATCCTTTATAAGGTGGGTAAATTGAGGACCCAGTTTGTTGGGGGCAATAAGCTGACTTTGTATAAAATATAAATATACAAAGGTATGAAGGCTATTGCTTAACGCATTGTAAGCCGCCCTGAGTCTCCGGAGAAGGGCGGCGTATAAATCAAATTTTTTAAAAAAATTAAAAAATACTAGTAGCCTTGGAGTTGCATAAATTTGCATAAAATTGAGATGCAGTTATTTTTTATTTGCTCCGGATTAAAAATTGGGATCTCTCTCTCTCTCTCTCTCTCTCTCTCTCCCTCTCCCTCTCTCTCTCTCTCTCCCTCCCTCCCTCCCTCCCTCTCCCCTCTCTTTCTTTCTCTATCTTCCAACATAAGGCACAGACTATGTCAGTGATTCTCAGAGATTTAGAATAAAAAAAGGGGGAATGGACAATCACCATTGCACCAATGCTGTTACGGCTCATTTGTGTTTTTTGTCTGTTTTTAGGCTTCTATTGTTTTTTTATGATGTTTGTAAGCCAGTGGGAGTCATTTTCTGAAACAGGCAGTACCTAAACACAATAATAAGTGGATAAATAGTGGAGCTATCATAATTGGAGTGGCTTTTTTGTTTTAAGTAAATTTCATTTTATATAACGTGAGGGTTTTGCTGTGCCCAGAATCCTGTGAATAAATAACAAATGGCTCATTCTTATGTAAAACCGTCGATGTGGTCCTTGGAGTATCATTGGCTTTGACGTGTGGTTTTTCGAATTGTGTTCCAGGGTGGGAACCCACGTGTTTTGTGAGAAATTGGTAGAGATGTGTCTCACATTAAGAGAGGAGGAGGAAAGAATAGGGGAGGAAAGCCATGGCAAATCTAGACAGCGTACTAAAAAGCAGAGACATCCCCCTGCCAACAAAATTGCGAATAGTCAAGGCGATGGTTTTCTCAGTTGCAATGGATGGCTGTGAAAGTTGAACCATAAGGAAGGCTGAGCGCCAAAGAATGGAGGCCTTTGAACTCTGGTGCTGGAGAAGACTCCTGTGAGTCCCTTGGACTGCAAGGCAATCCAACCGGTCAGTCCTAGAGGAGATCAACCCTGACGGCTCTTTAGAAGGCCAGATCCTGAAGAGGAAACTCAAATATTTTGGCCACCTAATGAGAAGGAAGGACTCCCTGGAGAAGAGCCTAATGCTGGGAAAGATAGCTCTGAGCCTGGATAGCTCAGCAGACTAAAAGCATTGTGATTAACACCAGCTGTCTGCAATTACTGTAAGTTAGAATCTCACCAGGCTCAAGGTTGACTCAGCCTTCCATCCTTTCTAAGGTAGGTCAATTGAGGACCCAGTCTGTGGGGGCAATAAGCTGACTTTGTATAAAATATACAAAAGTGTGAAGGCAATTGCTTAACGCATTGTAAGCCGCCCTGAGTCTCCGGAGAAGGGCAGCATATAAATCAAATTTTTTAAAAAAGGAGGAGGAGATAGAGGAGGAGAAGGACGTGGAGAAGAAGGAGAAGAAAAGGAGGAGGAGAAAGATAAGGATAAGAGGAAAATAAGAAGGAGGAGAAGAGGAGGAGGGGGAGGAGGAGAAGGAGAAGGAGAAGAGGAGGAGGAGATGGTGCAGGAGCAAGAGAAGAGGGAGGAAAAGAAGAAGGAGAAGAAAAGGAGGAGGAGAAGGATAAGGATAAGAGGAAAATAAGAAGAGGAAGAAGAGGAGGAGGAGAGGAGGAGGAGGAGGAGAAGGAGAAGAAGAAGAGGAGGAGGAGATGGTGCAGGAGCAAGAGAAGGGAGGAAAAGAAGAAGGAGAAGAAGAGGAGGAGTGGAGAAGGAGAAGGAGAAGAAGAGGAAGAGGAGAAGAAGACAAAGAAGAGGAGAAGGAGCAGGAGCAGGGAATGGAGAAGAACAGGAGGAGGAGATGGAGCAAGAACAAAAGAGGGAGGAGAAGGAGAAGGAGTAGGGACTCGTGAGAAAGAACTTGTAATTATGGTGCACAGTTCAACATATGTGCTGACAGAGTGAGCATCAGCTGTAAAAAAAAGCTCAACGGTATGCTTATTTTATTTATTTATTTATTTTTATCCCACTTTAATTAGTTTTATAAGTAACCCAAGGCAGCAAGCATAAATAAACTCCTTCGTTCTCCTATTTTCCTCACAACCAACAATCCTGTGGGGTTTGTTGGACTGAGAGAGAGTGACTGGTCCAAAGTCACCCAGTTGGCTTTCAGGGCTAAGGCAGGACTAGAATTTCCAGCCTCCTGGTGATTGGCCAAAAATCACCTAGCTGGCTTTCATGGGACTAGAAGGAGGGACTGGAACTCACCGTCCTCTGGTGATTGATTGACCCAGTCAGCTTTCACCCCTTAAGGCAGGGCTAGAACTCACCGTCTCCTGGAGATTGGCCCAAAGTCATCCAGTAGGCTTTCACCCCTAAGGCAGGACTAGAACTCACCATCTCCTGGTGATTGGCTCAAAGTCACCCAGTTGGCTTTCATCCTTAAAGGGAGAGTCACCTGCTTTCTAGATTAGCACCTCTCAATTTTTGGTGCCCGGGTAACCAATCCCTTCCAAATCGTCTGGCCAAATGCTGAGCCCACCTGGTGCTCAGAAAAAGTGGAAGGACTCCTTTCAGCGTACTGCGTTCTCTCCCAGCCCTGCCTCCATATTTTCACACGATTGCAGTGTTCACACATCCCAGCGAAGTTGTTAAAACACTGAATATTACAAGGCTGTTTTACTCACTGTTTCTCTTAGTTCAAACAGCGCCGCTGTCACTCTGTTACTTACATTCTAAAGTCCCCCACCCCCTGCGAAAAGGATGGCAGGAGAGAAGGGAGAGACAGGGAGAGAGAGAAAGAGAGAGAGAGAGAAAGAGAGAAAGAGAAAGAGAGAGAAAAAGAAAGAGAGAGGAAAAGAGAGAGAGAGAAAGAGAGGGAGAGAAAGAGAGAGAAAGAGAAAGAGAAAGAGAGAGAGAAAGAGAGAGGAAAAGAGAGGGGGAGAAGGAGAGAGAGAAAGAAAGAGAGAGGGAGGGAGGGAGAGAAAGAGAGACAGACAGAGAGAGAGAGACAAAGAGAGAGAGAAAGAGAGGGAGAGAAAGAGAAAGCGAGAGAGAAAGAGAGAGGAAAAGAGAGGAAGAGAAAAAAGAGAAAGAGAGAGAAAGAAAGAGAGAGGGAGGGAGAGAGAGAGAAAGAGAAAGAAAGAGAGGGAGAGAAAGAGAGGGAGAGAAAGAGAGAGAAAGAGAAAGAGAGGGAGAGAAAGAGAAAGAGAGAGAGAAAGAGAAAGAGAGAGAAAGAGAGAAAGAGAAAGAGAGAGAAAAAGAAAGAGAGAGGAAAAGAGAGAGAGAGAAAGAGAGAGAGAGAAAGAGAGAGAAAGAGAAAGAGGGGGAGAGAAAGAGAAAGAGAGAGAAAGAGAGAGAGAAAGAGAGCGAGGGAGAGAGAAAGAGAGAGAGAAAGTGAAAGAGAGAGAGAAAGAGGGAGAGAAAGAGGGAAAGAGAGAAAGAGAAAGAAAAAGAGAGAGAAAGAGAAAGAGAGAGAAAGAGGGAGAAAAAGAGAAAGAGAAAAAGAGAGAGAGAGAGAAAGAAAAAGAGAGAGGGTATACATTTGGGGAGAACAGATGTGTTAATCATCTTTCTGTCTTATGCAATGCAGGAACCATCTGTTTTACATCAGATCGTGCCATTTCTGCAGTTATATAAGATTGTGGCTGAATTGTTTAGCCGGTTCTATGGTGAGAAATTAATAAAGAACCAGAGAGGTCGGGCGTAGATTATATTTCTGCAAGAAAGTTTAGGGAGGAGAAGAAATCCCTTCCTTCCTTCCTTCCTTCCTTCCTTCCTTCCTTCCTTCCTTCCTTCTCTCCCTCTCTCAGATAGCATTCCCTTACAGGTTACAAGAGACAAAAATAGTAGGAGAAAAATCATGTCATAAGAAAAAAAGGGGAAAAACCCCATATATTTTGGCCCTCACGTTTGATTAAACGGCCTGAGCTTTCCTGAGGTGGAACTCATGATAGTTTCTGCCTTTTCATAAAATTTGGCAGTCAGAGAGGAGACAAAAATTGTCCCAGAGGAATGATGAGTTCATTTAGCATAGCCCAGATTCTTAAAATAAAATGGCTTTTCGGTCAAATGTGTTTGTAAAATGCTCAAATTCGGTGTGAAACTTAGAAAGGCAAGAAGGGCCTGATTTTCAGAGAACCGAATTCCTGTTTAACGCTCTTCGCGATGTTGAATTTATTTAACGATGTATATCGATTACTGGATCTCCGGAACAGATTAGTGTGAGATTTCACCACTTCCTGCCAAACCGTCCGTAACATATTCTTGTATTAAACAACTTCAATATTACTTCTGAGATTTCCATGGCTGATATTCCTGGTACCTGAAATATAGGTAGTCCTTGACTTATGACCACAGCTGAACTCAAAAATTTCGGTTGCTAACCGAAACATTTCTTAAGTGAATTTTGTCCCGTGTTACGACCTTTCTTGCCACAGTTGTTAAGTGAATCAGCAGTTATTAAGTTAGCTTTCCCATTGACTTTGCTTGTGAAAATGTCACAAAAGGAGATCACATGACCCCGTCATAAACACGAACCAGTTGCCAAGCTCCTGAATTTTAAATCGTGTGACCACGGGGATGCTGCAACGGACTTAACTGTAAAAAAAACGGAGTAGGATGCTTTTCAATGCAGAAATAATCCAGAAGGGAGGACAAGAAACAATGGATGGAAACTGATCCATGAGAGAAGCAACCTGGCATTAAGGAGAAACTTCCAAATAGTGAGGACAATTAACCAGTGGGACATCTTGCCACCAGAAGTTTCGGGTGCTTTGTCACTGGTGGTTTTTAAGAAGAGACTGGACAGCCACCAGTGTGAATGATATAGGACCGTGATGGTGAAAGCAGCCTTCCCCAACCCCTTGGAGGTCCTCTGGAGGCCCGAACGTGCCCGTTTTCCAACTTTTGGTTAGACAGGACTTTTTTGCTGTCCCCAGCCTCCAGAGTCTCCTAGAGAGGCTGAGAGCTGGAACTCACGGAACTGTGTCACCTGGCACGCCGGCTCAGCTCTCAGCCTCTCTCGGAGACTCTGGAGGCTGGGGACAGCAAAAAAGTCACTTCCTGTCTAACCGAAAGTTGGAAAATGAGCATGTTCGGGCCTCCGGAGGACCCCCGAGGGGATGGGGAAGGCTGTTTTCGCCCTCCCCAGATGCATAGAGAGGATCTGGAGCCAGGTGAAAAAGAAAAACGGGCCTACTGGGCTATCGCGTGCCAGTAGCAGGGGTCGCGTGGCCACACATGCACATGAACCTCCCCCGCCCCCCCTTCCTGGCACGGGATGGCAAAAAGGTGGCAAAAAAGAGGATCTCCTGCTTAAGAAAGGGGTTGGACTAGATAGAAGATCTCCAAGGTCCCTTCCAGCTCTATTCTGATGCTTTTCGTTCTCTTTCCTTTCAAGGTCCTGGAATCGAAAGACGCAAAAGTTATACCTCATTTGTAAGGTCCTACCCAGTGGTAGGTTGTCCTTGCTTCGGACCAGTTCGCAAGAACCGGTAGTAAAACCGGCGGCAGGCTCCACCCACCGACCCGGATGTCATCAGGAAGCTTTTGCGCATGCGCGCGACCCCGTTGCGAACCGGTAGTAAAGATAAGTAGAACCCACCCGTCGTCCTACCTCATTTGCCATGCAAATAAAAAGAGGCGGAGCTTGGCTCAGGCGGTAGCAGCCACCATTTTGAATTTTTTTTGGGATGATTCCGCATTTGCAACTTGTTCGAATCCAGGGTTATATATATATATATATATATTATTTCTTTTTTATAATCATACAGTAGGAAACTCAAATCAAACCCTGCGAATGGCTTTTAACCGATGCTGACACCGAGCAAAATTGCCGCCTTTGGCACAAAGGTAAATGATGCTTGGTATTTAAAGGAAATAACCTATTTGAGTTTGCTCTTTTCTCCCAGCCTGGCTAATTTTGCTGTTTTTCAGATAGTGAAATTGCAATTCCGTGTAACATCTTGCTGTCTTGTGTAGCAGGTCACCGTTCCTGACTTGAATGTTAATGGATTCTTAATAAGGTCAAAAATATATATGTATATAATTTATGGTTTTCCCCCCTAATGTCATAACCAGAAATAATTCACCTTACGCTATAATTTTCCCAGTGAAAAGGAAGGTTGATGAGCAAACACCTTTGTCAGAATGATTGCTCATTAGGAAAGACGGATGTTGGCCTGACTATTTATATAAATCCGCTGATCGAACAATATCGAGCCAATTATAGAACTGGAGAATTTTCTGCTGATGGCTTTGCTTTTTCTTTTCCCAATACATTTCTTTCAGTTTTTAGGTGGGAGCAAAAGAACAATTAGCTAACACTCCTAGGTAAAGGTAAAAAGGTAAAAGTTCCCCTCTCACATATGTGCTAGTCGTTCCCGACTCTAGGGGGCGGTGCTCATCTCCGTTTCAAAGCCGAAGAGCCAGCACTGTCCGAAGACGTCTCCGTGGTCATGTGGCCGGCATGACTCAACGCCAAAGGCACACGGAACGCTGTTCCCTTCCCACCAAAGGTGATCCCTATTTTTCTACTTGCATTTTTTTTTGCAAACAAATATACACAAACAAACAATATATTTTTTTCTGAACAGAGTATTGGCCGAGTCAAAATCTGTACACCTTTTAGTTTTCTCCAATACAATTTATATATTTCACTTTTTGCCATAACATTCTTTCTCTCTAATTTTTGTTTTTATTTTCCTTCTATTTCTTCTGGTATATAAGCCAATATTACCATTCGCCCTAATGTCTCTCATTACTTTTTTTTTTCAAATTGAAATTCTTTAATTTAATGTCAGTCATTTTTCTAAAACCTAATCCTAACTCTAAGTCATCTTATTCAAATATTTTCCCACTGCTCTCTTTTCACAGCATCAAATATTTTCCCTAGATTCCATTATTCCAATTATAGATATTAGTATTCATACAATGTTATATATATAACCCGTTTCCTTCCTTCTTTTCCCTTTCTTTCCCTTATCAGCTTATCCAAATACTACAATCAAATATATTACAGCAATTCACTAAAGTATATAACATTAAAGTCATTCATTTCTATTTCTCAATTCCAATTGTTTTTTAAAATAAACCCAATTTTCCATTGCTTTTTCAAATATATTTATTTATTTATTTATTGGTTCGATTTATATGCCTCCCTTCTCCGGAGGCTCAGGACAGCTTACAATGCGTTAAGCAATAGCCTTCATACTTTTGTATATACCTGCTTAGTAGGGCTTTCGGCTCCCCCCAAGCGGTGTTCTTTTTTATACAAAGTCAGCTTATTGCCCCCACAATCTGGGTCCTCATTTTACCCACCTCGGAAGGATGGAAGGCTGAGTCAACCTTGATATATACTATCCACACCTCTTCATAATAAACCATAATCATAATCATTACTATTTCCCCCTCTTAAAAGTTAATTTCAATTATTGCCAACAGTGTCTTAATCTCTTCACGTTAAACAGTAAAACAAAGTCAATTTTCATCTTTTCCCTTTACCTTCTCCTCTTATTTAATTATCTATTAATCCCTTTTCATAGTACAATATCATTTCAAATGCTTTAGCTCAGGAGTCGGCAATCTGCGGCTCTGGAGCTGCATGCGGCTCTTTGGGCCCTCTGGTGTGGCTCCCTGTCAGGTGATTCGACCGCTAGCTGGCCTCGCCCCTCGTCCTCATCTCCCAGCCACTCCTTGCCTGGCCTGAGAAGGTAAGAACGACAGTGGGGGATGGGAGAAGCAGCCAGGGTGGAGACAGAGAGATACAGAGAGAGGGGGAGAGAGAGAGACATAGAAAGATACAGAGAGAGGGAGAGAGAGAGACATAGAAAGATACAGAGTGAGAAGGAGAGAGAGAGAGACATAGAAAGATACAGAGAGAGGGGGAGAGAGAGAGACATAGAAAGATACAGAGTGAGAGGGAGAGAGAGAGACATAGAAAGATACAGAGAGAGGAGGAGAGGGAGACATAGAAAGATACAGAGGGAGAGGGAGAGAGAGAGAGACATAGAAAGATACAGAGAGAGGGAGAGAGAGACATAGAAAGATACAGAGAGAGGGGGAGAGAGAGAGACATAGAAAGATACAGAGTGAGAGGGAGAGAGAGAGAGACATAGAAAGATTCAGAGAGAGGAGGAGAGAGAGACATAGAAAGATTCAGAGAGAGGAGGAGAGAGAGACATAGAAAGATACAGAGAGAGGGGGAGAGAGAGAGACATAGAAAGATAGAGAGAGGGGGAGAGAGAGACATAGAAAGATATAGAGTGAGAGTGAGAGAGAGAGAGACAGAAAGATTCAGAGAGAGGAGGAGAGAGAGACATAGAAAGATACAGAGAGAGGGGGAGAGAGAGAGAGACATAGAAAGATAGAGAGAGGGGGAGAGAGAGAGACATAGAAAGATACAGAGTGAGAGGGAGAGAGAGAGAGAGAGACATAGAAAGATAGAGAGGGGGAGAGAGAGAGACATAGAAAGATACAGAGAGGGGGAGAGAGAGAGAGACATAGAAAGATACAGAGAGAGGGGGAGAGAGAGACACAGAAAGATACAGGGAGAGGGGGAGAGAGACAGACAGAGAGATACCGAGAAAAAGGGAGAAGGGGGGAGAGAGGGAGGGAGGGGAGAGAGAGATATGTCAAAACGATTTTGTGGTTCCTGGTGTTTTTTAACAGCTGATTCTCTGCCCTAATGACCGGCTGGGTAGGCATGGTTAGGGGAGGTCATGTGACAGGTGGATGTGAGTGACATTGTGTGGGCCACACCCACCTAGGTTTTGTGGCTCCCGGTGTTTTCTTTTCTGTGGGAAATGGGTCCAAATGGCTCTTTGAGTGTTTAAGGTTGCAGACCCCTGCCCTAGACAGTCATGAGGCTGTACGTGTCTGAAGGATAGGACAACGCCTTGCAAATGAAGAACGACACATTGAGTAAAATAATCCCCACCCAGCAATTATATTTTCACTGTGCAGTGTAGAGGAGGATCACCAGGTGTCCTACTTTCCGTCTCTCGAATCGGTTTGCTCTAATGTTCATAAAAGTGTTAAAAGTGTCAAAATAAAAGCCCCTTCCTTTAGGGCTTCCCATGCTAATTAGCCACCACATTGTCTTCAGCGGCTCTCCAAAGTCCAGTTCTTTTGGGTGGATATCGATGGACATACAGGTAACATAAATTCTACCCTGCTTGGAACTGCCTCCTTATTTTTGCCTGCTTTTAGCTCGTTTGTCTTGGTCTTACACCCTTTTGTCTTTGTGTTCTAGAGCACCAAGGACCTCACAATCCTCCTGCTCATCTTCCTCTTCCTCCTCCTCCTCCTCCCTTCATTCTGCAAACCCCACTCCCTTCTAGAACTGATGATGTTACCTCGTTGGGTAATGAAACATCTGCAAGAAAACAAGCAAGCTCAGAGGACATCAAGGATTCCAGAGTCGTCGTCGTCGTCGTCCTCCTCCTTCACAACCCTTCTCCCTTCTAGAACTGATGATGTTACCTACTTTGGTCATGAAATGTCTACAAGGAAATCACCAGATTCAGAGAACACCGAAGACCCCTTAATCCTCTTCCTTCTCATCCTCGTCCTCCTCCTCCTCCTTCTTCTCCTCCTCCTCCTCTTCCTCTTCCGGACAATGGAAGTAGCAGTAAGGCAAGACCACACTGACTGTGCTATTTTGGATGACGCCCAGAGACTGGAGAGCAGAATAAGGGAGACCATCCAACCAACGAGCTACGGTAGTTTCCTGGCCATCCCACCGGAAGAGCTGAGCAGATTCTCTGGATTTAAAAAGCTTTTGTTTTGGCTCGGTTACTTCTCAGGTTTGGAAATGAGATTACGTCCGTTCAGACATTCAGATCTGGCCGATGTTTAGTGCCACAAGCCTTAGGGATGGTGAGCAGCTGTCAGTTGATGAGAAATTCTCTGCCAACTCTGCAATTGATGGTGCTAACGAACTTCCCTAGAACATCAGTGAGCAATGTGGATGTTTCAGAGTTGAACTATTCTGAAAAGTTGAGGAGTCACCAGATGAATATGGTGGAAATATGGAAACTATGGGTGAAAAATGAGCACCAAAAGTTGGAGAGATGCAGTGGGATGCGTTTCTCAACTTTGTCAATCCTTAGGACATCATGTATCCTAGAATATCTTCTGAGAAGCTCCACCATGTTGGTTCTACAGGTTATCCATGGTCTATATACTTGTGTCTTGGTTGATACCTTTTTGTCGTTCCTGACTCTAGGGGGCGGTATTCATCTCCGTTTCAAAGCCGAAGATCCAGCGCTGTCCAAAGACATCTCTGTGGTCATGTGGCTGGCATGACTCAACGCCAAAGGCACACGGAACGCTGTTCCCTTCCCACCAAAGGTGGTCCCTATTTTTCTACTTGCATTTTTTACCTGCTTTCGAATTGCTAGGTTGGCAGAAGCTGGGACAAGTCACGGGAGCTCACCCCGTTATGCGGCACCAGGGATTCGAACCGCTGAACTGCCGACCTTTCGATCGACAAGCTCAGCATCTTAGCCGCTAAGCCATTGCATCCCTGTTCTAGTAAGGTAGCTGTAAATTAAGAGTTTGAGGGGAAAAAAATTATTGCCTCGAAGAATTTTTGTTTGTCCAGGCTGGCAAAGAATTATAACTGCACCTGCAGTTTTTTGGGAACGAGTTTCCACTTTTTAAAAAGGCTTCTTAGATATTGGCATTGAAATGTTGGATTGTGCTCGCCCTCTGTCATTATTTACAGAGAATGCTCAGGGCAAGAACTTAGTGCCTAAAACTCAATATTGGGCCCCGGAATTGGATTAAAATTTTGCCAGTTGGAGGAGACTGTTTACCTCCTTCATATTAATTTTTCCGACAAAGAACACAACAAAAGAAATCTTATTTACGTGTATCTGGACTTTGCAGTAATTCCGATCTAATCACCAAGGTTCCTCTGAAGCATGGAAGGATGCAATTGGAGCCTCTGTTTTTAAAGCAGCTGCATTTAACCTAAAGGTGCTTTTCCCCCCAAGAGGCCACTGGACATTTTGCTTCTCATCCAAAAAGCTTCTTTAGCTCTGCAAGGAGCTGTGCTTTCTCCAGGATGTTTTCTGCTCCGTGTCCCTTCACGGTTGAGCACAGGCTGTTGGGGATGAGTCTGTCCTGTCTGTATCTCAAAAAGGAGCCTGGATAGCTCAGCAGACTAAAAGCATTGTGATTATAAACCAGCTGTCTGCAATTACTGTAAGTTCGAATCTCCCCAGGCTCAAGGTTGACTCAGCCTTCCATCCTTTCTAAGGTGGGTCAATTGAGGACCCAGTTTGTGGGGGCAATAAGCTGACTTTGTATAAAATATACAAAAGTATGAAGGCTATTGCTTAACGCATTGTAAGCCGCCCTGAGTCTCCGGAGAAGGGTGGAATATAAATCAAATTTTTTTTTAAAAAAGGAGGAGGAGATAGAGGACGAGAAGGAAATGGAGAAGAAGGAGAAGAAAAGGAGGAGGAGAAGGATAAGGATAAGAGGAAAATAAGAAGGGGAAGAAGAGGAGGAGGAGAGGAGGAGGAGGAGAAGAAGGAAAAGAAGAAGAGGAGGAGGAGATGGTGTAGGAGCAAGAGAAGAGGGAAGAAAAGAAGAAGGAGAAGGAGGAGAAGGAGAAGAAGAGGAGGAGGAGGAGGAGAAGACAAAGAAGAGGAGAAGAAGCAGGGAATGGAGTAGAACAGGAGGAGGAGATGGAGCAAGAACAGAAGAGGGAGGAGAATGTACAAAAGTATGAAGGCTATTGCTTAATGCATTGTAAGCCGCCCTGAGTCTCTGGAGAAGGGCGACATATAAATCAAATTTTTTAAAAAAGGAGGAGGAGATAGAGGAGGAGAAGGAAGTGGAGAAGAAGGAGAAGAAAAGGAGAAGGAGAAGGAGAAGGAGAAGGAGAAGAGGAAAATAAGGGGAAGAAGAGGAGGAGGAGAGGAGGAGGAGGAGAAGAAGGAGAAGAAGGAGAAGGAGGAGGAGATGGTGTAGGAGCAAGAGAAGAGGGAAGAAAAGAAGAAAGAGAAGGAGGAGTGGGGAAGGAGAAGGAGAAGAAGAGGAGGAGGAGGAGAAGACAAAGAAGAGGAGAAGAAGCAGGGAATGGAGAAGAACAGGAGGAGGAGATGGAGCAAGAACAGAAGAGGGAGGAGAATGTACAAAAGTATGAAGGCTGTTGCTTAACGCATTGTAAGCCGCCTTGAGTCTCCGGAGAAGGGCGGCATATAAATCTAATTAAAAAAAATTTGAAAACCGAAGCACGAATGGTTCCTGTAGTCTGCAATTTTTCTGGAAATCTGTTCATACTCCCCCCTCCCACCAGGGAGGGTCTTCACCCCAAATTGCATAGCTAAAAATTTGTAGCGATTCTCAGTCATCCAGGTCCTGGTTGTCCCAGAGGTGCTTTTCTCAGGAGGCCACAGGACTTCCTTGTTTTTTTTTCTTTTGAAGACGTTTTGCTTCTCATCCAAGAAGCTTCTCCAGCTCTGACTGGAAGGTGGAGAACGGAAGGATTTATATTCCTTGCAGAGAGCTGGTCATTTGCGTCCTTTTTAGAGAGTCCTTGAGGCCACCTGGAGGTTTATCTTGGGGTCAGAGAGGCCATCTGTGTCAAAATTGAACAGCCCGCTCTCAACAGAGGGGAAGGGATACGACATTGTCTATCTCCAGTCTCTGCACCAGTGGTGAAATCCAAATTTTTAAACTATCGGTTCTGTGTGTGTGGCTTGGTGAGCCTGGCAGGGGAAGGATACTGCAAAATCTCCATTCCCTCCCCACTCCTGGGGGGAAGGATATTGCAAAATCTCCATTCCCACCCCACTCTGGGGCCAGCCAGAGGTGGTATTTGCCGGTTCGCCAAACTACTCAAAATTTCTGCTACTGGTTCTCAGAACAACTCAAAATTTCTACTACCGGTTCTCCGAACTGCTCAAAATTTCTGCTACCAGTTCTTCGAACAGCTCAAAATTTCCGCTACCGGTTCTCCAAACTGCTCAAAATTTCCGCTACCGGTTCTCTGAACTGCTCAAAATTTTCCCTACCGGTTCTCCGAACTGCACAAAATTTCCGCTACCGATTCTCCGAACTGCTCAAAATTTCCACTACAGGTTCTCCGAACTGCTCAAAATTTCCGCTACCGGTTCTCCGAACTGCTCAAAATTTCCGTTACCGGTTCTCCGAACAGCTCAAAATTTCCACCACCGGTTCTCAGAACAATTCAAACTTTCCACTACCGGTTCTCCGAACTGCTCAAAATTTCCGCTACCAGTTCTTCGAACAGCTCAAAATTTCCACCACCGGGTCTCCGAACTGCTCAAAATTTCTGCTACCAGTTCTCTGAACAGCTCAAAATTTCCGCTACCAGTTCTCTGAACTGCTTAAAATTTCCACTACCGTTTCTCCGAACTGCTCAAAATTTCCGTTACGGGTTCTCTGAACAGCTCAAAATTTCCACTACCGGTTCTCAGAACAATTCAAAATTTCCACTACCGGTTCTCCGAACTGCTCAACATTTCCGCTACCGGTTCTCCAAAACCTGTCAGAATCTGCTGGATTTCATCCCTGCTACACGCAGTCCTTTCAACAATTCCAAGAAGGCTCCCCACTCATTTGCACTACTCAGGTGATGCTGAGGGCACAGATAAACCTGCAAGTGGCCTCAACGACACTCTAAAAAGATGCAAATGACCGGCTGTCTGCAAGGAATATCAATCCTTCTGTTCCCCCACCATCCAGTCAGAGATGAATCAGAAGCTTCTGGGATGAGAAGCAAAACATCTTCAAAGAAAAATCAGAAAGTCCAATTGCCTCTTGGGGAAAAAAAAGCTTCTTAGATATTAGATATTCACACGAGGGGATTGTACAAATTGCACAGCATCTTTTATTGCGTTATTAACGTGCGTCCTAACCTGCTAGAATAATTGACTCTGCTGTTATAGTTTTCCTGGTTTGATAGATTTGTACGTCAGTTTTAAAAAATCGCAGGGCTTTGCATTTTTATTTTTCAAGTCCTTTCTCTTCTGTTCTGCTTGCTCCAGGTACTGTCACACCCACTATCTAGCAAAGCACCTTGCCTGATGATAAACAAATAATATAACATAACATAAAACATAAATAAACTACTTCATACTTCTTATTATTTCTGGCAAACGGAAAGAAAGTTGTCGGACGGATCTCAGCAAATTTCCCCCTCTAATTAAACAGCATCTCCTGATAAGGGGCTTTTGCTTAAAATATCCCGTTTGCTGGAAATAATTTATCTTTCTTAGTTTGGCATCTTGCTTGCTCTTTCGTTTTTAAGAAAAAAGGATTTCTTTTTTTTCCATGTCAGTGGTGGTGTGTGTGTGGGAAATTTGGGCTCCTGGTTATTTCGGGATGTTTCTATTGTCACTTTTCCCTGGGAGAGGTTTGGTTTATGCTGGAGACTCACCTTGCAATTAACTCCATCTGCAATTTTGCAATCATGTTAAAAAAAGAAGGTGCGAGGTGGGTTTTCAAGAACTTAAGCAGAAAAAAGTTAAGCAGTGTTTATTAGATATAGAATATCGAATAACAGAGTTGGAAGGGACCTTGGAGGTCTTCTAGTCCAACCCCCTGCCCAGGCAGGAAACCCTCTACCACTTCAGACAAATGGTTATCTGACATCTTCTTAAAAACTTCCAGTGTTGGAGCATTCACAGCTTCTGGAGGCAAGTAGTTCCACTGATTAATTGTTCTAACTGTCAGGAAATTTCTCCTTAGTTCTAAGTTGCTTCTCTCCTTGATTCATTTCCACCCATTGCTTCTTGTTCTGCCCTCAGGTGCTTTGAAGAATAGTTTGACTCCCTTTCTTTGGGGCAGCCCATGAGATATTGGAAGGCTGCTATCATGTCTCCCCTAGTTGATTTTAGCAACTCTAGGATGTGGGGACTTCAAATCCCAGAATCCACCCCTTGCAGCCAGTGTTACTTGGAGTAGCATACCATTCTCACACGCTCATTATGAACCTGGTTGTTGTTAGTCGTGAAATCGTGTCCGACCCATCACGACCCCATGGATTTCCCGTCCTTTACCTTTCTCTGGAGTCCGTTTAAGCTCCCGCCAACTGCTTCAGGGACTCCATCCAGCCACCTCGTTCTCTGCCGTCCCCTTCTTCTTTTGCCCTCAATCTTTCCTAGCATCTTCTCCAGGGAGTCCTTCCTTCTCATTAGGTGGCCAAAGGATTTGAGTTTCCTCTTCAGGATCTGGCCTTCTGAAGAGCAGTCAGGGTTGATCTCCTCGAGGACTGACCGGTTGGATGGCCTTGCAGTCCAAGGGACTCGCAGGAGTCTTCTCCGGCACCAGAGTTCAAAGGCCTCCATTCTTTGGCGCTCAGCCATTACGAACCTACAATATTTTAAAGATAGAAATAAACAGGGAAGCAAAAGTGAAGAGTCCTTGGAGTTCTCTGAGCTGGGTTGTTTTCTTGCCGATGTTTCATGACCCAACTGGTAACATCATCAGTTCTAGAAGGGAAGGGGGGGGGGTTGTGGAGAGGAGGAGGAGGAGGAGGAGGTGTTGTGGCCCCGTCCTCTGAGCCTATCCCATTGGAGGAAGGAAGCTCTGAGCATGAGGAAGAGGAGCCAGCCAGATCTCCCAGCCCCCCCCCCGGCACCGTCTCAGGTGCCAGCTGAAAGAGAGCAAAGTAGTGGGGAAACAGGTGTCTCAGATGAGAGTGAGGGAGAGACGTCATTCCTGGACGCACGTCAACGAAGGCGAGATAAGCGCTTGCAGCAGCTGAGGAGACGTGCGAGGGAATAGACCTGAGTCACTGGACTTGAGTCACAGGACCAATGAGTCACTGGACCACACCCCAGAGACTATATAAGAGAGGGTGGTGGTCAATGATCCCTGTGATGAGCAATAACTCAATCTGGTAGTCATTGGAGCTAAAAGAACGGATTTTGGCAAAGCTACCTATGTGATTTTCTTTCTGTGAACAATTAAAGCACTTGGCAGACGGTGTGAATATCGCTGTCAAGTTGGAGATAAGAACTGTGGTGTGTGCCAAGTGCTTCTTTAACCGTCAACTGGCTGTGTTTTTGTGGGTGTATGTAGAGGGGGACAGATCAGGAGGATGACAACAGTGGGATATCTAAGTGTGGTTGTTTTCTTATAGACGTCAAATGACCGCATCGGCACTGAGCCCGCCACCCCAAAGAAGGGTTAACACCCCAGAAAGGTATAATGTAAGCAATCCTTGACTTATGATCACAATTGAGCCCAAACTTTCTCTTGCTAAGTGAGACATTTGTTAAGTGAGTTTTGCTGCATTTTATAACCTTTCTTGCCCAGTTCCCCAAACACAACAAACCTTCTGTAGTTGAAGCAATGATTCCTTTATGAGGAGTGCCGGCAACCCTGGCAAACAGTTGCTCTCTCACCACCGGCTAACAAGTCTGTCCGGCAGGGAGATGGATAGTTGTTTGCCACATCTATTCATCTCCACCCCCTGCCTTTTATCCCCGGAGCTAGGGTGGGGCTTCGCTAGCAGCGGTGGCTCTTCCGTCCCAAGGACCAGCCCATAGATTTCCACTTCTCTCCTCTCCTCTGCCTTCTGCGCATCTATGTGTCAGGCACAGGACCCAGCTGTTCCTCCTCTTCCTCATCAGCCACCTCCAGACCTGGGAGCTGTTGACTCTCCATCTGAGGGCTGACAGATGGCCCAGGCTCCACCTCCCCCCCTCTCTGCCACCTCCATTCCTTCCTCCCCCTCGGAGCTCTCCAGTTGCCTTGATGCTGACCCTTACTCCCACTCCTCCTCCTCCTCCTCTGATTCTACTATTGGACAGGCCGGAGGCCGATAGACCACAACACCACTGATGTTAAATGAATCACTGCAATTATTAAATTATTAATACGGTCGCTAAGTGAATCAGAAGGTCGTAAAAGGGGATCACATGACCCCGGGACACTGCAACGGTCATAACTATGAAAATATGAATTTTGATCACAATGAGCATGGGAATGTCGCAACGGTCGTAAGTGTGAAAAGTGGTCACAACTCACGTTTTTTCAGGAACGGTCACTAAGTGAACTGTTATAAGTCGAGGACTACTGTAGTACTTCCGAAGGGAGCAACCCATCCATTTACTTCTCCTGCTGCAGCTGGGCTCTCTTTCTACGGTCAACAGCTTTCATCATTCAGATATCGTTTTGATAGTCATCTATCAAACAACCATCTCCCTGGGGGTGATATTTATAGGAAACCTGAGCAAAATATCGTAGCTTTGACTTTCAAGACCCAAATTCCCTGTAGGAACGTTGCCAAGAAGACTTCCATTTTATTACAGGAGATGGATAAATAATTCAATTTAGAATAACAGCCCAGGGTCTGCTTCCTGAAAATTTTATAAGTGTCCATGTTGTTTCAGTCAATATAAAACTCAACATCTAAACCGACCTCAAGGACTCATAAAATACATTTCCGTCTTTCCAGATTCTTATAAGAAAAAAAAAAAAAACCCCACCCTTTATTGCTCTTTAGGGATATATTGAGTAGCATCTAAACCATCACAGGTGTATTTTCTTTTTTTATAGGAAAGCGAATGTGATGTATTTTTTTTTTTTTAAAATAAATACAATAGAAAATCTTTGAAAAGCGGAGCTTCCTTGGCCTTAAACCTGACATTTTACAACTGAACTGGTACACACGCATTATCAGTGCAGAAAAAATAAGCTTGCAAAAGAAACATTAACTTGGTGAACTAGTTGGAACAGTGTGGGACAACATGATATTCGTTGACATTACGGAACAGAACAGAACAGAACAGAACAGAACAAAAGCTCTTAAGTCCTTTTTATTTCACCAGGCGGGCCTGGCCTAACCTCTCTTCTTATTTTAGCGTTATATTTTAATTTGTCTTAATTGTGTGGGGTGTTTTAATTCTGCCTGGGCCAAATTTATTTAATTTGATTTTAGCTGGGCTTTTAAATTTTGTATACATGTATTTTTATTGTTGGCTGTTCACCGCCCTGAGTCCTTCGGGAGTAGGGCTGTATATAAATCTAATAAATCTAAATCTAATCTAAACAGAATAATGAAGTTGGAAGGGACCTCGGAGGTCTTCTAGTCCAACCCCCTGCTTAGGCAGGAAACCCTACACCACTTCAGACAAATAGTTATCCAACACCTTCTTAAAAACTTCCAGTATTGGAGCATTCACAACTTCTGGAGGCAAGTTGTTCCACTGGTGAATTGTTCTCACTGTCAGGAAATTTCTCCTTAGTTCTAAGTTGCTTCTCTCCTTGATTAGTTTCCACCCATGGCTTCTTGTCCTGCCCTCAGGTGCTTTGGAGAACATCTTGACTCCCTCTTCTTTGTGGCAGCCCCTGAGATATTGAAAACACTGTTCTTCTATCTCCATGGAGATTCTGACTAGGGGTGGGATTCAAAACTTTTAGCAACCAGTTTTCTGCCCCGTTGCTGGGTGGGTGAGATCATGGTGGTCATGGCCTACTCAGCTTTCTGCACCATGGCGGGGGTGGGTGGGGTGGGGAGCGTGTTTTTGCCTGTTTCTAGACCTCTGGAACATCCAGGATGCCAGTTTTTCACCCTCCCCAGGCTCCGGAGGCTTTCCACGAGCTTCTGGGAGGGTGAAAATGGTTTCCCCAGGCTCCAGAGGCTCTGAACGGCCCCGTTTCCAGACTTCTGGAACTCCCGAGAGGCCCATTTTTCACTCACCCAGAGCCCCCAGGCGGGCGCTGCGCTTACCTGGCATCCAAAATGGGCAATGTGGAGACTCCTGGGAGGGGCGGTGTGGGTTGGATGGGGCATGCCAGTCCTTGCAACTACCGGTTCGGCGAACCAGATGTAAAATTAGCACCCGGTTTGCCTGAATTGGTCGAAACCAGCTGAATCACCAAACCAGCTGAAAACCAGCCCTGACTCTGATACACAACCAGATGACACAAAAAACACGCACAGCTTGATAGATTTGGTTAATTACTTGTGCCTACATGTGTTCCACCAGACCCCTTCCTTTGGGTAGTTTACACTTCATTGTCTACGGAGATTCTCAATCATTCAGGTCATGGTTGTCCCAAAGGTGCTTTTTCCCAAAAAAGTCCACTGGACCTTTTTTTTGGTCTTCCTTGAAAATGTTTCGCTTCTCATCCAAGAAGCTTCTTCGAAACTTGAGAACTGAAACGTTTTCAAGGTAAAAATAAATAAATAAGGAAGTCCTGCTGCCTTTTGGAAAAGCACTTTTGGGATACTGATGAAATGCTACTGGTTCGCACCGGTTTGGGGGAACTGGTAGTGATAAAAACTACCAGTTCGGGTGAATTGGTAGTAAAAAGCGTCCCGATATAGCCAGCTGACGCCATCGCTGGTTATTGGGGGTGAATCATTGGCCCCCATGGAAAGGGTGCGCAACTTGGGTGTCCTCCTGGACCCACGGCTGTCCTTAGAGGATCACACGACAGCTGTGGCCAGGGGGACCTTCTATCAGGTTCGCCTGATTTGCCAGTTGCGGCCCTTTCTAGATCGGGACTCCCTACGCACAGTCACTCAGCCTCTCGTCACTTCTTGCCTGGACTACTGTAACGCTCTCTACATGGGGCTCCCCTTGGGGTGCACCCGGAGGCTCCAACTGGTGCAAAATGCAGCCGCGCAGGGGATTATGGGAGCGACAGGGCGCTCCCATGTGACACCTCTCCTGCGAGAGCTGCATTTGCTACCGGTGGACTACCGGGTGTGTTTCAAGGTGTTGCTGATCACCTTTAAAGCGCTCCATGGCTTAGGACCAGGGTACTTACGGGACCGCCTTCTGCCACCAATTACCTCCCACCGGCCGGTTCGCTCCCACAGAGAGGGCCTCCTCAGGGTGCCGTCAGCCAGACAATGGCGGCTGGCGACCCCCAGGGGGAGAGCCTTCTCTGTGGCAGCCCCCACCCTCTGGAACAATCTTCCTCCAGAGTTAAGAACAATTTCCGACCTCCCGACTTTTCGGCGGGCTTTAAAAACATACTTCTTTCAGCTTGCTGGCTTAGCCTGATTCCTGATAAATATTTTAGTATTTTTAGAGTTCACTATCTATTTTTAAATGAATCTGTTTTAATTATTGGCTAATTTGTATTTGTTCTTTTTATGAAATTTTAACTTTTGTGTATTTGCTTTTTTATTTGGCTGTTCACCCTGAGGCCTTGTGGCCCTGAGTCCACAAGGAGAAGGGCAGTATATAAATCTAAATAAATAAATAAATAAAGCTACCGGTTCCTCCAAACCGATATTTCTGACGATCAGCTGTGCCGCACGATTTAAAGTAGCCAGAAAGCAGGTAGTCCTGCTTTCTGATTTTTCTGTGTGAAGCGCATCTTTTTTTTCTGCACAAAACGCATGTTTGGTGTGTATTGTGCATGCGCATTGCATGCACATTGCAGCATGCATTAGGTGTGAATTGCGCATGCACGCAGAGCATGCATTTGGCATGCACTGCACATGCACGCACACACAGCATGCATTTGGCATGTGCCACGCATGTGCAGCCAGCGAACTGGTAGCAAAATGGTTCAGATTTCACCACTGCTATGGGATAGCGTTTGAGTTGATTAACTTGGCGTTGATTCCAAGACACGAAACTTCTCTCCAGAGCCACTCTATCTTTCCCAAAGCATTTTCCCAATCCTGATAGATTTTTCAGGACAGAACTGGACAGTGAGATGAGAGAGATGCCGGCTCCCGTTAGAACCTGCATTGACGTTAACGTTGATGGATGAAATCCACGTGGTCTCATCCTAGAAACCAATGTTGCTGCTACGGAGAGTCATCAGTCTTCAGCCTCCCGGCTCCTTTGAAATGGTTTTAAGTCGACGAATGAATGAAAGCTGTCAAAAATCACCAAATCTCTTGTAATGGTAGCATTCTTATCGACGTCCTTCCTGATGGAAAGCTTTTGTGAGTCAGTCACCTGTACAGGTAGTTCTTTTTTTTTTATTATTGAAAAGTTTTACAACAAAAAAGAAAATTCCCCCCCTCCACTGTTCCCCCCACCCATTTTCCCTCCCTCCCATCCTCCCCCCGGACTTCCCAGAGCAAAATACAGGGTATTGCAATTAACAATCATGAGCTAAAATAACCTAACTGTCCCTATTCTACAAATCATCCCCTGAAACCTTAACTCCCCTATAGATAACATAACATTTCTAGAATTTAACCCTCATTCATAAGCTAATTGACATTTTCTTGTCTGATACTTATTTTGAATATATTCAATCCATCTTCTCCATTCCAGTATGTATCTTTCTTGTGTAAAGTCCTTCAGATACGCTGATATTTTGGCCATTTCTGCTAAATTTGTAACTTTCAATGTCCATTCTTCTATAGTAGGCAAAAAATCCTTCTTCCAGTATTGCATTACCAACAGCCTAGCTGCTGTTATTAGGTTTAAAATCAATTTAGTCTCTATTAGTCTACAATCCGTAATTATACCCAATAAGAACAATTGCGGAGTAAATTTCAACCTTTTCTTTAGAATATTCTGCATCACCCACCAAATGTTTATCCAAAATGCTTTGATTTTCTTACAAGTCCACCCATATATGATAATAAGTTGCATCATCACAATTACATCTCCAACATTTAGCTTGCACATTTGGATACATACAGGATAATTTCTTGGGGTCCAAATGCCATCTATAAAACATTTTATAAAAGTTTTCTCTTAAATTTTGTGCTTGTGTAAATTTAACATTTCTAATCCAGATTTTTTCCCATGTTTCCATCATCACCGGCTCCTGGAAATTTTGTGCCCATTTGATCATACAATCTTTGACCAATTTTGTTTCTGAATCTATTTCCAGCTGTACAGGTAGTTCTTGACCACATTTTGTTACTACCAGTTCGCTGTACACTTGCATGCTCAGTTTGTGCATGGGCACACCCAGCCTTCTGCACATGTGCCTCGCCCGTACATGTGCTTTGCACACATGGGCACCTTCCGCCCATGCGCCTGGCTTCAAAAACATGCCTAAATAGGACGGCATAGAGCCGGAGTGGGTGGGTGGCACGATTTCTGCTACCGATTCCCCCGAACCGGTCTGAACCGGTTGAATACCACCTCTGTTCTCGATTTCCAAATCATTTGTTTAACCGCCGTTCAATGTTACAACAGCCCTGGAAAAAGGGACTTACAACCGGTTCTCACACTGCACAACTGTCACGGCTTCTCCATGTCATGTGTTCAAAATCCAGGCATGTATTTATAGCAGTTTCAGAGTGATGTGAACGCTGTTGGTGACCTTCCGGGATGGCTTCAGACAATCAAAGTCAATGGGCGAAGTTGGATTTAACATAATAACAGAAGAACAGAGCAGGAGACTTAGGCCATTTGAGATGAATGGTTGTCCAATCTCATCTTAAAAAACCTTCCAGTGTTGGAGCATTTACAACTTCTGGAGGCAAGTTGTTCCACTGGTTAATTGTTCTAACAGTCAGGAACTTTCTCCTGAGTTCTAGGTTGCTTCTCTCCTCTAGAAATTAGCTTTTGCTAAATTGTCTTTCTACTTTTTTTAAAAAAAATTGATTTATATGCCGCCCTTCTCTGGAGACTCAAGACGGCTTACAATGTGTTAAACAACAGCCTTCATCCTTTTGTATATTTATACAAAGTCAGCTTATTGCCCCCACAAACTGGGTCCTCAATTGACCTACCTTAGAAAGGATGGAAGGCTGAGTCAACCTTGAGCCTGGGGAGATTCGAACTGGTGTAGTTGCAGACAGCTGGATGTTAATTACAGTGCTTTAGTCTGCAGAGCTAAACACCACTTTATAGAGTGGTGTTTAGACAAACACCACTCTATAAAGCCTTTGTAAGACCACATCTAGAATAGGGCATCCAGTTTTGGTCACCACACTATAAAAAGATGTGGAGACTCTAGAAAAAGTGCAGAGAAGAGCAACCAGGATGATTAGGGGACCGGAGGCTAAAACATATGATGAACGGCTGCAGGAACTGGGCGTGGCTAGTCTAATGAAAAGAAGGACATGATAACAGTTTTCCAATATTTGAGGGGCTGCTCCAAAGAAGGGGGGAGGGTCAACCTAATCTCCAAAGCACCTGAAGGCAGGACAAGGAATAATGGATGGAAACTGAACAAGGAGAGATTCAACCTGGAATTAAGGAGAATTAACACAATGCAGAATTTCTCCCAAGGGACCTTTGCAGCTTTGGCATGATTTCGTAGGCTAACCTCTATTTTCTTTTATTTTTATCTCGCTTCTGCACATTCCTCTTCCTGTGTGTTTGTGTGTGTTTAGAGAATATTTGTCCATTTGGGGCATTTTGCAGAGCCCCACTGAAGCGGAACTTTGAAATGTCCCCAGTACCTTTGGAGCAAAATCAGGAGCAGAGCAAGAAACGGTTGGTGCACCCGCCACCTGCATAAACAAATTTAACAAGCCAATAACCTGACTGCCAACTCCGAAGCCTCTTTTGAAATCATGTTTTGTTTCTGAAAACGGAAACCTGACAATGGAAGTCGGAGGAGCGACCCGCTGAGTTGCCAGGGGGTCGTTTCAGAATACAGGTGCACCAACAGGAAACCAGCTCCACAGAGACTAAAATCCAGGGAAAGCTTCCTTAGGTCAATCAATCGGAACAGAGTTGGAGGGGTCCTTGGCGGTCTCAAGCAGGGAGACCCTATACCAGTGATGGGTAACCTTTTTGCCATTGCGTGCCAAAAGTGGAGGGAGCGCAGGAGTGTCGCACGTGCATGTGGCCACACCCATAATTCAGTGCATCCCTCCCCCACCGTGCATGTCAGTGCGACCCCCCACGCTCTCCCTGCTATTGGCACGCAATGGCATAGCCTTTCTAGGAGCCTGGGGAGGGATTATGGGAGCAAGGGGGCGCTCCCATGTGACACCTCTCCTGCGTGAGCTGCATTGGCTTCCGGTGGTCTTCCGGGTGCGCTTCAAGGTGTTGGTGACCACCTTTAAAGCGCTCCATGGCATAGGGCCTGGGTACTTGCGGGACCACCTTTTGCCACTGATAGCCTACCACCGGCCAGTACGCTCCCACAGGGAGGGACTCCTCAGGGTGCCGTCAGCCAGACAATGTCGGCTGGCGACACCCAGGGGGAGAGCCTTCTCTGTGGCAGCACCAGCCCTCTGGAACGATTTGCCCCCGGAGATCCGTACGATACCTGATCTCCGGGCTTTTCGCCGTGCCCTAAAAACTTTTTTATTTTGTCAAGCTGGGCTGGCGTAACCCCCCCCTCTTTTTTAAGCTTAAAGTTTTATGGGTTTTAAATTTTAATTGCCTATTGGGTTTTTTAAATTTATTGGGCCAAAATTATTTAATTCTTTTATTAATATTTTCAATTTTGTATTGGAGTGCTTTTTATTCTTGGCTGTACACCGCCCTGAGTCCACTAGGAGAAGGGCGGTATATAAATTTAATAAATAAATAATAATAATAATAATAATAATAATAATAATAATAATAATAATAATAATAATAAAAAAACAGCCTTCCCCAACCCCACCAGAGGCCCATTTCCAGACTTCCAGTGGGCTCAGAAGGCCCCAAAATCAGCTGGCCTGCATGCAGATGTGCACTGGAGTTGAGCTCGTGTGCCCACAGATATGGATCCGCTGTTCTGTCCCTGTCTCACACACGCACCCCCACAGACAGGCAACAGTTAAAGAACTCAGCCGACAACAGTTTATCCGGTATCAGAACTGGCAGCAACCCAGTGGCTGCCTGCCAGGTATTCTTTACTCACGAGGGGGGAGTTTCTCCCTTCGTCCGGGAACAAAGCCAACACACGACAGATAATCAAAAAAGTCCAGTAATAGAAAGAAGATTGTCCGATATCTGTTTTTTGCTTGTCACAGAGCTGGACCGGCCACCACACCCTCTTTTATAACCTGTGGGGTGTGGTCCAGTGACTCAGCCTAATCCCTGGCACGCCTCTTCCTCTGCTGCGCGCGCTTATCTCTGCGACGCTGCCGAGGGTCCAGCCACCCAGTGGCTGGCTGCCAATAATCTTTACTCACAATAACAAAGAGATTAGTCCAAATTCAGTCCGATAAGTCAGGAAAAGTTACAACATAGAGAGGATGAGTTACTTCCAGTTTTTGCTCGTCACAGAACTTGAACGGCCACCACACCCCCTTTTATACCCTGTGGGGTGTGGTCCAGTGACTCAGCCTAATCCCTGGCATGCCTCTTCCTCTGCTGTGCGCGCTTATCTCTGCGACACTGCCGAGGGTACAGCCAAGACTCATCTTCCTCATTACTGTCCACCTGTGGCTGGGTGGACGTGCTTGGCCCCGGGCCTATCTCTTGGCCTTCGGAGGACACCTGAGGCATTGCCAGAGAGGAGGGTCCTGGAGAGGGAGGCCTTGCCAACTCCTCTCCTTCACTCTCGGAGTCCTCTGCTGCCGATAACACAGGCTCAGGTAACGGAGTCACAACATCCGCGTGCCACCTGTGCCATAGGTTCGCCCTCACAGCCCTACACAATCTCAGACAAGTCACTGTCCAGTCTCTTCTTAAAAACCTCCAATGATGAAGCACCCACAACTTCCAGTGGCAAGTTGTTCCACTGGTGAATTGTCCTCACTGTTAGGAAGTTTCTCCTTAATTCCCGGTTGCTTCTCTCCTTGATTAGTTTCCATCCGTTGTTTCTTATCCTGCCTTCGGGAGCTTTGTAGAATAAGTTGACCCCTCCTCTCTTCTTTGTGGCTGCTGCTCAAATACTGGAATACTAATATCGTGACAACCCCTAGTCTTTCTCTTCTCTAGATCGGCCATACCCAGTTCCTGCAACTGTTTTTCATATGCTTTTTTTTTCAAGAGGCAACAGGACAGTCTGGTTTTTTTTCTGTGAAGACCTTTCGCTTCTCATCCAAGAAGCTGAAGAAGCTTCTTGGATGAGAAGCAAAACGTCTTCAAAAAAAAAAAACTCGGAATGTCCAGTTGCGTCTTGAAAAAAAAAAAGCAAAGAGGCACCACAGAACAACAGAAATTTTTGCCCCTCAGTTGTGGTTGTAGGTTGAGGCCAATCGACTGACACCAGGGATTCACTGAACAACTACGGCAAGAAAAATCATAACATGGATGGAGCAAAACTCACTGAATGGGTGTCTCGGGGCTGAATTTATTTATGCCATTTATTTATGCAATTTATATGCCGCCCTATCTCTGAGGACTCAGAGCGGCTCACAACAACAAAAAGGCATAATTCCTCGTTAAAACAATAAAATTTAAAATCGAATTTAAGACAATTAAAATTGATCAAGAAATCCAAACTACGAAACAACCAGGTCTTCAAATCGTGGCGGAACGAGCGGAGGTCAGGAGCCATCCGGAGCTCCAAAGAAAGTTGGTTCCAGAGGGTGGGTGCGCCCACAGAGAAAGCTCTCTCCCTGGGGGTCGCCAGCCGACACTGTCTGGCCGACGGCACCATGAGGAGGCCTTGTCTGTGGGAATGCACCGGGCGATTGGGGATTGTCGCTGGCTGCAGGGGGTCCGACAAATATCCCGGGCCTAGGCCATGAAGGGCTTTATAGGTGATAACCAGCACCTGAATTGCGGTCCTAAGTCGAGGCCTCCCCGCATTTCATTTGCTTTCCCATCCGGGATGGCCTAGAAAGGAAATGAAATTGTACGGCTTGCGTATCGGAGGTCCAACTAATCCACAAATCCCTAACCTTCAAGTTCTGGATTAATCACAGGGAAGGGGAGTGAATGTAATTTGCGATTAAAATTAGATCACTGCAAAATCTCTGGTTTTTCTATGAACACAATATGAGGAATAGTTCAGGACACGATCAAAATTCAGATGCTTGGCAACTGACTCTTATTTATGATGGGTTGCCGGCAGTGGGGAAATCCAAATTTTTTTACTACCGGTTCTGTGAGCGAGGCTTAGTGGGCACGGCTTGGTAGGCGTGCCAGGGGAAGGATACCGCAAAATCTCCATCCCCACCCGACTCCAGGGGAAGTATACTACAAAATCTCCATTCCCATCCCACTCTGGGGCCAGCCAGAGATGGTATTTGCTGGTTCTCCAAACTGCTCAAAATTTCCACTACCGGTTCTCCAGAACCTGTCAGAACCTGCTGGATTTCACCTCTGGTTGTAGGTCCCAGGATCACATGATCCCTTTTTGAGGCCTTCTGACAAGCAAAGTCAACAGGGGAGCTAGATTCACTTAACAACCGGGTTACTAAATTAACAACCTCATTGATTCACTTAAAAACTGTAGGAAGGAAAGTCGTAAAATGGGGCAAAATTCACTTAACGGCTGTTTTGCTTAGCGATAGAAGTGTTGAGACTCAGTTGTGGTCGTAAGTTGAGGACTCTCTGTAGTAAAAAGGAGGGCATAGGGAAAAATGGTGTTTCTGAATGAGGAAAGCTCCTCCCTGAAGAAGGTGTAGATCATCAGAGTCCACTGAAGTTGGGCAGCCAATATGAATGAACAAATGGGCGAACGAACGAATGCATCAATGCGTGAATGAAGAAATGAAGAAATCAATGAATGAATGAATGAATAAATGGAGACATCAATGAATGAATGAATGAATGAACGAACAAATGAATGCATTAAGCATCAGTGCATAAATGAATGAATAAATGCATCAATGCGTGAATGAAGAAATGAAGAAATCAATGAATGAATGAAGACATGAATGAATGAATGAACAAATGAATGCATCAATTCATCTGTGCATAAATGAATGAATAAATGCATCAATGCATGAAGAAATGAAGAAATCAATGAATGCATGAATGAATGAATGAAGAAATTAATGAATGCATCAATGCATGGATGAATGCATGAATGCATGAATGCATGAATGAAGAAATGAAGAAATCAATAAATGAATGAATGCATCAATGCATCAGTGCATAAATGAATGAATGAATAAATGAAAAATGAATGAATGAATGAATGAATGAATGAATGAATGAATGAAACCTTATTCCTTGGATAGTTAACTGATCAGCTGGGAAAGTAAATAAGGAAGGAAGGAAGGAAGGAAGGAAGGAAGGAAGGAAGGAAGGAAGGAAGGAAGGAAGGAAGAAAATAAGTTTCCCTTCCAGCAAGATCTTCAAAGCATGACAGCTTAATAAGCAGAGCAGGCCTTGGTGCCTGCCTGAGTGTTTTTATTACTTGGAAAGAAATTTGTGTGATCTCGCCTCAGCTGCTTAAATAACCTAAATTGTCTAATGAATGCTATTAGATCATTGCCATGTGCATCACCCACTCGCAGGAATACTCTCCTAATCCCTTAGTTTAGAATGTAATGAGAATGTGAAGAGGCAGGGATGCTGCAGAGTCCAGGGAAAAGGGGAACAGAGTCCAGTTGTAAATCAGTGGGAGGCATTGGAAGAGGGGAAGGGAGAGGAGGAGGGGATGGAAGGAAGGAAGCAAAGAAGAAAAGAAGGAAGGAAGTAGAGAGAAGGAACAAGGAAGGAAGGGAGGGAGGGAGGAAGGAAGGAAGGGAGAGGGGGAGGGAACAAGGAAGGACGGAAGGAAGGAAGGAGAAGGGAAGGAAGGAGAGAGGAAGGGAGAGGAAGGAAGGGAGAGAGGGGGAGGGAACAAAGAAGGAAGGGAGAGAAAGGAAGGGAGGGAGGGTGGGAAGGAGGGAGAAAGAACGAAGGGAGGAAGGAAGGAAAGGAAGGGAGGAAGAAGGGAGGCAGGAAGAAGGAAGGAAGGAAAGGAAGAGGGAGAGAGGAAAGGAAGGGAGGGAGGGAGGAGGAAGAAGGAATGAAGAGAGAGGAAGGAAGGATGGAAGGAAGGAGAAGGGAAGGAGGGAGAGCGGAAGGGAGAGGAAGGAAGGGAGAGAGGGGGAGGGAACAAAGAAGGAAGGGAGAAAAAGGAAGGGAGGGAGAGTGGGAAGGAGGGAGAAAGAAGGAAGGAAGAGAGGAAGGAAGGAAAGGAAGGGAGAGGAAGGGAGAGAGAGGGAAGGAAGGAAGGAAGAAGGGAGGCAGGAAGAAGGAAGGAAGGAAAGGAAGGGGGAGAGAGGAAAGGAAGGGAGGGAGGGTGGGAAGGAGGAAAAAAGAAGGAAGGGAAGGAGGGAGGAGGAAGAAGGAAAGGAAGGGAGAGAAGGAAGGAACGAGGGAGGGGGGGTACAGAGCTCTGGGAAGAGGGAAGTTGTGGGAACTGGAGACTATGGAAAAATGAAAAGCTGGAATGGTTGCGACTCCCGGGGAGATGGAAAGCTGGAGGCAGGAAACTGGGGGGTGGGTGCGCTGCAGATTATCGGAGAGAAGGGAAGCCACACCACCAGAGAGCTGGCAAATTGGGTGGCTAAAGACCCCTGAGGGACCAGAACTCAGAGAAAAATATTTGCAAATGAAAGATTGGAACAAACACACGGAAATTTTTGGGCCCGTTTGACAGACAATGAAATGTAGGAATCCAGGCGCTCATTGTGAATCTGCTCAAAATCTTCTTTCCCCGCACCTGTTAACAGTGGTGTCCCCCAAGGAAGCGTTTTAGGACCCACACTCTTTACACTTTACATAACCGACCGTTGAGATCATATTATAAGCCACCGCGTTCTCTTTCCTGATGATGTAAAGCTATTCAACACGACCGACAATGCTGCTACCCTACAAAACAACTTCGACTATCTGTCCGAATGGTCAAACAATTGGCAACTCCAAATCTCATCCAACAAATGCTCTGTCTTACACATCCGCAAAAGAAATCAAAACACAAAATACAAGCTGGGCAGATACAACCTCGTAGACGACCCTCCCTCTGTCAAGGACCTTGGAGTACTCATCTCAAACGATCGAAGTGTCGGAGCTCACTGTAACAACATTACCAAAAAGGCGTTAAGAGTTGTTAACCTAATCTTGCGTAGCTGCTTCTCTGGTAATATTGTACTACGAATCAGAGCATACAAAACCTTTGCTAGACCAATTCTTGAATACAGCTCATCTGTCTGGAACCCTCACTGCATATCGGACATTAATACGATCGAGAGAGTCCGGAGATATTTCACGAGAAGAGTCCTCCGCTCCTCTACCCTCAACAGAAACCCTTATGCCACCACGTTTCAAATTTTGGGTTTAGTCAACTTAGAACTACGCCGCCTTCGTTCAGATCCAAGCGTAGTCCATAAAATCATCTGCTACAACGTCCTTACCTGTCAACCACTACTTCGGCTTCAACCACAACAATACACGAGCAAACAATAGATACAAACTTAAGGTAAACTGCTCCGAACTAGACTGCAGAAAATACGACTTCAGCAACGGAGTGGTCAATGCCTGGAATGCACTACCTGACTCTATGGTTACATCCTCAAACCCCCAAAAACTTTAACCTTAGACTGTCTACTGTTGACCTCACCCCATTCCTAGGAGGTCTGTAAAGGGCATGCATAAGAGCACCATTATGACTACCGTCCCTGTCCTAATGTCCCCATTTATCCATATCCTTATCCTGTATTCATAATCATGTTTATACTTATATATGTTATCTAATACATGCTTGATGAAACAAACAAACAAACAAGAAAGAATGGAGAAATTCAGAGCCATTTCTGCTCCATGAAATTGGTTTGTGTGTGTGTGTGTGTGTGTGTGTGTGTGTGTGTGTGTGTGTGTGTGTGGTGTGTGTGCTCCCTGGCCGGTCCCCTCACCTGCCACTGCCCACTTTGAGCGAAACCCTTTTCCATTTTTCCAGGAGAAGCACCGAAAATGTCAAGCACTCAAACTTTATTGATTTTAGTATTTTTCCCCAAGTTGCAGGGAAGAGTGTGGCCAATTGCTTTTTAAATGGACGTTGTTGAATTTTATTGCGCGATGGTCTTTTTTTGGTCCTTAAATTTAGGGCTCCCAGAAAGGCAAGGGAGCAGCAGGCAACACTATAAAGACCAGCAAAATGTACTGGCAGTCCCCGACTTACAATGGACTGTTTAGTGACCGTTCAAAGTTACGACGACACCGGAAAAAAGTACTTACCAGAGACATTCAATAAAGAACTGCAATATTTAATTGTGAATATTTTAACAGCGGCTAGAACTGTATTTGCAAAAAATGGAAAGGAGAGAAGAAAATTGCTGATGAAGAAATTATGAAAAAAACATTTCATAATTTCTGCAATGAGTAGATTGACGTTTGAAATAAGAGAACAGGAAGATAAGCAATATTATTTGATATGGGAGCTGTTTTACCAATGGGTAGATAATAAAGAATGGAGATGAAGTATTATATGTGAAATGAAATTTGGATAAAATGCGTAAACATTTGTTCTTAGTTAGATGAAAGAATACGTGTCACGATTGAAATTTTGAAAATGTTGAGAGCACAAAATGATTTTAACCGACCGAATCACTGTATATGGAAAGATGATGTTTTTTATGTTGTTTTTGTTTAAAAATAAAAAACCTTAAAAAAAAAAGTTACGACGACACCGGAAAAAAGTGTCTACTGTATCTGTACTCCAAACTTAATTCTCCATGATTTGTCGTTTTTCTGAGGAAAACTTACCACAGTTTTTTTAAAAATTTTTTTTGATTTATATGCCACCCTTCTCCGGAGACTCAGGGCGGCTTATAGTGCATTAAGCAATAGCCTTCATACTTTTGTATATATTTATACAAAGTCAGCTTATTGCCCCCACAAACTGGGTCCTCAATTTACCCGCCTTAGAAAGGATGGAAGGCTGAGTTGACCTTGAGCCTGGCTAGGATTGAACTCACAGAATTACAGGCAGCTGGATGTTAATTGCTGCCTTTAGTTCATTGAGTGACTGTGTGAAGTTACAATGGCCCTGGGGAAAAGGGACTTATGACCGTTTTTCACTCTTACGACCGTTGCAGCATCCCCACGGATGCGACTTTCTGACCGGCAAAGCCAACGGGGAACTTAGATTCACTTAACAACTATGGCAAGGAAGCAGAGCGGTGGTGGGTTGCCCCCGGTTCTGTCCGGTTCTATAGAACCGGTAGTAAAATTGGCGGGAGGCTCCGTCCACCTGCCACGACATCATCACGGGTGATCTGCACATGTGCTCCCATTGTGAACCGGTAGTAAAGGTAAGTAGAACCAACCTCTGAAGCAAAGGTGGTATTCAGCCAGTTCGATCTGGTTCGGTCCAGTTCGGGCTCACTCACTCGCCCTGGCTCTATTCTGTCCTATTTAGGCACGTTTTCGAGGCAGGGTGCATGTGTAGAAGGCACACATGAGAGTAAAGCATATGTGGAAGTCGGTGCTGGATGAACCAGTAAGTAAATTATATGAATCCGACCCTTGCAAGGACGGTCGTAAAACGGGACAAAATTCACTTAACAAATGTTTTGAGAAAGGTTGTAAAAATGGGGCAAAACTCACTAATATCTCATAGATGTTTTGCGGGCTCAATATTGGGCAGTAAGCCGAGGACTCCCCGGATAGGGTAGGTGTTTGTGAGAACTAAAAGGCACAAAGAGAAATAGCCTTTTTTTAAAAATCCACTTCGGGGCTACAAATAAATTATAATGCCTTTTGACAGTCTACCTTGAAGGCTACAAAATGACTTCTCGTGAGCTCGGATGAGCCAAGACATTAATATGTTGCTCTTTGTCAGAAGAGATGATTCACTTGAGCAGAAATTGTTGACGAGCGTGTCTTGCTCGCCCTCCCTCCCTCCCTCGCACACGTACGCTGTCGCACACTGAGATACGTTTGAGCGATCTCTTCATTAAAATGCAGGATCGGCAAATATTGTTGTCCGAGGAGTATCGTAGATTTGTCCGTGGGTTTCACCGCATGTACTACGTTATTGAAACGGGAGTCGGTGCGCTGAAATTTCCCGTGATGGAATATTTACAGACGTGGGTCTATTTTATGGGCAGCCTAAATGATTAATTTGGTGGGGATGATAGAGTCGAAGACAAACAAACTGTTTTTACCGACTTTCTTGCCACGGATGGGAAGGAAATCACTGTGGGGCCTTAAGGGAGTAATACGGTTGTTAAATGAATCTGACGTCCCCCTTATGAAGTTTGCTCATCAGAAGGTCGCAAAAGGGGATCAACTGACACACACACACACACACACACACACACACAGTGACGTGGCAACCGTCATAAATATGAATCAATTGCCAAGTGTCCGAATTTTGATCACATCTGGTAAACTCGCAAGATTCGTTTTTCTCTCCCTGTACATTTATACATCCGAACTAGATTGTGTTGTTCCTCTGTGTCATATAATATAGATGGGTATATACGTAATTTTATATTTATTTATTTTGACCACTACTGCAGGGGTGAAATCCAGCAGGTTCTGACAGGTTCTGGAGAACCGGTAGCGGAAATTTTGAGTAGTTCAGAGAACCGGTAGTGGAAATTTTGAGTAGTTCAGAGAACCGGTAGTGGAAATTTTGAATAGTTCAGAGAACCGGTAGCGGAAATTTTGAGTAGTTCAGAGAACCAGTAGTGGAAATTTTGAGTAGTTCAGAGAACTGGTAGCGGAAATTTTGAGTAGTTCAGAGAACCGGTAGCGGAAATTTGGAGTAGTTCAGAGAACCGGTAGGGAAATTTTGAGTAGTTCAGAGAACTGGTAGTGGAAATTTTGAGTAGTTCAGAGAACCGGCAGCGGAAATTTTGAGTAGTTCAGAGAACCGGTAGTGGAAATTTTGAGTAGTTCAGAGAACCGGTAGTAGAAATTTTGAGTCATTTGTACAACCAGCAAATACCACCTCTGGCTGGCCCCAGAGTGGGGTGGGAATGGCGATTTTGCAGTATCCTTCCCCTGCCACACCCACCAAGTCATGCCCACAGAACCGGTAGTAAAAAAAATTGGATTTCACCACTGTGCTACTGTATATGGCTTGTCCTTCTCCAAAGTGACATGAGCTTTTGCCTTGAGGTGAGGCAAACGCCGCGAACAAGAAACACGGAGTGAAGCCTCATTTGTCAGACTTCGCAATGATTGGAAAAGTCTCTTCTTCACCTACCACGCCATTAACGTCTCAAAGCGAATTTCAAAAATGGCAGGGAAGAGAGGGAGATATAACTATCTAGTGATAGCCTTTTGGATGCAAAGAATGAAAAGGGGATCTTTCTGAGGCATGGAGATGTCAAAAGAGCTTTGGTAAATTTCCTCCCTGACAGAATAAATATCATTTACGCCCCTAATCGAAAGACTGGTGCGTTTCTGTGAGGGTGAGATGTGGAGAGAAGGGGGGGGGGGGGGGAGAAAGAGAGAGGTTTTATTTTTTCCAACACGGTTATAACAAATGAACATTGTTCCTGGCTAAAATATATGAGGAACAGTTGCAGGAATTGGATGTATCTAGTTAATGAAAAGAAGGACTGGGGAGGGGGACATGATAGCAGTGTTCCAATATCTCAGGGGCTGTCACAAAGAAGAGGGAGTCAATCCAGGAGTGAAATCCAGCAGATTCTAACAGGTACCAGAGAAATTTTGAGTAGTTCAGAGAACTGACAAATGCTACCTCTAGCGGGCCCCAGAGTGGGGAGGGAATGGGGATTTTGCAGTATCCTTCTCCTGCAGTGGGTGGGAATGAGGATTTTGCAGTATCCTTCTCCTGGAGTCGGGAGGAAATGGAGATTTTGCAGTATCCTTCTCCTGGAGTCGGGAGGAAATGGAGATTTTGCAGTATCCTTCTCCTGGAGTGAGGAGGGAATGGGGAGTTTGCAGTAGCCTTCTCCTGGAGTGGGGTGGGAATGGGGATTTTGCAGTACCCTTCTCCTGGCGTGGAGAGGAAATGGGGATTATGCAGTATCCTTCTTCTGGCATGGGGAGGGAATGGGAATTTTGCAGTATCCTTCTCCTGGAGTTGGGAGGGAATGGAGATTTTGCAGTATCCTTCTCCTGGAGTGGAGAGCGAATGGAGATTATGCAGTATTCTTCTTCTGGGGTAGGGAGGGAATGGGAATTTTGCAGTATCCTTCTCCTGGAGTGGGGAGGGAATAGGGATTTTGCAGTATCCTTTTCCTGGAGTGGGGAGGGAATGGAGATTTTGCAGTATCCTTTTCCTGGAGTGGGGAGGGAATGGAGATTTTGCAGTATCCTTTTCCTGGAGTGGGGAGGGAATGGAGATTTTGCAGTATCCTTCTCCTGGAGTGGGGAGGGAATAGGGATTTTGCAGTATCCTTCTCCTGGAGTTGGGAGGGAATGGAGATTTTGCAGTATCCTTCTCCTGGAGTGGAGAGCGAATGGAGATTATGCAGTATTCTTCTTCTGGGGTAGGGAGGGAATGGGAATTTTGCAGTAGCCTTCTCCTGGAGTGGGGAGGGAATAGGGATTTTGCAGTATCCTTTTCCTGGAGTGGGGAGGGAATGGAGATTTTGCAGTATCCTTCTCCTGGAGTGGGGAGGGAATGGATATTTTGCAGTATCCTTCTCCTGGAGTGGGGTGGGAATGGGGATTTTGAGTATCCTTTCTCTGCCATGCCCACCAAGCCATGCCCACCAAGCCACGCCCACAGAACCGATAGTAAAAAAATTTGGATTTCAGCACTGGATCAACCTATTCTCCAAAGCCCCTGAAGGCAGGACAAGAAGCAACGGATGGAAACTAATCAAGGAGAGAAGCAACTTAGAACCGTGATGGCGAAGCTATGGCACGCGTGCCCAAAGTGGCATGCCAAGCCATGTCACCTGGCATGCACAGCCTTATCTGTTTGTCTTCTGGGTTTCTGGCAGGCATGCGTGTGTGACGATCAGCTGTCCGTCTGCGTGGCAGGTCCAAAAACTGGTGTTCACATGTATGCCAGCCAGCTGATTGTTGGGTGTGCGTGCGTGCCAGAATCTGGAAGTTCAAGTTTTTTATTTTATTTTATTTTATTTTATTTTATTTTATTTTATTTTATTTTATTTTATTTTATTTTATTTTATATTTTATTTTATTTTATTTTATTTTATTTTATTTTATTTTATTATTTTATTTTATTTTATTTTATTTATTTATTTATTTATTTATTTATTTATTTATTTATTATTTATTTATTTTATTTTATTTTATTTTATTTTATTTTATTTTATTTTATTTTATTTTATTTTATTTTATTTTATTTCAATTTACATACCACCCTTATCCCCGGAGGGGGACTCAGGGCGATGAACAGCCAAATTAAAACACATATAATACAAATATTAAAAAATTTAAACTTAAATTAAATCGTCGGCGTTCCAATAAAAGTCTCAAAACAAGTTAAAAATACCCAATTTAAAACCCAAGAATTGATAATACCAAAATCTAAAAAACCCCATTAAAACCAATCAAGCAAGGCCGGCTTGTTGAAATAAATAAGTCTTAAGGGCCTTTCGGAAAGCGCGGAGGTCCGGGATCAATTGAATTTCAGGAGGTAGCTCGTTCCACAGGGCGGGTGCCCCCACAGAGAAGGCTCTCCGCCTGGGGGCCGCCAGCCAACATTGCCTGACCGACGGCACCCTGAGGAGGCCCTCTCTGTGTGAGTGTATTGGCCGGTGGGAGGTTATCGGTAGCAGCAGGCGGTCTCGCAAGTACCCCGGCCCTATGCCATGGAGCGCTTTAAAGGTGAGAACCAACACCTTGAAGCGGACCTGGAAGACCACCGGAAGCCAGTGTAGCTCTCGCAGGAGAGGTGTCAAGTGGGAGCGCCCTGTCGCTCCCATAATCACCCGCGCGGCCGCATTCTGGACCAGTTGGAGCCTCCAGGTGCACCCCAAGGGGAGCCCCATGTAGAGAGCGTTACAGAGCGTTTTCTGGCGCACTATCCATTTGCGTGCTTGGCAGTGCCAAAACCCGGCCTGCGCATGCGTGCCGGTCAGCTGATCATTGCGTACGCATGTGTACTAGAGCCCAGAAGTTCACCCCCTGCACATGCCCGTGTGACACCACCTCCCCGTGCCACATTTTGGGCCTAGCAGGTTTACCTGAAGCCTGCAGAGGCCGGAATGGCTCATTTCCCAACTTACGGTAGGCCGGGAAGGCCTGTTTTTCACCCTCCCCAGGCTCCAGAGGCTTTCAGGTGGCCCGGCCCATGCTGCCCCTCGCCTCCCAGAGCCTCCATTTATTTATTTTATTTTATTTTATTTTATTGAATTTCTATACCGCCCTTCTCCCGAAGGACTCAGGGCGGTGCACAGCCACATGAAAACACCAAGTATACAAAATTTAAAATCAATTAAAACTAATTAAATAATTTGGCTCCCCAATTTAAAAAAACCAAGAATTTAAAACCCCCAGTCCGCATTCTGGTCAAGCTAGTCCAGCTTGCTGGAAAAGTAGGGTCTTAAGGGCACGGCCCTTAAGGTACGCAGGTCAGGGATCATGCGTATCCCCGGGGGAAGTTCATTCCAGAGGGCGGGTGCCCCCACGGAGAAGGCTCTCCCCTTGGGGGTCGCCAGTCGACATTGCTTGGCCGACGGCACCCTGAGGAGCCCCTCTCTGTGGGAGCATATTGGTCGGTGGGAGGCCGTCATTGGCAGAAGGTGGTCTCGTAAATATCCGGGTCCTAAGCCATGGAGTGTTTTAAAGGTGACCATGTGAGCGCTTTAAGGGAAACGCCTTTAAACGCCTCCGTGTGAGCCCTGTGTTTATCTGGCTTCCAAAATGGCTCCTGGGAGGGGAGGGGTTGGATGGGCAGGTCCAGCTGAAAATCCAGCATCTGCACTGGAGCTAAGCTAGAGCAATGGCTCGTGTGCCCGCAGATATGGCTCCTCCGCGTGCCACAGGTTCACCATCCTGGTCATAGGGCTTCTTGTTTGAGCAGGGGGATGGACTAGAAGACCTCAAAGGTCCCTTGCAACTCAACAGAATTCTCTTGTGTTCTCTTCTCTAGCCAGAAGCATTTTCTCCCTAACACCCAACTCTCTGATGACCCATCAGTGAAGGCGACTGTTAACGGTCCATTGATCTCTGACTGGTCTGGTGATTGATCTATTGGAGAACAGTTTTTTTTTCAGAAAAGAGTTTTTCTTTGGAGTCTGTTTGTCACTGTTATTTTTTTTTTGAAAGAAATAAGGTAGAAAAGGATATTTTTAATAAGCTTAAATCAGCCTTTTGAGAATTCAAAGCAGTTGATGCATTGCAAGCTACTTTGCTAGCAATAAAACACCTTTCAGACGGAGGTTTTAAAAAAGCGGAGGCTATTAAGAAGGGATTGGGCAACTGTCTGTGTAGATTGTCAGTCATCCAGGTTGTGTTTGTCCGAAAAGTCCTTTTTCAAAAGGCACCTGGACTTTCTGGTTTTTCTTTGAAGAGGTTTCGCTTCTCATCGGAGAAGCTTCTTCAGTTCTGAAGAAGCACTGAACCTCGGTCAGAACTGAAGAAGCTTCTGAGATGAGAAGCGAAATGTCTTCAAGGAAAAAGAAAGTCCACTTTCCTTTGGAAAAAGCACCTTGAGGGACAGATTGGATGAACGTTTGTCTGAAATGGTATAGGACAGTGATTTATTATTATTTTATTTTATTAATTTGATTTATATGCCGCCCTTCTCCGGAGACTCAGGGCGGCTTACAATGCATTAAGCAATAATGACTAACCTTTTTGCCATTGTGTGCCAAAAACATGGGGAGTGTGTGTGTGGTGGTGGTGGTGGGTCACATACACGTGTGTCCACATCCATAATTCTATGTGCCCTGCCTCCCCCCCATGTCCCCCCTGCTTTTGGCATGTGATGGCACGGTGGGCCCAAAAGGCCCATTTTTCGCTCTCCCCAGGCTCCAGAGCCTTTTTAGGAGCCCGGGGAGGGCAAAAATGACTTTCCCTATCCCCCCAGAGGCACTCCGGAGGCTGGAAACGGCATATTTCCTGACTTCTAGTGGGTCCAGAAGGCCTGAAAATCAACTGGCCGGCACACGCATGCATGCCAGAGCTGAGCTCACGTGCTCACCAATATGGCTCCGCGTGCCACCTGTGGCACCCGTGCCATAGGTTCGCCATCACGGGTATAGGATTTCTTGCCTGAGCAGGAGGTTGGACTAGAAGACCTCCAAGGCCCCTTCCAACTGTTAGTCCAGGGGTCTGCAACTTTAAACACTCAAAGAGCCATTTGGACCCGTTTCCCATAGAAAAAAAAACAAAAAAACTCTGAGCGCCACAAAACCTGGCTGGGTGTGGTCAACTCCACGTCACTCACTCCCACTCAGTCACATGACCCCCTAGCCATGCCTACCCAGCCTGTAATTCTGTGAGTTCAATCCCAGCCAGGCTCAAGGTCGACTCAGCCTTCCATCCTTTCTAAGGTGGGTAAATTGAGGACCCAGTTTGTGGGGGCAATAAGCTGACTTTGTATAAATATATACAAAAGTATGAAGGCTATTGCTTAACGCATTGTAAGCCGTCCTTAGTCTTCGGAGAAGGGCAGCATATAAATCAAATTAAAAAAAAAATTGGGCAGAGGACCGGTTGTTAAAAAGCACCTCTCTCTCTCCTCCCTCTCCGTATCTCTCTCTCTCTCTCTGTATCTATGTCTCTCTCTCCGTCTCTCCATCCCTCTCTCTGTATCTTTCAGATTTCCAAAGCAGGTGAGGAGGGACTGGGAGGGGAGGACGGGGGGTGGGGCCAGCCAGTGATGGGACAAGGGGAGCCCCAGCAGAGGGCCCAAATAGCCACATGTGGCTCCAGAGCTGCCGGTTGCCGACACCCATGTTAGCCTATTAAATACCCCGTGTGGAATTCATGCTTTAGCACTTTCAGAAAACCTCAAATCACTCGGTTGATTTGAAAACGTTTTGGAAGATCCTAATCCATAATTATAGACAGCTGTAAAATGTTACTAACACAGATCTTGGCAACTTGCAGCGAGCATTGGAACAAAGAGTCAGAATATCCAATATTAATAAAACTCTGGTCCTGTGTTAAATATATCTTCTATGATCTTAAGAAGGAGAGTAATTCATCAAAAAAGCGAGAGGCCGTTTTCCGTATTTATTAGACACTTTAGCAGCTATTTAAATAGGGCTGCTTGTCATCCGTTTAGTGAGGGAGACGAAGATATTTATGGGGATGGAAATTTACTTTCTATAGTCGTCTATCAGGAGCCGATACTCAGAATGATAGAATTACAGAATACCAGAGTTGGAAGGGACCTTAGAGGTCTTGTAGTCCAACCCGTGCATGAGTTAAAGATCCTAAACCATTGCAGACAAATGACTATCCAGTCTCTTTGTAAAAACCTCTATAGTTGGAGTACCCACAATTTCTGGTGGCAGGTAGTTCCACTAATTCATTGTTCGCACAGTTAGGAAATTTCTCCTTAGTTGTAGGTTGCTTCTCTCCTGAATTAGTTTCCATTCATTGTTTCTTGTCCTGCCTTGAGTGCTTTGGAGAAAAGGTTGAGCATTCTGTTGTGGCCCCGTCCTCTGAGCCTATCCCATTGGAGGAAGGAAGCTCTGAGCAGGAGGAAGAGGAGCCAGCCAGATCTCCCAGCCCCCCCCTCTGGCACCGTCTCAGGTGCCAGCTGAAAGAGAGCCAAGTAGTGGGGAAACAGGTGTCTCAGATGAGAGTGAGGAAGAGACGTCATTCCTGGACGCACGCCAAAGAAGGTGAGAGAAAAGATTACTGCAGCTGCGGCGTATGAGGAAATAGATCTGAGTCACTGATTGGAGTCACAGGATCAGTGAGTCACTGGACCACACCCAGAAGCCTATCTATATAAGACAGGACAGTGGGTCAAGAAGTTGTGACGAACAAAGCTAAACAAACATAGCAACCTCGTAGTCTTGGAAGCTAGATGAACGGCAAAGCTACGTAGGTGATTTTCTTGTTTGTGTAAACTAATAAAGTCCTTGGCAGACGGTGTGCATATCGCTGCCAAGGTTGAGATAAGAACTGTGGAGTGTGCCAAGTGATTCTTAACCCTCGGCTGGCTGTGTTTTTGTGGGTCTCTGAAGTGGGGGGACAGATCACATTCTCTTCTTGGAAGACTTCTATCATATCACTTCTAGTCCTTCTATTCAGACTACATACTGACTGGATCTCCAAACTCGACATTAAACTCTGAAATGTTATTTCTGTTTTCCTTTTAGGTTTTCTTACTGCCTTTTTTTTATTGTTTTAATTGTTTTAACCTGTAAACATGAAGTGTTTTAATACTGTGTGTCACCAGCCATACGCTAAAGAAATAAATATTCAGACTATTGTTAATGTGTTGTTTTTTTTTTTGCAAAGAGAAATAAAATTTAAAGATGTTTGTGCAATAATGAATTGTAGCCCCAAAGGCTGGAATTTGTCAGCTCATGAAGAGCTTTAGATTTTATGGAGGTTGAAGCATAGCCAAAAATATGGTTTTATTTTGTTGGAAAGAAACTACCGCTCAAGCTTTAACATCTTGGGTTGAAAGTCACCATCAGCCTTTGAATTGGGTCTTTACTGACCAACGTGATCCTATACTGTGAAAATCTAATGTGTGGCATAAATTTGAACAACTGTTATAGATTTGTGGCAGTATGTGTAGTTTTTTAAATATGCAGAATGTGTCTGAAGGATTTGCTTTTATAAACTTTCTTCCTTTCCTTTCCTTCTCTTCCCTTCCTCTTTTCTTCCTTCTTCCCTTCCCTTCCCTTCCCTCCTTCTTCCCTTCCCTTCCTTTCCTTTCCTTTCCCTTCCTTTTCTTCCTTCTTTCCTTTCCTTTCCCTTCCTTTTCTTCCTTCTTTCCTTTCCTTTCCCTTCCTTTTCTTCCTTCTTTCCTTTCCTTCCCTTCCCTTTCCTTCCCTTCTTCTTTCTTCCTTCTTTCCTATCTTTCCCTTCCCTTCCTATTTTCTTCCTTTCCTTTCCTTTCCTTTCCTTTCCTTTCCTTTCCTTTCCTTTCCTTTCCTTTCCTTTCCTTTCCTTTCCTTTCCTTCCCTTCCCTTCCCTTCCCTTCCCCTTTCTTCCTTCTTTCCTATCTTCCCCTTCCCTTCCCCTTCCCCTTTCCTTTCCTTCTTTCCTTTCCTTTCCTTTCCTTTCCTTTCCTTTCCTTTCCTTTCCTTTCCTTTCCTTTCCTTTCCTTTCCTTCCCTTCCCTTCCCTTCCCTTCCCTTCCCCTTTCTTCCTTCTTTCCTATCTTCCCCTTCCCTTCCCCTTCCCCTTCCCCTTCCCCTTTCCTTTCCTTCTTTCCTTTCCTTTCCTTTCCTTTCCTTTCCTTTCCTTTCCTTTCCTTTCCTTTCCTTTCCTTTCCTTTCCTTCCCTTCCCTTCCCTTCCCTTCCCCTTTCTTCCTTCTTTCCTATCTTCCCCTTCCCTTCCCCTTCCCCTTTCCTTTCCTTTCCTTTCCTTTCCTTTCCTTTCCTTCCCTTCCCTTCCCTTCCCTTCCCTTCCCTTCCCCTTTCTTCCTTCTTTCCTATCTTCCCCTTCCCTTCCCCTTCCCCTTCCCCTTCCCCTTTCCTTTCCTTTCCTTTCCTTTCCTTTCCTTTCCTTTCCTTTCCTTTCCTTTCCTTTCCTTTCCTTTCCTTTCCTTTCCTTTCCTTTCCTTTCCTTTCCCTTCCCCTTTCTTCCTTCTTTCCTATCTTCCCCTTCCCTTCCCCTTCCCCTTCCCCTTTCCTCCTTTCCTTTCCTTTCCTTTCCTTTCCTTTCCTTTCCTTTCCTTTCCTTTCCTTTCCTTTCCTTTCCTTTCCTTTCCTTTCCCTTCCCTCCCCTCCCCTCCCCTCTCCTCTCCTCTCCTCTCTCTTCCCCTTCCCTTCCCTTATTTGTATTTGATATTTTTTCACTTTGTTCTGCTGGTTGTATATTAATATCATTTTTCCTCATTCTCAGTGTGTTCTCTGGGGGCATCTTAGCCACCTGGACAATTTTTGTTGGTATCTTACAAATGTGGTGACTTCTTCAGGCGTGAGCTGTGTCCTGACATACAGATTCCCTGCCGATCCCAGCTCCATTAGAGCCAGAGGATAGGTGTTTTTAATATGCCAAGGGAGGAGAGTTTGTTTCCCTTGGCAGGGCAGTTCCCCAGGAGATCTGTTGATGCCCTTTCTGGAATGTGCTCTGAAGAAAGGATTCGGTGTTACTCACAAGCAGGAAAAGGGGAGCGGAAAAGATTAGTGTTACTACTGAGTGGAAAAAAAAGGAATTAATTCTTTAAGAAGAGGAGAGTTGCAGCCAAGCCGAAATGAAAGGATATCAAAGGGTTTGTTGTGACCACATTATGATCCCAGCTCACGGTGCTCATTGTTTTCATGGGTAAAGAAATGGGGCCACCATAACAAGAAAACATAACACGGCAGGACAAGAAGCAACGGATGGAAACTAATCAAGGAGAGAAGCAGTTGGAATTGAGCACTGGAATTGAGGAGAAACTTCCTAACTGCGAGAACAATTAACCGGTGGAACTGCCTGCCTCCAGAAATCGTGGGTGCTCCATCAGTGGAGATTTTTAAGAAGGGACTGGACAGCCACTTGTCTGAAATGGTATAGAGTCCCTTGCTTGAGCAAACTGTTGGACTAGATCAGGGGTCTACAACCTTAAACACTCAAAGAGCCATTTGGACCCGTTTCCCACAGAAAAGAAAACACCGGGAGCCACAAAACCTGGGTGGGCGTGGCCAACTCGATGTCACTCACTTCCACCTGTCACATGACCTCCCCTAACCACGCCTACCCAGTCAGTCATTAGGGCAGAAAACCAGTTGTTAAAAAACACCGGGAACCACAAAATCTCTCTCTCCCCTCCCTCCCTCCCTCTCTCCCCCAACTCCCTCTCTCTCTGTATCTTTCTATCTCTCTCTCTCTCCCCCTCTCTCTGTATCTTTCTATGTCTCTCTCTCCCCCTCTCTGTATCTTTCTGTCTCTCTCTCCCCCTCTCTCTGTATCTTTCTATGTCTCTCTCTCTCTCCCTCTCTCTGTATCTTTCTATGTCTCTCTCTCTCTCCCCCTCTCTCTGTATCTTTCTATGTCTCCCTCTCCCTCTCTCTGTATCTTTCTGTCTCTTTCTCTCTCCCCTCTCTCTGTATCTTTCTGTCTCTCTCTCTCCCCCTCTCTCTGTATCTTTCTATGTCTCTCTCTCTCCCACTCTCTGTATCTTTCTGTCTCTCTCTCTCTCCCCCTCTCTCTGTATCTTTCTATCTCTCTCTCTCTCTTTCCCCCTCTCTCTGTATCTTTCTATGTCTCTCTCTCTCTCTCTCCCCCTCTCTCTGTATCTTTCTATGTCTCTCTCTCTCTCCCCCTCTCTCTGTATCTCTCTGTCTGTGCCCTGGCCGCTTCTCCCATCTCCCTCCATCGCACTTACCTTCTCAGGCCAGGCAAGGAGTGACTGGGAGGGGAGGGCGAAGGACAGGGCCAGTCAGTGGTGGGATCACCTGACAGGGAGCCAGAGCAGAGGGCCCAAAGAGCCTTATGCAGCTCCGGAGCCGCAGGTTGCTGACCCCTGGATTAGAAGATCTCCAAGGTCCTTTCCAACTCTCTTATTCTGTATAAGTTCAGAAGAGGAGGATTTAGGGGTGACATGATAACAGTCTTCCAATATTTGAGGGGCTGCCCCAAAGAAGAGGGGGATCCACCTCTTCTCCAAAGCACCTGAAGGCAGGATAAGAAGCAACGGATGAAAACTCATCAAGGAGAGAAGCAACCTAGAACGAAGGAGGACTTTCCTAACACTGAGAACAATTAACCAGTGGAACAACTTGCCACTAGAAGTTGTGGGTGCTCCAACCCTGGAAGTTTTTAAGACAAGACTGGATAAATCCTTTGTCTGTAATGGCATGGTCTCCTTCTTGAGCAGGGGGGGGGTTGGACTAGAAGACCTCAAAGGTCCCTTCCAACCCTATTTTTTCCTATTTTAACTCTTCAATGGCCGGTTCTCCTTGTGAATTCTGAGCAGCTTCAGGCAGCAAAGTGAAGCAGCCATGTGGGTCCATTGTGCCGCGTTGCTAATCATGTCCGCAGGGATGGGATTCTGCCAGTTCGCACCTATTCGGGAGAACCGGTTGTTAACTTTCTAAGCAGTTCGGAGAACCGGTTGTTGGAAGAAACCTTATTTTGTTGTTCTTCCACTTGAGAGAGCTAATCCTGTAAGGAAGGCAGGAAGGAAACATTCTGGAGTTATTGCTAGCCTAATCTTTATTGCCCTGATTACAGAAACCGCCTCTCCGGTTAACCCTTATTACATTGTAACAGCTAAGGCGAAGCGCCCATCGACTTGAGTGACGTTAAATTGGCTACACCCACATGATCACATGACCACTGAGCCACGCCTACCCAGCTGGTCATTAGGGCAGAGAACCGGTTGTTAAATTATTTGAATCCCACCACTGTATGTCCGGCTCTTATGTAGGGAGAGTCTGCGTGGCAGTACAGCAACGGAAAAAGGCAGGGACGTCAGTGTGGGAAGGAGAATGAGAGAGCTGGAATTGGATAATGTTTGCAGCTTAGGGTTAAAATAAGAGGTCCTTAGTGCTCTCGGAGCTTGGCTGTTTTCTTGCAGACGTTTTGTGACCCAACTAGGTAACATCATCAGTGCTAGAAGGGAGTAGAGAGTGGGATGTCCAGTTCAGACAAACAACCTAGTGGTAAGCAACAGATTAACCAAGGAGCCACCAAGAGCCCTGCCTCAAACACTGACAAGGCAAGCCATTGGTATATAAACAGAGAGCAACCTGCCCCCCCCTTCCTTCTAGCACTGATGATGTTACCTAGTTGGGTGATGAAATGTCTGGAGGAAAATAATCAAGCTCAGAGACCAAATTTTATAGTACATTCTCTCCCCCCCCCCCATCCCACTGCATTAAGTTGAATTCAGCCCATTTGCTGGTTATTCCCCAGCTATTCTAATCACACCAAATTTAGTTTCGCTCCATTCAGTTTTTTAACAGTTAACCTACTGACAGGCCGACAAATGAGCAGACGTAATTTCTTTCAAATACTCCCATTAGGCTGGAAAAAAATAAAAAGCTGAAGAGAAAGACAAGGGTGCAATTAGGAAGCCAAACCTTCCCTTCTTCTTTTACCCTTCCTTCCTTCCTTCCTTCCTTCCTTCCTTCCTTCCTTCCTTCCTTCCTTCCTTCCTTCCTTCCTTCCTTCCTTCCTTCCTTCCTTCCTTCCTCCCTCCCTCCCTCCCTCCCTCCCTCCCTTTCCCTCTCTCTCCCCTCCTCCTTCCCCCTTTCTTCTCCCACTGCCTCCCTCCCTCCCTTCCTTCCTCCCTCTTGTCCTCCCTCCCTCCCTTTTCCCTCATTCTTTCCTTCCTTCTTCCCCTCTCTACCACCCTCTTTCTTTTCCCACTGCCTCCCTCCCTCCCTTCTCCCTCCCTTCTTCCCACCTTGTCCTCCCTCCCTCCCCCTTGTCCTCCCTCCCTCCCTCTCTTCCCTCTCCCTTTCTTCTCCCACTGCCTCCCTCCCTTCTTCCTCTCCCTTGTTCTTTCTTCCTTCCTTCCTCTTTCCTTCCTTCTCTCCCTCCTCCTTTCTTCTCCCACTGCCTCCCTCCCTTCTTCCTCTCCCTTGTCCTTCCTTCCTTCCTTCCTTCCTTCCTTCCTTCCTTCCTTCCTTCCTTCCTTCCTTCTTCTTTCCTTCCTTCTCTCCCTCCTCCTTTCTTCTCCCACTGCCTCCCTCCCTCCTCCTTCCCTCCCCCTTGTCCTTCCTTCCTTCCTTCCTTCCTTCCTTCCTTCCTTCCTTCCTTCCTTCCTTCCTTCCTTCCTTCCTTCCTTCCTTCCTTCCTTCTTATTTCCATTCCTTCCTTCTCATCTTCCTTCCTTCCCATTTCCACTCCTTCTTATTTCCATTCCTTCCTTCCTTCTCTCCGTCCTCCTTTCTTCTCCCACTGCCTCCCTCCCTCCCTTCTCCTTCCTTCCTTCCTTCCTTCCTTCCTTCCTTCCTTCCTTCCTTCCTTCCTTCCTTCCCCACATGCTAGGATTGCTATCTTTTAAAAAACAAACAAACATACAAACAAACAGGCAAATTTGAAAATAAGCCAAGTCAGGAGACCCGGGGTAGACGATTTAGCAGTAGTTTTTAGAGACTTGTGAAAAACAAAGGCACCTGATCATTAACAAATCCCAGGCAGCAAGCACGAAATTATTCACACCCCTTGGTCGGGCAAAGCTTTCCCAGATGGTGGGCTCCTTCTAAAACATTGCAGCCCCGGTCCTTTCTGTCTCTAACTGATAATCTGGCAGCTGAATACGCAAAACTCTTAGCTACGGCAAGAAAAGGAAGTCAGCCTTGAATTTAAAACTGAACTCAGTCAGGGTGCTCCCTGAACCGTAGGATGGCTCCTGGAATTTGCAAGGCAGGATAAGCTCTGCAAGGAAAATTAGGTGCGAGAAGAAATATTCAGATTTATCCTCCAAAAGGTAACTTTCGAAAGGCCTGACTGTGGCCAAAACAGCTAATTCGACGTAGCAAATCAAGGTAGCAATAGAAGGGAATATTTGTAGCTTTGAGCTTGGCTATTTTCTTTCAGATGTTTCATGACCCAACTAGATAATATCATCAGTGATAGCAGGGGGTGGGGTTTTATTGTATATATTACTGGAGTGGATCTCTCCTTCCTTCCTTCCTTCCTTCCTTCCTTCCTTCCTTCCTTCCTTCCGTGTAAGAAATGCTTCCTGGAAAATAATTAGATAAGCGAGGGAGGAGCCCACCACTGAATAGCAGGCAGAGAATTAAACCTACCTCACAAGATTGTTGTTGTGAGGGAAAAAGAGGAGGAAGGAGCATTCTGTATGTTCATTGCCTTAAATTACTTACAAGGTCATCACGGTGGGCTAAATAACAAAGAAATAAATAAAATTTGCAGAAGGGCAATAAACTTCTGATGCCAAAAAAATCAAAGGCATGTTTTAATGCGTGTGTAGTTTTGCTTAAGCCAGGGGTGGACTTCAACTCCCAGAATTCCTGAGCTGGCTGGCTCAGGAATTCTGGGAGTTGAAGTCCACCAGTCATAAAAGGGCCATCGATCCCCCACCCTGGCTTAAAATAATCAGGAATATATTAGGATTATATATTTTGGGGAAATATTCCTGTCCACCCTGAATGGAGTCTAACAGCAGCCTCCTCAGATTTGGACTCGATGTGAAGGAGGCCTTCCACCTGTCTGGCGTTTGGCACATTTGGGGGTTTTTTTTGGGGTTCCAATTCTGTCAAAGCTCCTCACGCGCTTTTACCCTGTCGATTAAACCAGGATTTAGCTCCCTGACCCCAGACCCCGAAGAGGGTTGAGAGAAGTGGCGCAACCGGCAACCCGCAGTGGGATTGGATTGCCTTTGCCTGCGATGCTGCCTGCCATTTCTGGCGAGACGTTTTGTGAAAGACGAGGCTGCCAGGAGGTTTGACAGGCTGTCATCAAGCATTGATCGCCCTCTCAAGCTGTCATAGGTTTGCTGTGAAGAGGAGTTTGGTCTCCACTCGGAGGCATCTCATCCCTCTATGTAAATATATTCTTCAGAAGTAGATGGAAATATATCTCTTATTGTAGTCATAGTCATTGCTTTGAATGGGGAGTCATTTCCTTCCTTCCTTCCTTCCTTCCTTCCTTCCTTCCTTCCTTCCTTCCTTCCTTCCTTCCTTCCTTCCTTCCTTCCTTCCTGCCTCCCTCCCTCCCTCCCTCCCTCCCTCCCTCCCTTCCTCTCTTCCCAATTCTCCTCCCTTCCTTCCTTCCTCCCTCCCTTCCCAATTCTCCTTCCTTCCTCCCTCCCTTCCCATTTCTCCTTCCTTCCCTCCCGCCTACCTTCTCAATTCTCCATCTTTCCTTTCTTCCTCCTCCCTCCCTCCTTCCCAAATTCTCCTTCCTTCCTCCCTCCCTCCATTCCTCCCTCCCTTCCCAATTCGCCTTCCTTCCTCCCTCCCTTCCCAATTCTCCTCCCTCCCTCCATCCTTTCCTTCCTTCCCAATTCTCCTTCCTTCTCTCCCTCCCTCCCTTCCCAATTCTCCATCTTTCCTTTCTTCCTCCCTCCTCCCTCCCTCCCTTCTTCCCTCCCTCCCTCCCAAATTTTCCTTCCTTCCTTTCTTCCTCCATCCCTCTTTCCCTTCCCAATTTTTTTTCCTTCCTTCTTCCCTCCCTTCCCAATTCATCTTCCTCCTTCCCTTCCCAATTCTCCTTCCTTCCTTCCTTCCCAATTCACCTTCCTCTCTCCCTCCTTTCCTTCTTTCCCAATTCTCCTTCCTTCCCTCACTCCCTCCCTTCCCAATTCTCCATCTTTCCTTTCTTCCTCCCTCCTTCCTCCCTCCCCCCTTCTTCCCTCCCTCCCTCCCTCCCTCCCAAATTTTCCTTCCTTCCTTTCTTCCTCCATCCCTCCCTCCCTTCCCAATTTTTTTCCTTCCTTCCTCCCTCCCTTCCCAATTCACCTTCCTCCTTCCCTTCCCAATTCTCCTTCCTTCCTTCCTTCCTTCCCTTTACCTCCCTCCCTCCCTCCTTTCCTTCTTTCCCAATTCTCCTTCCTTCCCTCCTCCCTCCCTTCCCAATTCTCCATCTTTCCTTTCTTCCTCCCTCCTCCCTCCCTCCCTCCCTCCCTCCCTTCTTCCCTCCCTCCCTCCCAAATTCTCCTCCCTTCCTTTCTTCCTCCATCCCTTCCCAATTCACCTTCCTCCTTCCCTTCCCAATTCTCCTTCCTTCCTTCCTTCCCAATTCACCTTCCTCCCTCCCTCCTTTCATCCTTTCCCAATTCTCCTTCCTCCCTCCCTTCCCAATTCTCCATCTTTCCTTTCTTCCTCCCTCCTTCCTCCCTCCCTCCCTCCCTCCCTCCCTCCCTCCCTCCCTCCCTCCCTCCCTTCTTCCCTCCCTCCCAAATTCTCCTTCCTTCCTTTCTTCCTCCGTCCTTCCCTCCGTCCCTCCCTTCCCAATTCTCCTTCCTTCCTTCCTTCCTCCCTTTCTCCCTTTTACGAAGATTGCAATGTCCGGGGGGAGGGGATGATCTCCTTTTGCGACCTTCTGACAAGCAAAGTTAACGGCGAAGCCAGATTCACTTACCCACCGTGTCACCAACCTAACAACTGCAGTGTTTCACTGAACAACTGTGGCATGCTAGGTCATAAAATGGGGCAAAACTCACTTAACAACTGCTTTGCTTAGCAACGGAACTTTTGGCTTCAACTGTGGTCGTAAGTCGAGGGAAAACCCGTGCTTTCACAGAGCACTGCCAAGCCTAAGAACAAACCTCTTTGTGCAGGCAAAACACAAAGTGACCCCAGCACAACAACACAATTCTCTGTATTTTTCTGCCTCTTCCACCCAGCTGTTTCTCAGTTGATTAGCACCGACAGAAAATCACCCAAAGCAAGAATAATAAAAGCAAATGGAAAACAGAAACAAAAGGCGCAGCCTTCCCTTGTTTTTTTAAAAAAATAATATATCCCACTAAGGCCATTTCCTGAATCATTACTGTATTGGGGTATTTTGGCTGCCTGAATTTAAAACGATGGTTGCTCGGGAGAAAATTAAGTAGAATAAATTTGAGACATGCAAGATTTAGACAGGGTATTCGGAACCTGTTCCTTAAAAACCCCAGGATTTGGGAAGCGTTGAAGTCATTTAATGTTATCAAGAATAAATCCCTGTTGCAAGAGGAAAGGAGAAAATTCAGTAAGCGTGATATTTTGGGCATAAATCACTATTAATGTTTGGAGACAGGAGATTCAGTAACGCAAGCTGAAAGGGAAGCAGCGGAATTAGCTAGGTGGAGTGGAAAGAAAGTAAAGCAAGAGTGCACATGTGTCCCCATTGCGAACCAGAAGTAAAGGTAAGTAGAACTCACCCCTGTCCAAGGTCCCTCCAAATGACGAGAAGTGATCTTGGATGAGATCAGAGGTGGGTTTCAGCAGGTACTGACCAGTTTTGGAGAACCGGTAGCGGAAATTTTGAGTCGTTCGGAGAACCGGTAGTAAAAATTCTGACTGGCCCTACTCCCATCTATTCTCTGCCTCCCAAGTCCCAGCTGATTGGGAGGAAATGGGGATTTTGCAGCATCCTTCCCCTGCCATGCCCACCAAGCCACGCCCACCAAGCCATGCCACGCCCACCAAGCCACACCCACGGAACCGGTAGTAAAAAATTTTGAATCCCACCACTGGATGAGATGCATTTTGGAAAAACACCTTTGGGACAACCATGAGCTGGATGATTGACAATCTCCATAGACCAGTGGGGGCTGCAACTAGTTTAACAATCTGTTTCTGGGCTTTGCGGGTGCACGCACCTAACACGCTTGCATGCAGCATTAAAAATACAACAATTTGATGCTCAGATGCTTACCTTCTAAGGCAGCCCCGGTAAGTAGAACAGTGGAGGCGCAGAAATCAGCTGCGCCGCGCGAATCAGCTGAGCCAGAAAGAAGGAAATATAAGACAGGATAAGGTGGGTGCGGGTGGGCGGGGCCAGCTGATGGTCGGAACTACGGGTTCGCTTAAACCGCTCTGAACCGGCAGCAGCCCACCAGTGCCATAGATATTTTGTCAACCAGCATGTATTTACACCAGTGTTGTGGTCTGGGGAAGAACATGGGCAGTCCTGGAGTCTGGGGAAGGCTCGGAAAAGGGCTCTGCGTCGGAGGCAGAGATGGGGCCAGGGCCATCTGGGAGTGATGTGCTGACTCCGGAGCCTCCAGAGTTGGACAGCAGAGACGCCGAGGAATAAGAGGAGCTTGTTCCTAGTGCGCGCATGCACAGAGCTGCCAGAAGGCACGAACAGTTAAAACAAAAGGGATGACTCGGGAGTAAGGCCTGGAGATGATTGGCCCTTCCCATAAGGCTTAAAAGAGGAGCAAAGGCACATGGACGCTTTGCAGGAAAGCAACGTTGTTCATTCTGTTCCCAGTCGGCATCTCTGTTTGATTCTGGACTCTGTGTGGCTTTGCCAATTGTGAGATCTAGCCAGGTTTGATTGCTATCTCAAATCCCCATGCTTTCTAAGCAGCTGCAGAGTTCTTGGGTAGTCATCAACTTACAACAGTTCATTTAGTGACCTTTCAAATTTACAACAGCCCCAAACAATGACTTAGGGCTGTTTTTCACACTTACGACCCTTGCAGAATCTCCCACGGACTTACTTACGGATTTGCTTAACAACAGCAGCAATTCACTTAACAACAGTGGTGAGGATGGTCGTAAAATAGGGCAAAATTAACTTAAGCACTGTCTCACTTTGCGACAGACATTTGGGGCTCAACGGTGGTCGTAAATCGAGGATTACCTGTTCTTGGAGATCCACAAAAGTATACTCACCAATTCGTTATGGAGGCATAATCTCTTCACAAGTTCACCATTTTGTTGCGTGTGATTAACAGGACACACAATGTACCTAATGTACAGGTAAAGGTTTCCCTCGCACATATGTGCTAGTTGTTCCCAACTCTAGGGGGCACTGCTCATCTCTGTTTCAAAGCTGAAGAGCCAGCGCTGTCCAAAGACGTCTCCCTGGTCATGTGGCTGGCATGACTCAATGCCAAAGGCTCACGGAACGCTGTTCCCTTCCCACCAAAGGTGGTCCCTATTTTTCTACTTCCATTTTTTACCTGCTTTTGAACTGCTAGGTTGGCAGAAGCTGGGACAAGTCACGGGAGCTCACCCCGTTACGCGACGCTAGGTATTCGAACCGCTGAACTGCCGACCTATTGATTGACAAGTTCAGCGTCTTCGCCACTGAGCCACTGCATCCCTTACAACATACATAGAAATCAGTAAAATAGGGTTCCCAGTGCTGTTCCATATTAAATATTGAACATGGTTGCAAAGCGATGGGGAGAACAGGACCTATTTCTCCATCTGGACACCATTTGGCTCCCTCCCCAGTTCTCACAACCCACAAATGATGAGGCTTTAATGACACATCTGATCTTCTGACCTTCTCGTGGAGGCCAACTGAACGTTCACAGGCCCCTATTCCTTGGTCCTCCCTGGGGGCTTCCCCCTTTTTATTTGAAAAGCAGGAAGTGACCCACCAAGAGCCAGGTTTCCTGTGTGAAACTGCCCCCTTGAAGATCTGCATCAAGAGGAAAACCGGACTCTCCCCTCTCAACTCCACGGCTAGGTACATTTTCAGAACCAAGAGGGAAATAATCTTCAAGCGGCCACAAATATCAGCTTTGACCAAGAATGGGGATTTTATCTCTCCAAATTGTCCCTTTTGGAAATCTTGGGCCTCACTTTTGAAGGCCTCGAGATCTCTGTCCTACCACCAATGGTCCTACAGTAGTCCTCAACATACGATGACAATTGGGACCGAATCTTCTGCTGCTAAGGGATCCAGTTCTCCAGTGAGTTGTGACCCATCTGACAACATTTTTTTTAACAGAATATGTCAACTCTGAAGCTGGCCTGACTGAGTCCATCTTAGAGTTTCAGTATTGCCAAATTGGTGCTGAGGGATAGGGAGCGGGTGGGATAGAGAGAGCTGGGGTTTTGTAGCCAAAACAAAATAGTTTCCCCTGAGAACCAAGGACATTCCCACAGGTGGCTGAGAAGAGGAGGAGTGAAGTTTCCAAGCAACCGGTCACCACCTTGATTGGGCCATGTGACTGATTGTTTGGGAAAGTGGGAGGGGGGGATTTACTTTTAATGAGGTGAAAATCGCAGGAAAACTTTAGAGTTGGTTTTCACTAGTCTGTGCCAAATATGATACGTCCAATAAACTTGTTCTTTGAGGAACCTGCTTGCCTGAGAGTTTGTTATGGGTGTATTATTTGGAACCCTGACATAATAACAGGGTTGGAAGGGACCTTGGAGGTCCTCTAGTCTAACCTCTGCTTAAGCAGGAGACCTTATACCAGTGATGGCTAAACTTTTTGCCATCGTGTGCCAGGAGGGGGTGAGGTGGGAGAGGTTCGCTCGCGTATGTGCCCACACCCATAATTCTATGTGCCCCACCCTGTGCATGCGCACGCGACCCTCCCCTCCCCTGTTCCTGGCACGCGATCGCCCAGTAGGCCCATTTTTCTTTCTCATCTGGCTCAATATCCTCTCATTGCATCTGGGGAGGGCGAAAACAGCCTTCCCCACCCCCTCGGAGGGCCTTATACCATTCTAGGCCAAAGGCTGTGTGTGTCCTGCAGTTGACAACTGTGGCCTCAAAAATCTGTAAAATTAAGGTTTCATTACATTAAGGGAACAGAGGATTCCACAAATGATGGCAGGCAGAGATGTAGTTTGGGTAGCAATACAAATAAATATAGGATTTATTTCCCATATATTTCCTATAATAGAGGATGCCAGTGCACGAGAGCTAGTTTGGACTTGTGGTTAGGGTGCTGGCCTAGAAATCAGGAGTTGGTGAGTTCTAGTCCCGCTTTAGGTCTGAAAGGTGACTGGGTGACTTTAGGCCAGTCACCAGGAGATGGTGAATTCTAGTCCCATGTTAGGCATGAAAGCTGATGGGCTGAATTTGGGCCAATCACTAGGAGACAGTGAGTTCTAGTCCTGCCTTAGATAGGAAAGCTGGCTGGGTGACTTTGGGCCAATCACCAGGAGATGGTGAGTTCTAGTCCTGCTTTAGGCATGAAAGCTGATAAGGTGATTTTGGGCCAATCACCAGGAGACTGCGAGTTCTAGTCCCGCCTTAGACATGAAAGCTGATACGATGACTTTCGGCCAATCACAAGGAGATGGTGAATTCAAGTTCCATTTTAGGCCCGAAAGCTGACTGGGTGACTTTAGGCCAGTCACCAGGAGATGGTGAATTCTAGTCCCATGTTAGGCATGAAAGCTGATGGGCTGAATTTGGGCCAATCACCAGGAGACAGTGAGTTCTAGTCCTGCCTTAGATAGGAAAGCTGGCTGGGTGACTTTGACCCTGTCCACTACTCTTTCACCCCAACCCACCTCACAGGGTTGTTGTTGTGGGGAATATAGAAAGTCTCAGCCCCTGTTCAGGCTTCTCGTTCCGCGACGTTGTCGAGCGTGATGCTTGGCTCGACAAGAAGAGGAAGCAATACAAGATATTTTCACCGCCTTGAGTTATTTATAAAAATAATAAAGGCAGGATATAAATACACCCACACAACACAGTAATTGCTCTGCCCTCCTCTTCTCTTAACAGGCACAACCCCCCCCTTCCCATCTAAATGGATGGGAGACCATGCAGAAAGCCAAGCCTGGCTTTTGCTAAAATATATTTTTCATATCTAGGATTTAATTTTTCAGGACTTATCTTCCAGCAACCTGACTCTAAGACCAAAATAGGATGCAGTTCAATTTTTGGCTTCTTAATAATAATAATTCTTAATAGCATCTCAAACCTGCATTGGGAGGAGGCATAATTGCCTATCCTTCAAAAAGAGATCCTTAGTGCCACATAAAATTATTAGAATGTATTGTTTTTAGAGAGTCTTCTACATAAGGGGAACGTACTGCCGGTAGGGATGGTAATTTTTTTTTTTTCCAAAATGTACGAGTTGAAATCCTTTTGCAGCATGATGTAGCATTGTCTCTGCAGGCAATTTTGGGGGAGAATGTCATCCATCATCTGGAAAAGCTGGAACCTGTATGAGTGAGTTTCTCATCGCTGAGTAGAGGCGGTAGCAGCAGTGAAGAAATTAGCACAGTGTCAATGTCCCTGGTGTTTTTTCCCCTTAGCAAAAAAGGTATGTTTGTTAAAGAAAAAAAATCTTATTTTTTAACTTAACTGTGAGCATCCTAGAGCAAGCTGAATCCCAAACCGCCACCAAAAAATTCCTGGAGGTCTCAGACAAATCAGCCATCAACAGGTACATAGAGATAAACAGCATCTACACACCATACAGAAGAGACAATCAAAAAAGATAACAAGGAAACAAAAAGACCAAAATTAGCTTCTCACCACATTCAACATCCATATGGGCAGAGATGAACACCAAGATGAACAATGAAAAAGTAAACAACACCACAATCAAGGAACTACCAGCTATGACAAACAAGCTAGGAGTAAACAACAACCAAATCAGGGAACCATCATTCCCACTAATACTGACAGGGCAAGACACTAATATATATATATTGCACTGATGATGTTACTTAGAAGTAATAAAGAAAACTATTTGTAGCTTGGGGTTGAAATGAGGGGTTCTTGGTGTTCTCTAATCTTGGTGGTTTTCTTGTTTCATGACCCAATTAGGTAACATCATCAGTGTTGGAAGAGAGGGAGCGTGCATGTAGATAAACAGAGAGAAAACCCCACCTCCTTCTAGCACTGATGATGTTACCTAGTTGGGTCATGAAACCTCGGCAAGAAAACCACCAAGCTCAGAGAATGCCAAGGACCCCACTCCTCCTCCTCCTCCTCCTCCTCCTCCTCCTCCTCCTCCTCCTCCTCTTTCCTAGCTCAGTTTTCTGCAGACCCCGGAGCAGATCATCCATGGATCTTCCAATACCGCGTTTCGTGGCTTATGAATCCCCCAGCGTTTTGCCTTTGGCTGAGATGGTCCCACGTTCTCTCACGCTATTCCAGTGCTTACTTCCCAGTTCACGACAAGCCAGGGCCTCGTTCCCAAACTCTTTGGGTTTCCTTCGCCCAGCCGTTGCCAAGGAACAAAAAAACCAAGAGTGGTTGGCCAGAGCAGAGTTTGCGGTCTACAGCCATGCCAACGTCAAGACAAGTCGGCGGAGGACACGTGTGCCTTGACATATCTGACATGGCTTTGCACGGAAGGGTGCTGACCATAGGCTTTCGTGGGTGCTGCAGGACGGCTGACTCACAGGCCTCGGATTTCATGTTGGAAACCTCACGTAGTTTTAGCAATTAAAGGCAGCGCTGGAAAAACCACAAAACGGGCTGCTTCCTCTTCTAGGTTTCATGGGCTGCTTCTCCAGGACTACCAAACCCTCTTAATGAAAAGCAGAGCCCGGGAGAAATTTGTCTTTGTTCGTGGGTAGTTAAGAGCTCCAGGCTGAAACTCCTAAGGCAGAGGTCTTCAAACTTGGCAGCTTTAAGACATGTGGACTTCAACTCCCAGAATTCCCAAGACAGCATGACTGGGTGGGGAATTCTGGGAGTTGAAGTCCACACGTCTTAAAGTCTCCAAACTTGGCAACTTTAAGAGGAGTGGACTTCAACTCCCAGAATTCCCAAGACAGCATGTCTCAGTAGGGAATTCTGGGAGTTGAAGTCCACACATCTTAAAGTCTCCAAACTTGGCAACTTTAAGAGGAGTGGACTTCAACTCCCAGAATTCCTAAGCCAGCATGACTGGGTGGGGAATTCTGGGAGTTGAAGTCCATCTTAAAGTCTCCAAACTTGGCAACTTTAAGAGGAGTGGACTTCAACTCCCAGAATTCCTAAGCCAGCATGACTGGGTGGGGAATTCTGGGAGTTGAAGTCCATCTTAAAGTCTCCAAACTTGGCAACTTTAAGAGGAGTGGACTTCAACTCCCAGAATTCCTAAGCCAGCATGACTGGGTGGGGAATTCTGGGAGTTGAAGTCCACATGTCTTAAAGTCTCCAGACTTGGCAGCTTTAAGCCTTGTGAACTTCAACTCCCAGAATTCCCAAGTCAGCATGTCTCAGTAGGGAATTCTGGGAATTGAAGTTCACATGTCTTAAAATCTCCAAACATGGCAACTTTAAGAGGAGTGGACTTCAACTCCCAGAATTCCCAAGTCAGCATGACCTGGTGGGGAATTCTGGGAATTGAAGTCCATAAGGCTTAAAGCTGCCAAGTTTGCGGACCCCTGTCCTAAGAGATGGCAGCTCCGAAAGACATAATTGGTCTGAAATTAAACCCAGATCTCTCTCAACTGGGAACAGGAAGCTGGCCATACCAAGAAACGATGACTCAGGCTTTACAATGGACTTAGCTGAGATGGTTTCCCTGTTTAAAATAAGGCAGGAATCCTACTGCCCTGCCTACCTTCCCAGAGGATAAATAAAGGTTATTTATTTCTTATTTATGATTCATATTTATATGAATTATATAAATAGAGCTACCAAACTCAGATATAGAAGGAACATGATCAGTGCTAGAAGGGTTTGTGGAGTAGGAGGAGGAGGATGGGGGTCCTTTTTTCTCCTGTTTTCTAGCAGACATTTCACCACCCAACTAGGTAACATAATCAGTGCTAAAAGGGAGTGGGGGCAGGAGGAGGCGAGGAGAATTGTGGGGTCCCTGGTGCTCTCTGAGCTTGGTGATTTTCTTGCAGCTGTTTCTGGACTCAACAGAGGTATTTATATATTGTTTATTTATTTATTTATTGGTTCGATTTATATGCCGCCCTTCTCCGGAGACTCAGGGCGGCTTACAATGCGTTAAGCAATAACCTTCATACTTTTGTATATACCTGCTTAGTAGGGCTTTCGCCCCCCCCCCGCCCTAAGCGGGGTTCTTTTTTATACAAAGTCAGCTTATTGCCCCCACAATCCAGGTCCTCGTTTTACCTACCTCGGAAGGGTGGAAGGCGCGTGGGTGGGCGCCGCACGGGCTGGCTTTGCGGGCACGCGGGCTTGCTTCACGAGCGCATGGCGCTTCTGTGAATACGCAGAAGGTTCTGGACATGCGCATAGCATTTTTGATGAAGTCTGGGTGGGTGGGCGGAGCCTCCAGCCACCGCTACCAGTTCGCCGGAACCGGGGCGAACTGGTAGCAACTCACTACTGCACTACTGGTGAGGATAAACTGTGAGTTATGAGAACCGAGCTTTGCCTGTGTCCTCAGGGTCACCTGAGTAGTGTGAATGGGTGTGGAGACTTTTTAGAACTGCTGAAAGGGTTCCGGTGGTCTGCAATTTTTCTGGAAATCCGTTTAACCTCCTGCACCATTCAAGGCTGTTCATCCCAAAGGGCAGAGCTGAACGTCGCTCAGCAGTTCCAAAAAGGCTCCACACCCATTTGCACCACTCAGGACACAGATTAAACCTCCGAGTGGCCTCAACGACTCTCTAAAGGGATGCAAATGACCAGCTGTCTGCAAGGAGTATCAATCCTTCCGTTCTCCACATCCACTCAGAGCTGAAGAAGCTTCTGGGATGAGAAGCGAAACCTCTTCAAAAAAAAAAATTCGAAAGTCCAGATGCCTCTTGAAAAAAGTACCTTTGGGACAACCAGGACCTGGATGATGGAGAATCTCCACAGATAAGTTCATGGATGATTTTTCCAAACAAGATCTTGAAGGAAAGCAGAGGGACTGTCATGCCCCTGTCGGAGTCTGAATCTGCCGGGGAAGATGAGGTGGAACAAGAACTGACAGAGATGGAGAGGCCGGCTTCGCTGGCCTTGGAGGAAACTGGGGAAGGGCAGAGCCAGTCCAGGCAAGGCTTTTCTGAATTTGTAAGGCCTGCAGAGTTCAGGAGAAGAGCAAGGACTACCCCCTCCTGATCCGAGAGCAAGGAGAGAAGAGAGAACGCGAGAACAACGCAGACGGAGCAGGCTACAAGGGAGGAGAGTTCCCCGTCCCCTTTCACAAGGCTCACCTGGGGACTGAGATGTAAGGAGGTGCCGGTGGGAAGGCCATTTGTTGGGAATGAGTGTTGAATCCATGGAGCCTTGTGTGCATTTACCAAACCCTGGAGATTGCTGTACTCTGTCTTGTGTGGCTTGCCAGTTTGCCTGCTTTGCTGAACTTCTTCCTCTGGCTGCTGTTTAGCTAACCTGGCTTATTGGACAGCTGGCCCTGGTCGCTGTTTGATTAACCTGGGTTATTGGACTGCTGGCCCTGGTTGCTGTTTGGTTAACCTGGCTTATTGAACTGCTGGCCCTGGTTGCTGTTGATTAACCTGGTTTATTGGACTGCTGGCCCTGGTTGCTGTTTGGTTACCCTGGCTTATTAGACTGCTGGCCCTGGTCGCTGTTCGGTTAACCTGGCTTATTGGACTGCTGGTCCTGGTCACTGTTCGATTAACCTGGCTTATTGGACTACTGGCCCTGGTTGCTGTTTGATTAACCTGGGTTATTGGACTGCTGGCCCTGGTTGCTGTTTGGTTAACCTGGCTTATTGGACTGCTGGCCCTGGTTGCTGTTTGATTAACCTGGGTTATTGGACTGCTGGCCCTGGTTGCTGTTTGGTTAACCTGGCTTATTGAACTGCTGGCCCTGGTTGCTGTTGATTAACCTGGTTTATTGGACTGCTGGCCCTGGTTGCTGTTTGGTTACCCTGGCTTATTAGACTGCTGGTCCTGGTCACTGTTCGATTAACCTGGCTTATTGGACTACTGGCCCTGGTTGCTGTTTGATTAACCTGGGTTATTGGACTGCTGGCCCTGGTTGCTGTTTGGTTAACCTGGCTTATTGGACTGCTGGCCCTGGTTGCTGTTTGGTTAACCCTGGCTTATTGGACTGCTGGCCCTGGTTGCTGTTTGGTTAACCTGGTTTATTGGACTGCTGGCCTTGGTTTCTGTTTGATTAACCTGGTTTATTGGACTGCTGGCCCTGGTTGCTGTTTGGTTAACCTGGCTTATTGGACTGCTGGCCCTGGTTGCTGTTTGGTTAACCTGGTTTATTGGACTGCTGGTCCTGGTCACTGTTTGATTAACCTGGTTTATTAGACTGCTGGCCCTGGTCGCTGTTTGATTAACCTGGCTTATTGGACTGCTGGCCCTGGTTGCTGTTTGGTTAACCTGGCTTATTGGACTGCTGGCCCTGGTCGCTGTTTGATTATCCTGGGTTATTGGACTACTGGCCCTGGTTGCTGTTTGGTTAACCTGGCTTATTGGACTGCTGGTCCTGGTCACTGTTCGATTAACCTGGCTTATTGGACTACTGGCCCTGGTTGCTGTTTGATTAACCTGGGTTATTGGACTGCTGGCCCTGGTTGCTGTTTGGTTACCCTGGCTTATTGAACTGCTGGCCCTGGTTGCTGTTGATTAACCTGGTTTATTGGACTGCTGGCCCTGGTTGCTGTTTGGTTACCCTGGCTTATTAGACTGCTGGCCCTGGTCGCTGTTTGGTTAACCTGGCTTATTGGACTGCTGGCCCTGGTCGCTGTTTGGTTAACCTGGCTTATTGGACTGCTGGCCCTGGTTGCTGTTTGATTAACCTGGCTTATTGGACTGCTGGCCCTGGTTGCTGTTTGATTAACCTGGTTTATTGGACTGCTGGCCCTGGTTGCTGTTTGGTTAACCTGGCTTATTGGACTGCTGGCCCTGGTTGCTGTTTGGTAACCTGGTTTATTGGACTGCTGGCCTTGGTTGCTGTTTGGTTAACCTGGCTTATTGGATTGCTGGCCCTGGTTGCTGTTTGGTTAACCTGGTTTATTGGACTGCTGGCCCTGGTTGCTGTTTGGTTAACCTGGCTTATTGGACTGCTGGCCCTGGTTGCTGTTTGGTTAACCTGGCTTATTGGACTGCTGGCCCTGGTCACTGTTTGGTTAACCTGGTTTATTGGACTGCTGGCCCTGGTCACTGTTTGGTTACCCTGGTTTATTGGACTGCTGGCCCTGGTTGCTGTTTGATTAACCTGGTTTATTGGACTGCTGGCCCTGGTTGCTGTTTGATTAACCTGATTTATTGGACTGCTGGCCCTGGTTGCTGTTTGATTAACCTGGCTTATTGGACTGCTGGCCCTGGTTGCTGTTTGGTTAACCCTGACTTATTGGACTGCTGGCCCTGGTTAATGTTTAGGCTAAGATGTCTTACTCCAGTAAGAGGCTTCTGAAGCTGCATGTGAGAGCTTTTCTCCAGGACTTGTAGTGAATGTGGGGATGGTTGGGGGCATGATTAGAGCAATAAAGAGGAGTTAGACCTGTTCTCTGGTTGTGTTGCTTTCGTGCCACGCCCTGGGTCGTCACAGGGACCCTCATGTTTTTCAGGCAGCTCTTCAGGATTGATTGTTCGAGAGAACGAAGAAGAATAGCACTGTGTGAAAGAAAGCAATTCAAGTTTTTTTGTTCCTCATGAGGCACCTTGTAAGAGAGAAAGGGCCCGGAGGGGTGGGGAGGGGGTGGAGGGGCTTCATCAAGAGGCCTTTCATAAGAGATGAAGAATTGAACTTGGAGCTGAGCCGTCCGCTAAAGATGTGAAATCTCTGATGCGATCGTCATTTGGGGCAGAAATTTTCCTTCCTTCTCTTTTGCTCTTTTCTCTTTTGCTCGGAGGAAAAGGTCAGATGTGATCTGGTTCAGAAATTAAGGTCCCGCAAACTCCACCAAATGGGACCCAACGGCTTTATTAATGTTCCTTTCAAGTGAGCTGCTGGGGTGAACACCGTCAGAAAGGAAAGAGCTTCTACACCATAATTCTCATTAGGTAGAATTACATTATGGCCTCTTTGCGGGGGCCGTAATGTCCTTTTGGAATTGTTCGTGAATCGTTTCGTTGATGTCCGCTCGGCTGTGCCTTAGTAGCTGAATGGCCTTTGTGGGCCAGGAGAAGGCTGTAAAAACAATACGCAACTGGAGATGGATGTGGTGGTTCTCTATTGCCTTAAATCTCATCATTATCTCCATGCTAACAGCTTGGCTTACCAATATCAAAGTTCCCGGGATCAAGAGGTGCTGCCAATTTTTTTTTTCAGTCAAAAATAGCAATTTTGAGGAACAGATATATTTTTTCCTAGTCTGGGTTTCCCCACCTCAATTACCGTCGTGAAATGTCATTGTTTTCTGTGACTTCTAATGCATAGATTCTATTCCCATTGTACAGCTAAAACATAGATTTTATTCCCAATATACAGCCGTGCTACTCGCTGGTTGCAGATTGATTCTTTCACGCTGTTCTCACGGGAGGGAAAATAAATGCTGGTTCTTCCTGGAATGTTACAATATATTATTATTATTACGGTCTGTTGCACAGTTAGTCAGATGTTGAGATTGGATTTGGCACTTCTGTCCCCCTCTTGAGTTTTTCCCAAGGACCCAGGACAGGCAGATGGGGTGGATTGATGGATAGATGTATATCTATATATGTATGTGTATATCTATCTATCTATCTATCTATCTATCTATCTATCTATCTATCTATCTATCTATCTATCTATCTATCTATCTATCTATCTATCTATCTATCTATCTATCTATCCAGATATAGATGGATGGAGGTATATCTGCAGGATGTAAGCTGTTCTGAGGAAAGCTGCCTTTTGCAATTGACCAATGGGGATTTTTTTCAATGCCAAAGAAGTTCCATGAAGTGCTCCAGATGAATGAAGCCACCTTCTTTGCTTTTTCATTGGCCAGAAATAAGCCATTATTGGTATACATTTCTGGTAATAACCAACATACCAGCAGATGGGATGGGCACTGCGTTTCTCCACATTTACACGATGTGTTGTTATCGGCTGCAGAACTCTCCACCTATTCAGGGTCCTCCAGTGACCCAACCCCAAATCCAGAAGCGGGCTTGGTGTCAACACAATCGTTCTCTTGTAGCATTAGTCAAGGAGGGAGTTGATTTGTGGATGACTGCTTCTGCACCTTTCCTCTGCGGCTGTCAAAAGTTTTGGGTGTGAGTTTAGCTCTCTTCCGAAAAAGGGCTGAAGTCAATGTCTGTAAGGTGTTATAAGTGTGGCTAAACCTTTCCTACCTTTCCTTCCTTCCTTCCTTCCTTCCTTCCTTCCTTCCTTCCTTCCTTCCTTCCTCCTTCCTTCCTTCCTTCTCTCCCTCCCTCCCTCCCTCCTTCCTTCCCTCCTTCTTTTTCTACCTTTTCTATCCTTCCTTCCTCCTTTCTCTGTCCTTCCTTCCTTTTCTACCCTCTCTATCCATCCATCCATCCATCCTTCCTTCCTTCCCTTCCCTCCCGTCACCCTTCCTTCCTCTTTCTTTCTTTCTTTCTTTCTTTCTTTCTTTCTTTCTTTCTTTCTTTCTTTCTTTCTTTCTTTCTTTCTTTCTTTCTTTCTTTCTTTCTCTTTCTCTCTCCCTCTTTCTTTCTTTCTTTCTTTCCCACTCTCACTTTCTTTCTCTCTTTCTCTCTCCCTCTTTCTTACTTTCTCTTTCTCTCTCTCTCTTTCTTTCTTTCTCCCTCTTTCTTACTTTCTTTCTCTCTCTCTTTCTTTCTTTCTCTCTCTTTCTCTCTCTCTCTTATTTTCTATTTCTTTCTTTCTCTCTTTCTCCCTCTTTCTTACTTTCTCTCTCTCTCTCTCTCTCTTTCTTTCTCTCTCTTTCTCTTTCTCTCTCTCTTATTTTCTATTTCTTTCTTTCTCTCTTTCCCTTCCTTCCTTCCTTCCTTCCTTCCTTCCCTCCCTCCCTCCCTCCCTCCCTCCCCCCTCCTTTTCTATCTTAAATATATAACCCTGGGCAATGAAAAATCAATACATAAACAATAAAAAAACCCACCAATTAAAATAATCCAATGGAAGTAAAAATTGAAACAAAAAAACTATTCCATAAAAAAAAAAGAAATATAACTATTATGGCGGTCAGGAAATAAGATCAGCCCTTCGAGAGGTTTTTGTTGTTTTATCTGGATTGTCCTCAGCAACTACTGTAGGTTTTATATCCTTTTTATTGTGTTTATGTTTTGCTAGCTGCCTAGAGTTGCATTTGCGACACAGACAGCCATGTCAAGTAAACAAGCAATACATTACAATCCAATTTTTTTCTCCCCCCCCTCCCTGCAGTCTCTGTGTTTCCCAACCCTACAGTGGATTTATCAAGGTCTATAATAAAAATGAATGGTTTTTCCCCTTCTTTCAGACAATATCTGTTGGGCAGCTGATGTATTTGGACTGCTATCTGTCAAAAATGGTGTAGGGCAGTGATGGCTAACCTTTTTGTCATCGCGTGCCAGGAAGCGGAGAGCGGGGGAGGTTTGTGTGCCCACGTGACCCCCGCTGCTGGCACGCGATGGCCTGTTTTTCTTTTTCACCTGGCTCCAGATCCTCTCTATGCATCTGGGGAGGGTGAAAACAGCCTTCCCCATCCCCTCGGAGGTCCTCCGGAGGCCCGAATGCGCCCATTTTCCAACTTTCGGTTAGACAGGAAGTGACTTTTTTGCTGTCCCCAGCCTCCAGAGTCTCCTAGAGAGACTGAGAGCTGAGCCAGCATGCTAAATTGTTTCAATCTAATTGATCGCAGTAATCCTCCAACTTTAGAAGAAATGATGAACATCTGGTTATTATCACCATGGCGAGAAGAACTTCCACCCAACACTCTCTTCGATGAAATTTCTGCCTTAGAAGAAGTTTCTGTTCATCTGCAGGGCGATTCATCCCTTGATAAGTGGACGTACTTTTTCAAGAAAGAGCCAGCTCCGAGTTTAGTGAAACTGTTCCAGTATTGTGCATCAATTCCGGTATCAAATGCAAACGTTGAACGAATTTTCAGCGTCATGGGAAATTTGTGGACTGATGAACGTAACCGATGGCTTGTGCCATCAGTTCGAAGTGAACTTTGTATATTTTTTAATATTCCCCAACATTGCACTGAAATTAAAGATTTATTCCTTAAACACAAAGAATTGATCAAAGCTGCGCAGTCAAATAAAAAATACACACGACAGCAGAGTAAAATGTAATTCAATATTTTACATATTATTATAATATATTGGATGTTTTGAATTTTAAGTAAAGTTTTGAAGTGATTATTTTAATACGTGTTAAAATGTTTGTAAGAAAATATATAATTTAATTGTAAATTTTTAAAAAAATTTTTACTACTTAACCCCCCCCCCCCCGCTTGTCCGTTATTTGGCAACCCTAAGGTTCGCCATCATGGGTGTAGGCTCTGCTTGGGCGGAGTGAGGGGTTGGACTAGATGACCCCTTCCAACTCTCTTATTCTTCAGCAAGCCCTGGGTGTTCCCCTTTCTCCATCCAGCTGGTCTGCAATTATCCTCCAGGTCTTTGGAGAGTCTCAATCATCCAGGCCCAAAAGTGCTTTTCCCAAAAGGCACCTGGACTTTTTTCCTGCTAAAACCCTAACCAGTCAGTTAGAACGGAAGAAGCTTCTTGGATGAGAAGTGAAATGTTTTCAAAGAAAACAAGGAAGTTGAGCTGCTTTTGGGGGTGGGGGGAACCAGCTTTGGAGAACCTCCAGGCTTTTGACAAAGCCTCTGTAGATGCCATCTATTTGAACATCGCCATCGTCATTTCAACGATGATACTGCTTTTTTTTAAAATTAGATTTATATGCCGCCCTTCTCCGGAGACTCAGGGCGGCTTACAATGCGTTAAGCAGTAGCCTTCATACTTTTGTATATTTTATACAAAGTCAGCTTATTGCCCACACAAACTGGGTCCTCAATTTATCTACCTTAGAAAGGATGGAAGGCTGAGTCAACCTTGAGCCTCGAACTTGCACAATTGCAGACAGCTGGGTGTTAATAACAGGCTATCTAGCCTGTTGACCTATCTGAGGCTCAATTTTAAAGCTGCTTTTGCTTCTGCTCTGACTCAGCTCCCTAATCACGACAAACCGTCTGAAGTTAAATCCATGATTCCTTTATTAGGACTGCCAGATGTGCCAAAGTTGTCTGCCACATCTGCCTTTTATCCCCAGAGCTAGGGTGGGGCTTCGCTAGCAGCGGTGACTCTTCCAAGCCAAGGACCGGCCCATAGAATTCCACTGCTCTCCTCTCCTCTTGCCTTCTGTGCATCAGGCAATGGACCCAGCTGTTCCTCCTCTTCCTTGTCAGCCACCTCCAGACCTGGGGGCTGTCGACTCTCCATCTGAGGGCTGGCAGACGGCCCAGGCTCCATCTTTCTCTCTCTCTCTCTCTCTCTCTCTCTCTCTCTCTCTCTCTCTCTGCCAGCTCTATTCCCTCTTCCCCCTTGAAGCTCTCAGGTTGCCCTCATGCTGATCCTCGCTCCCACGCCTCCTCCTCATTTGATTTGGCTGCCAGAGGGGTTGGTGGCCAACAAGCCACACCAGTTTGGTTTTTAAGACCCTTTTCTCTCTCTTTTTTTAAAAAAATAATTTATATGCCACCCTTCTCTGGAGACTCAGGGCAGCTTACAATGTGTTAAGCAATAGCCTTCATACTTTTTGTATATACCTGCTTATTAGGGTTTTCGCCCCTCCCCAAGCGGTGTTCTTTTTTATACAAAGTCAGCTTATTGCCCCCACAATCCAGGTCCTCGTTTTACCTACCTTGAAAGGATGGAAGGCTGAGTCAACCTTGAGCCTGGTGAGATTTGAACTTGCAGTAATTGCAGGCAGCTGGTGTCACTTTAGCACCACTTTAAGCTGTTGCACTACCAAGGCTCTTAAAAGAGAAAATTCATTCTATGCCACAGTTGTAGTTCCTCCGTTGAATCGAGGAGATTCTGTTTCCTGAGGTGTTGAGATTGATAAATACATCCGATTTCTCTCCCGTCTCAAATTATCGATGCCTAATAAATAAAAATGATTCGCGAGAAAAGCATATGCTGACCGTAAGGAAAATAATCCGCATCTATATCAATCAAATCTTTTTTTTTTATGGTCGTAGAGCAGCATAGCAATAAACATATTTAAAGCGCAGTTCTTGAATTCGGCCAAAACCAGGGGGGAAGGGAAAAACAAAACAGAGACCGCGTCAGCCATTCAGTGGGGCTGAGGGAGCTAAATTTTTGATGGATTATTTCAATTTACAAGCACACTGAATGATGGAGGGTGAGAGAATTTAACAGAAGTTTACTTCTGCTAAAGGAAAAGATGGCTTTTTCAGAGAGCCGCGTCTTTTTAAACTCCTGGGCACTTCTGATATTTTGAGAGAATTAGAAACACAGGTAGAATGTGGGTTTTGTGGGTATATAGTGAAATTAAGGTGCTGGAGACAGTGAATTCTAGTCCAGCCTTAGGCATGAAAGCCGACTGGGTGACTTTGGCCCAATCGCCAGGAGACGGTGAGTTCTAGTCCCGCCTTAGGCATGAAAGGCAGCTGGGTGACTTTGGGCCAATCACCAGGAGACGGTGAGTTCTAGTCCCGCCTTAGGCATGAAAGCCGACTGAGTGACTTTGGCCCAATCGCCAGGAGACGGTGAGTTCTAGTCCTGCCTTAGGCATGAAAGGCGGCTGGGTGACTTTGGGCCAATCACCAGGAGACAGTGAGTTCTAGTCCTGCCTTAGGCATGAAAGGCAGCTGGGTGACTTTGGGCCAATTGCCAGGAGACGGTGAGTTCTAGTCCTGCCTTAGGCATGAAAGGCAGCTGGGTGACTTTGGGCCAATTGCCAGGAGACGGTGAGTTCTAGTCCTGCTTTAGGCACGAAAGGCAGCTGGGTGACTTTGGGCCAATCACCAGGAGACTGTGAGTTCTAGTCCTGCTTTAGCTATGAAAGGCAGCTGGGTGACTTTGGGCAAATCATCAGGAGACAGTGAGTTCTAGTCCCGCCTTAGACATGAAAGCCAGCTGTGTGACTTTGGGCCAATCACCAGGAGACGGTGAGTTCTAGTCCCCTCTTAGGCATGAAAACTGTCTAACCTATAAGTGATTAAATCACCCCTGGGAATTATAGAATTATGGTGGTATACAAAATGGACAAATGAAACGAATGGCATGAACTGGTTGGCATTCCTTGCTATTTTATTATGTCTGGGAAGGAGGGTGGGCGTGTTCGAGACCCAAGAGCAGAAAGATGGGGTGAGTTCCCGTTCCTTGCCTCAGCTTAGCAGTTCGAAAGCATGGGAATGCGAGTAGATAAACAGGTACCACTTGGGTGAGAAGATAACAGCCTTCTGTGCATCTTTGGTGTTTAGCCGTGCTGGCCACATGGCCATGGAAATTGCTGGCTCCCTCAGCCAACTCCCCCACGCGGGTAGTTATGGGGGCCTCTCGTTACTCCCATGTTACACCTCTCCTGCGTGGGCTGCACTGGCTACCGGTTGTTCTCCGGGTTCATTTCAAGGTGCTGGTTTTAACCTATAAAGCCCTACATGGCTTAGGCCCAGGGTACTTACAGGACCACCTCTTGCCTTCCTCCCACCGTCCAGTGCGCTCCCATAGAGTGGGCCTCCTCCGGGTGCCGTCAGCCAAGCAATGTCGGCTGGCGGCCCCCAGGGGGAGGGCTTTCTCTGTGGGAGCCCCCACCCTCTGGAATAGTCTTCCCACCTACTTCAGGACGGCCCCCCGACCTCCTCTCCTTTCGCCGGGGATTAAAGACATGGCTGTTTAAAGAACATTACGGTCGTGGGATTATATAGTTTTTAGAATGTTTTTATGGATTTTAATGTATTTTAATGTATTTACTGTGATTTGTATTCATAATTGTTTTTGTAAGCCGCCCTGAGTCCTCGGGGAGAATGGCAGCATACAAATCACATAAATAAATAACTAAATAAATAAGAAACATTGGTGAGCACTAGCCTCGGACAAGACTGGACAAGGGAAATCTTTACCTTTACCTTATTTTTATTATGTCCAACGGACGTTCAGAAGATTGCAGATGACCAAGCCATACCAGACTGCCTTAGACTTCTCTTTTGATGTTATCGGTCAGAGATGGATGTTCCTACCTAATCTGTGATTATTAATAATGCGGACAATAGAGCATTCAGATGATTAAAAGCCAGCTCCTGTCGCCACCGATGTTAACATCATAAAGTGAGCACACAAAGCCTCTTTCAAATGCCTCTAAAGGTTAAAATAATCGGTGCTTCTTTTTCACCGGATTATTAAAACTACGAAATTAAACAGGAAGATTGATTTTTTTCTCTCACCAGTGCCTTGGCAAATGAAAGAGGGATATAAACATAAGAATACAGGCAGTCCTCAACTTACGACCACAACCGAGCCCAAAATTTCCGTTGCTAAGTGAGACAGTTCTTCAGTTAGCCTTGCCTCATTTTCCCACCTTTCTGGCCACAGGTTGTTAAGTGAATCACTGCCATTGTTAAGTTAGGAACACGGTCATTAAATGAGTCTGGCTTCCCCGTCGACTTTGCTTGTCAGGAGGAACCGGTTACTAAGCTTCTGAATTTTGATCATGTGATGCTGGGGATTCCCTCAACGGTCATAAGGGTTAAAAAAACGGTAATAAGCAGGGGTGGAATTCAGCTGGTTAGAACCGCTTCGAGCGAACCGGATGTTAATTTTAATCTGGTTCGCCGAACTGGTAGTTACAAGGATGGGCTGACCCAGTCCACCACACCCCGCCCCTCCTAGGAGTCTCCACACGGCCTGTTTTGGATGCCACATAAGTGCAGCGGCTGCGTGGAGGCTCTGGGAGGGCGAAAAATGGGCCTCCTGAAAGTTCCAGAAGCCTGGAAACAGGCCTCCGGAGCCCATGGGAGGCCATTTTCGCCCTTTCCGAGGTTCGAGAAAAGCCTCAGGAGCTCTGGAAGGGTGAAAAACGGGCCTAATGGAAGTAACGGAAATCCAGAAATGGGTTAGTTTCTGGCCCCCAGAGGGCCTCTGGAGCCCGGGGGAGGCTGTTTTCACCCTCCCGGGGCTCAAGAAAAACCTCCGGAGCCTGGGGAGGTCGAAAATGCCTCCCCGCTGTGTTACAGGAGGCCGAGTAGGCCATGCCCATCATGGCCACACCCACTCAGCAACCGGGCAAAGAACTGATTGTTAAAATTTTTGAATGCCATCCCTGGTTATAAGTCACTTTTTCCAGTGCCATTGTAACTTCAAACGGTCACTAAATGAACTGCTGTAAGTTGAGAACTCCCTGTACACAGGAGTGGGAGAGAGAGAGGGGAGAGAGTTAAATAAAAGTTGCCTTTACAAGCGTCAACCCGAGGAGTGTATTAAAGGAACGCTTAGACTTTCCTTTGCTAACATTCCCCCCCCTCCCCAAAATTGCTCTCTCTCTGTTCCACCATTAGGTCACCAGCCATAATCCTAGCCTCTTGAGCAACATTAAGCTTTTTGATGGGACTTTAATATCCCATTTTAGTGCGAAAGGCTTTTCTTTTTATTCCTTTTTGTACACGCGTCACCTGGTAGGGATCGGTAGCTCTTACCCTCGTTTCATTACCGCCACTTCAGTTTCCATATTAGCGAATGGGCTAATTTGCCCTGGCAACTCAGTTTGGCCTAACCATGTTATGTTCAATCAGCAGAGATTTCCCAGGGAGAAACTCCACTTGGATCTGCCAGGGCAGGTCTGGCAAAAACCCATCTCCGCTTCAATCAGAACCGAACATCTGTTTGCCACGATGCTGTCAGAATTGCAGCATGCCGAAGGAAAGCTTGGCATTTCTGGAATTCAGAACCAGAATCCGAATAACAGAGAGCCTACACTGCTTCAGACAGGTGTCTGTCCGATCTCTTCTTAAAATCCTCCAGTGCTGGAGCGCAGTCACAACTTCTGGTGGCAAGTTGTTCCACCGGTGAATTGTCCTCACAGTTAGAAAAGTTTCTCCTTAATTCCAGGTTGCTTCTCAACCTTGGTTGAGTTTCCATCCATTGTTTCTTGTCCTACCCTTTGGTGCTTTGGAGAATAGCTTGACTCCCTCTTCTTTGGGGCAGCCCCTCAGATATTGAAACTCTACTGTCATGTCACCCTAGTCCTTCTTTTCAGAAGGAAAAGGGAGGGAAGGAGGAAGGAAGGAAGGAAGGAAGGAAGGAAAAGGAAAGGGAGGGAGGGAGGGAGAGAAGGAAGGAAGGAAGGAAGGAAGGAAGGAAGGAAGGAAGGAAGGAAGGAAGGAAGGAGAAGGAAGGCAGGCAGGCAGGCAGGAAGGAAGGAAGGAAGGAAGGAAGGAAATCCTGCAACCGTTCTTCCTATGATTTAGTCTCCAGGCCTTTTAATCATCTTAGTTGCTCTTCTTTGCACTTTTTCCAAAATCTCAACATCTTCTTTGTAGGATGGTGACCAAAACTGGATGCTGTATTCCAGGTGGGTCCTTACTAACGCTTTATAAAGCAATACTAATATGTCACGTGATTTCGATTCTGTGCTTCTGTTTATACAACCCAGGATTGTATTCGCCTTTTTTGGCAGTTGCTGCCCACAATGATCATCCACTAGGGCTCCAAGGTCCCTCTCACAGCGGCTGTTTTTGAGCCAGTTCTCACCTAATCGGTACTTATACCTTTGCTTTCCTACCCACCCCCCGCCTAAATGTAAAACGTTGCTTTTCTCCACATTAAAATGCATTTTGTTGGATAGGGCCAGCGGTGGTATTCAGCCGGTTTGCGCAAACTGTTGGTGGAAATTTGGCCAAGGTTGCTGAAACGGTAGCCATGGCCCCTGAACCAGCCCCTCGGTCGTCGCTTGCTCGCCCTGCCTGCCATGTTCATTGCCGCCATGTTCTTAGCGCACGCACATCCCATTGCCTTGCAAGTCCGATGGGATGCGCGTGCGTGAAGAACATGGCGGCGGCAGCTTTTTTCATGACCTCCGGTACTTTTTGGCGGCATGCGGAAAGAAGCTTGGCAGATTTCTTTGCCAGCTGCTTTCCAGTAGCAACAGCTGACTGGGGAGCCCCGAAAACTACGGTCAGCTTGCCTTCCGGATTCTTTGTTCAGGCGGCTGGTCCAGAAATGAGGGTATCTGGCGAAGGGAGGGCGGGAGTAGATAGGTGGAAATTCCAAGAATTTTCCTACCTTTTCCTGTGGGTGTGGCTAGGTGGGGGGGGAGTCATATGGGCATGGGTGTGATGTCAAGTTGGCGACGCCCACTCAGTCACATGCCCCCCACCTAGCCACGCCCACCGAACCAGTATGAAAAATTTTAAAACTCACCACTGGATAGGGTCCATTATTCCAGTTTGCCAGGATCTTTATAATTACACAAAGCCAGAGCTTTGGACTATTTAAATTCATGTGTCTGGTTGTTGATGATTTTTTTTTTTTTTTTTTTTTTGCTAGCTGCTGTCACCATTTCGATTTAATTCAATTTCCCTCTTTCCGGCTGTTTCCCAATTTTTTTTTCCAGAAGGGGTTTGATTTCCCAATGCGATGTAAGCCTATATCTAAAGACGACCACAAAAACGTTGACATCACCGGGAGCAAGCAAGGATGACAGAGAAAAAGGCTAAGCGAGGACACGCGAAGACCAAAACGAGAAAGCAATTTTTTTTTTTTTTTTTTTTTGCAAAAGTGAAATATCATCAGAAAGGAAGGTTTTTTTTTTTTTTTAACTGTTCTGAAACTTTTCTGTGGAAATCAAGAACGGGTGGCTTCGGATCCATTGTAGAAGATAAACAGGGATGAAGGGAAAGGGAATAAAAAGAGAACAATGGGGGAACTGATATGTTGTTGGATATGTAGGTAGTCCTCAACATACGGCCACAATTGAGCCCAGCATTTCTGTTGTTCAGGGAGACATTGGATTACGGGAGTTTCGCCCGATTTTACGACCTTTCTTGTCACTGTTGTTAAGCGAATCACTGCAGTTATTAAGTTACTAACCCGGTTGTAAAGTGAATCTGGCTTTCCCATTGATTTCGCTTCTCCCACGGTCGCAAAAGGGGATCATTGCAAGATCCGAGAGGGGGGTTGCAACGGTCATAAATATGAATCTATTGCCAAGCATCTGAATGTCGATCACATGACCGTGGGGAGGCTGCAATGGTCGTAACTGTGAAAAACGGCCATAAGTCAGTGCCGTTGTAACTTCGAACAGCCACTGAGTGAACCATTGTAACTCGAGGATTATCTGCACTGGTTGACTTCAGTCTGATTTCGGCATCATTTCCCAGGCTTCAAATCAGCCTCAAAGCCACGAGGAATGTTCTCGGAAGAGTTCGGTTGATGAGGCAACTGCAAGTCCTCTTCTTATGAACAAGGACAGGAAAACGGAATAATAGAGTTGGAAGGGACCTCGGAGGTCTTCTAGTCCAGCCTCCTGTATCATTTCAGAGAAGTGGCTGTTGTGACCCCAGTCCCAAGTAGGTATTATCAGACGCAATCAGTTCGAAACAAACAGACTTTATTAGAACAGCTGAGAATTAACTCATTCTCAGCGTAGTCCAAACTAATTCAAAACAAATTCTTCATAGCACAATTCTTCAGCTTTATCACCAACCTTGGTCTACTGTGGCAAACTGCCAAAGGCTTTTCATGGCAAAAGTTCAGAAGCAGAAGACGCCGACAAGAAAGAAATGCAGCAAGACAAGAAACAAATCTATCAACATTGTTTTCCGACAAAGAGCCCAAGAGCCGTTGCTGGTCTTTTAAGTCTTATGGGAGGGGCCAATCATCTCTTGGCCTTACTCCCGAGTTGTCCTTTTTGCTTTAGCTGTGTTCTGCCCCCGTCTCACACGCGCACCCCCACAGACGGCCAAGAATTAATAAGCCAACACACAAAAGATTCTTTGATGACAAAGTTGGCAGCAACCCAGTGGCTGGCTGCCAATAATCTTTACTCACAATAACAAAGAGATTAGTCGGAATTCAGTCCGATAAGTCAGGCAAAGTTCCAACACAGAGAGGATGAGTTATTTCCAGTTTTTGCTCGTCACAGAACTTGAACGGCCACCACACCCCCTTTTATACCCTGTGGGGTGTGGTCCAGTGACTCAGCCTAATCCCTGGCATGCCTCTTCCTCTGCTGCACGCGCTTATCTCTGCGACGCTGTCGAGGGTCCAGCCAAGACTCATCTTCCTCATTACTGTCCACCTGTGGCTGCGTGGACGTGCTTGGCCCCGGGCCTATCTCTTGGCCTTCAGTGTCCTCTGGAGGCATTGCCAGAGAGGAGGGTCCTGGAGAGGGAGGCCTTGCCAACTCCTCTCCTTCACTTTCGGAGTCCTCTCCTGCTGATAATCCAGGCTCAGGGAACGGAGCCACAACAAGCTGCTCTTGCCTTCTGGCAGCTCTTCTCATGTGTGCACTAGGAACAGGCTCCTCCTGTTCCTCTGCCTCTCTGCTGTCAGTCTCTGGAGGCTCAGGAGTCCGCACATCACTCCCTGATGGCCCTGGCCCCATCTCTGCCTCCGACACAGAGCCCTCATCCAGGCCTTCCCCAGCCTCCAGACCTGGCCCATGTTCTTCCTCAGCCTCCTCATTGTCCGACTCCGCTGCCAGCTTCACAGGCTGCTGGTGGACCACAACACTGGCTATGCAATCTCTTCTTCCAAACTTCAACTGTTGGAGCATGAACAACTTCTGGAGGCGGTACGCCAAACCTCTGGAGTTAGGGGTGGGCTTCAAAAACTTTAGTACGGGGGTTATCTGTTCAGTTGCTAGGTTGGCGTGGCCATGCTGGGCGTGGCCTAGTCGGCCTCCTGCACCATGGCGGGAAGGGGCCTTTTTGCCCTCCCTGGGCTCCAGAGGCTTTCTTTGAGCCTCCAGGAGGGCGAAAACGGCCTCCCCAGGCTCCGAAGGCCCTCTGGAGGCCAGAAACAGGCCAATTTTGGGCCTTCCGAACTTCCGGTAGGCCCGTTTTTCGCCCTCCTCGAGCCGCTGCACGCGCCCTGCACTTACCTGCATCCAAAATGGGACCCATGGAGACTCCTGGGAGGGGCAAGGTGGGGTGGGCGTGGCCAGCCAGGTGTGGGATTTGGCGGTTCTCGGAACTGCACAGAATCTTAGCTAGAGGTTCTCCGGAATCCCTGCGAACCCCCAGCAGCCCATCCCTGGGGATAGTCATGCTTGAGATCCTTGCTGCTTTTAATACAGGCGGTCCTCAACTTGCCACAGTTCATTTAGCGACCGTTTGAAGTTGCAACAGCACTGAAAAAAGTGACCCGTGACTGTTTTTCACACGCGCGACCTTTGCAGCATCCCCCATGATGTGATCAACATTCTGTCACTTAGCAACCGACTCATATTGATGACGTCATGACCAGTGGTGGGATTCAAGTCATTTAACAGCCGGTTCTCTGCTCTAATGATTTCTTCCAACAACCAGTTTGCCCAACTGCTCAGGAAGTTAACAAACCGGTTCTCCCGAAGGGGTGCGAACCGGCTGAATCCCACCATTGGTTATGACCCTTTTGTGACCGTTTGAGCAGCCAAGTCAAAGGGGAAGCCAGATTCGTTTAAGAACCGGGTTACTGGCTTAACATCTTGCAGGGACACACTTAACACCTGTGGCAAAATGGAATAGCAATAGCAATAGCACTTGGACTTATTCCCAATTCTAAATAATATCCTCCCGCTAACTGGGAACTTTTTACGGAGGTTCTTTTCATTAAACTCCTGGATAGCAGGCCTCCTGCTGCAAGAGCAGAATGTTTCAAGCTGTTAAATAATTGTCCACTAAATGGAACTTCTCTTCTTTCCACCTTCCACCTTCTGCTTTTTCTACCTGTGGGGAGCCCTTGGTGCTCTCTGACCTTGGTTGCTTTTCTTGCAGACGTCTCATTACCAAATTAGGTGACGTAAGAGAATAACAGAGTGGGAAGGGACCTTTCGAGGTCATCTAGTCCAACCCCCTTCTCAAGCAAGAAACCTTCTACCTCTTCTGCCCCAGCTACGGGCCCCAAAGTACGCAGCACACACAAAGTCTGTACAAAGCTTAGTTTACTAAATTAAATCAGGTTTTTTTTTTCTTTCAAACAAAGGCTGTTAATTAACTTTCTTAACAGCCTACAAGAATGCAAAGAATAAATAATCTTAATCTTACTATGGTTGGCAGAAGCAATTTGCAGAGAACTAAGATTAAGGCACGAAGGAGAGTGAACGAAGTTGTTCCCTGCAAATTGCTTCAGTCGGCGTTCCTCCTTAAATAGGCTAAGGGAGTGGCCAATTAGCCCCAAGCCTTACTCTCAAGGAGACCTCCTCCTGAGGAGCCACTCCTGTCACACCAGATGGATAACGGCAGCGGTGACAACTATCAGCAGCCGGCAAGGAGGTGCAGAGGGAGAGTGACATCAACTATGTGCGCCAGGACCGCAGCGGCGGGAAATACAATCAATGGCTACCGGCCAGCTGACTGTCATTATGAGGGAACGCCCAGATATGCTATATAAAGAGGCTACATGCTGGTCATAACTGAGCTGTAACTTTGTTTGCCTAAGCATTCCGACTTTGGTACAGAGCTGTTGTCACGAAGTAAACCAGGATCACTACCTCGCTCTGAAGTCGTGTGTTTTTCTTGCATCTTTGTGTCTGCGGTCCAGCAAAGCTGAGACTGTGTTACTAATTTAACCATGACAGCGATTCTGTCAATTGTCCAACGAGTGAACCCAAATCAAAGAAACACTCTCGGGAGCTTTGAATTCCCAAAAGTAAAACTTCATTGGATATGCCATATTGATGTCGAAGAAACAAAACCAGCTCTGATTTTCGCACACAATTGCTTGCCTAGTTAAACAATAGTTTCCTCTTCTCCCATCCCTGGGTGATCACATTATCCAATTATGAGACATCCTATTGTTATGGGAACAGTCCATCTCTCTCACCAACACCTGCAGCGGCGACCTTGATGGTTTCCTTGCCCTCACGGTCTCTGCATTCCATTTCCAATCCAGTTTTTAAGAAAAGATTGGATAACCATTTGTCTGAAATGCTATAGGGTTTCCTGCCTAAGCAGGGGGTTGGACTAGAAGACCTCCAAGGTTCCTTCCAACTCTGTTATTCGATTCTATTCTATTCCCCCTCCTCCCCCCAGTTCATTGGCCAAGTTGAGACGTGTTAAATTTTGAAAGAAGCAAAGCGGTTCAATCCTGACAGATTCACTTAACAACTGCGGTGAGAAAAGTTGTAAAATGGGGCAAAATGGGACACTTAACCAATGTCTCCCTTAGCGACATAACTTCTGGGCTCAGTTGTGGTCATAAGTTAAGGACTAGCTGTATTATCTTTCAACTTGTCCAGCATCTGATTGCCTCCAAAAACGAGGGTGAAAATCTGGGTGCGTCTTATACTCCGACGGGGCCCCCGCCCAGTTTTGCAAATGGAGATATCAGAGGCTGAAAGAAGCTCCTGAAAGACGCTTCAGGAAAAAACCCCTCAGAAAAAAAGCCTCTGAAAGGCTTTTATCTAAAATAAGCAACAAAAGAAGAATCACTAAAGGTTCAAATCAAACTATGCTAACAAATAGGGAGAATGACACAATAACCAACAGATCAGAAGAGGTTAATCTACATACCAATACCAAAGAAAAGAGATTGATCAGAGTACAGATAGTCCTTCAGAAAAAAAGCCTCTGAAAGAAGCTTCAGAAAAAAAAGCCTCCAAATAGAGCTTCCAAAAAAAAAGCCTTTTTTTCCCGAAGCTCTGTTTCGGAGGCTTTCAGAGGCAGAAAGAAAAAGTTTTTTCCTGAAACAGAGTTTCAGAAGTTTTAGAGGCAGAAAAAAAAGCAAGGCACGGAACTCACAACCAACGAACTTGTTGCTAAAATTCACCTCTGCAAACAGCTGATTGAGGTATTCTGGGAGGCGGATCCACACGCCAATCAGCTTTTTTTCTTATTTTCTTCCCCAAAAACTAAGGTGCGTCTTATACTCTGAAAAATACCGTATATATGTTAGTTGTTTTCATATTCTCCCTTACTTCGTTCCAACCTGTTCAAAAAAGGTTCATGTAATGGGCTAATTCAAGGTTAACCAAACACAATTTATTCCAGCAAACATTTTTTTTCTGAATCGACACGATTCGCTGAACCGTAATCTCCCCGTTTGGCTGGGGTAGGTGACCGCGGCTCACTTCTTTCCGTGGCTCAGATGTCATGCAAATACCGCAAGCAGAGAGGACAAACAGCTGTGTTCGCTCCACATGAGGGTCACTCGTGGAGAATAGAACCACGTTGGCTGGCCGTGAGCCAGCATACTCAACCATAGACTTAAGGATCTGGCTGGGTTAAGAAAATACACAAAGGCACAAGAAAATACACAAAGGCACAAAGCGACGCACAATTCAATGGAGCCTGACGTGGTGGGAAAACCCAGCTGAAAAATAAGAGCCAAAGGAGAAAGCAGAAGATGGAAAAATTGAGGAGTGACCTGATGCTGAAGGAACCACTAAAGGTTACGAATGGAAAATAGAAGAATCGAGTTGGAAGGGACCTTGGAGGTCTTCTAGTCCAACCCCCTGTTCAAACAGGAAACCCTTGGCCTATACCATTCCGGACCAACGGCAATCTCTTCTTGAAAACCTCCACTTGCAATTTCTGGAGGCAAGTCGTTCCATTGATTAATTGTTCTTCCTGTCACGAAATCTCTCCTTATTTTCAAGGTTGGCTGTCTTCTTAATGATCTTCTGCTCATTACTTCTTGATCGCTGATGTTTTGGAGAATACGTTGACCCCATCTTCTCTGTGACAGCCCCTCAAGTCCTGGAAGATAGCTGCCATGTCACCCTTACTCCTTGTTAGACCTTGTTCCCACAAACCTTCATCCTACATTTTAGCCTCCAGATCCTTTATCATCAAAGGTGACGAAGCACCCACAACTTCTGGTGACAAGTCGTTCCACAGGTTAATTGTTCTCACCGTCTGGAAATTTCTCCTCAGTTCCAGGTTGCTTCTCTCCTTGATGAGTTTCCATCTGTTGCTTCTTCTCCTGCCTTCAGGTGGTTTGGAAAATAGGTTGACCCCCTCTTCTTTGTGGTAGCCCCTCAAATATTGCAATCCTTCTATCATGTCACCTTTAGTTCTTTTCTTCATTAGACTAGACATACCTGGTTCTCTTAACGGTTCATTGTACGATCTAGCCTCCAGACCCTTGATAATCTTTGTTGCTCTTCTCTGCACTCTTTCTAGGGTCTCAATATCTCATCATGGTGACCAGAACTGGATGCAGTATTCCAAGTATGACCTCACCAGTGTAATATAAAGTGGTTACTATTACTATTACCATGTTTTCCCAAAAATAAGATCCTCTCTTATATTTTTTTTTGAACCCTGAAATAAGTGCTTGGCCTTCTTGCCATGTGCTCAAAGGCCCAATTGGGCTTATTATCAGGGGATGTCTTATTTTGGGGGAAACAGGGTAATCTTCTCATTGTTCCTATCACCCATCTCCTCCCACTTATGTTTGTTTATATTTATTGGGTTTATTGGATTTATATACCACCCTACTCCCGAAGGACTCAGGGCGCTGAACAGCCACAAAGTAAAACACATATATACAAAATTTAAAAGCAGAATAAAACCGAATTAAGCAGTTTGGCCCCAGACAGATTTAAAATGCCCCAGTAATTTAAAAACAGATTAAAATTTACATTTTAAAAGGAAAAAGGGGAAAAAGATTAGGCCAGGCCAGCTTGATGGAATAAAAAGATCTTGAGAGCACGGTGGAAGATGCGCAGATCCGGGAAACTGGGAGATGGTGAGTTCTAGTCCCTACTTAGGCATAAAAGCCAGCTGGGTGAATTTGGGCCAATCACCAGGAAGCTGTGAGCTTTAGTCCCGCATTAGGTATGAAAAGTAACTGGGTGACTTTGGGCCAATCACCAGGAGATGGTGAGTTCTAGTTCTGCCTTAAGCATAAAAGCCAGCTGGGTTTGTTTGTTTGTTTGTTTGTTTATTTATTTAATTATTCATTCATTCATTCATTCATTCATTCAATTTATATGCCACCCTATCTCCAAGGACTCAGGGTGGCTCACAACAATAAAAATGCATAATCCCTCATTGAAACAGTGAAATTTAAAAATTCGAATTTAAAACAATTAAAATTGATTAAGAAATCCCCGTCAGTCCAAAATGTGAAACAACCAGGTCTTCAAATCACGGCGGAACAGTGGGTGCGCCCACAGAGAAAGCTTTCCCCCTGGGGGGGGTCGCCAGCCGACACTGTCTGGCCGACGGCACCCTGAGGAGGCCTTGTCTGTGGGAACGCACCGGGCGATTGGGCGTTACCTTGGACCAGTCACTTGCTTTCAACCTAGGAAGGAGGCAGTGGCGAACTCCTTCTAAAAAACCTTGCGAAGGAACCTGCCCGGCAGTCTCCAAGAATCGGACACGATCGAACTTAATTAAAAACAACAACAACCTTGAGCAGTAGGCCTCAGTGAGAACTGGAACCTAATTTAAAAAGAAGAAAACACTACCCTCCCTAGAATTCCATAATTCTGAGCGGTGTGGGAAGACAACAGCTTTAAATAATTTTGAAATTTCTTTGGGAGGAGCACTTCAAAGAGAACTTCTGACCAGTTCTGATTCTTCACGAGTAGATTTGGGTCCAAATCTATTTTCATTTTCCCGTAATAAACAATTGTTCCCATCCCAACACAGCTGTTTCGTGAAATTATCAGCAAATGACACACCATATTAATAATCCTTATTTGGGCTATTTTCTCTCCAGCAGTTCGTTACGCAGAGAACAAAAATAAATGCTCCCACAAGCAGCTTTGATTATGTTGACATGTTAATGGTTTCAAATATTCACCATTCCTTGATCCAGCTGGTTTGAGCTTCTGGGAGTAGAATATGTCTCCCAGTATCTCCAGTTACTATAAGAGCAATTGGGATCCAATGAAGCAGGTAAGTAAGTAAGACAAACTTAAGTAAGGTTTCTACACACAGGAAATTGCATTAGAACACGGAATAACAGAGTTGGAAGCAGTGGTGGAATTCAATTTTTGTTACTACTAGTTCTGTGGGCGTGGCTTGGTGGATGTGTTGTGGGTTGGTGGGCGTGGCAGGGGAAGGATACCCCATTCCCACCCCACTCCTGGGGGAAGGATATTGCAAAATCTCCATTCGCTATAGGGCGACCTCCTCTGAAACTCTTAATAATTCTTAAGAAGGAATCTCCAAGTTCATTTCAGTTATGCCTTAATGATGCTCAGCATAGCAAACTGAGGGCAGGACAAGAAGCAACGGGTGGAAATTAACCAAGGAGAGAAGCAACTTAGAACTAAGGAGAAATTTTCTGACAGTGAGAACAATTAACCAGTGGAACAATTTATCTCCAGAAGTTATGAATGCTCCAACACAAAAATTTTAAGAAGATGTTGGATAACCATTTGTCTGAAGTGGTGTAGGGTTCCCTGCCTGGGCAGGGGGTTGGACTAGAAGACCTCCAAGGTCCCTTCCAACTCTGTTCTATTCTATTCTATTCTATTCTATTCTATTCTATTCTATTCTATTCTATTCTATTCTATTCTATTCTATTCTATTCTATTCTATTCTATTCTATTCTATTCTATTCTACTCTACTCTACTCTACTCTACTCTACTCTACTCTACATTCTATTCTATTCTATTCTATTCTATTCTATTCTAGTCTAGTCTAGTCTAGTCTAGTCTAGTCTAGTCTAGTCCAGTCCAGTTCATTCCATTCCATTCCATTCCATTCCATTCCATTTGTCTCTCCTCTCCTCTCCTCTTCTCCTCTCCTCCTCTCCTCTCCTCTCCTCTCCTCTCCTCTCCTCTCCTCTATTAGTCTACTCTACTCTACTCTATTACTCCACTCTATCCTACTCTACTCTACTCTATTATTCTACCGTACTGTACTCTACCTATTCTATTCTATTCTATTCTATTCTATTCTATTCTATTCTATTCTATTCTATTCTATTCTATTCTATTCTATTCTATTCTATTCTATTCTATTCTATTCCATTCCATTCCATTCCATTCCATTCCATTCCATTCCATTCATTTGTCTACTCTCCTCTCCTCTATTAGTCTATTCTACTCTACTCTACTCTACTCTACTCTACTCTGCTCTGCTCTATTACTGTACTGTACTGTATTCTATTCTATTCTATTCTATTCTATTCTGTTCTATTCTATTCTATTCTATTCTATTCTGTTCTGTTCTGTTCTGTTCTGTTCTATTCTATTCTATTCTATTCTATTCTATTCTATTCTATTCTATTCTATTCTATTCTATTCTATTCTATTCTATTCTATTCTATTCTATTCTATTCTATTCTACTCTACTCTACTCTACTCTACTCTACTCTACTCTCCTCCACTTCACTCCACTCCATTCTATTCCATTTGTCTCCTCTCCTCTCCTCTCCTCTCCTCTCCTCTCCTCTCCTCTCCTCTCCTCTCCTCTCCTCTCCTCTCCTCTATTAGTCTATTCTACTCTACTCTACTCTACTCTACTCTGCTCTGCTCTATTACTGTACTGTACTGTACTGTATTCTATTCTGTTCTGTTCTATTCTATTCTATTCTATTCTATTCTGTTCTGTTCTGTTCTGTTCTGTTCTGTTCTGTTCTGTTCTGTTCTGCTCTGCTCTGCTCTGCTCTGCTCTGCTCTGCTCTATTACTGTACTGTATTCTATTCTATTCTATTCTATTCTATTCTATTCTATTCTATTCTATTCTATTCTATTCTATTCTATTCTATTCTATTCTATTCTACTCTACTCTACTCTACTCTACTCTACTCTACTCTACTCTACTCTACTCTACTCTACTTCTATTCTCCTCCACTCCACTCCATTCTATTCCATTTGTCTCCTCTCCTCTCCTCTCCTCTCCTCTCCTCCATTAGTCTATTCTACTCTACTCTACTCTACTCTACTCTGCTCTGCTCTGCTCTATTACTGTACTGTACTCTATTCTATTCTATTCTATTCTATTCTATTCTATTCTATTCTATTCTATTCTATTCTATTCTATTCTATTCTATTCTATTCTATTCTATTCTATTCTATTCTATTCTAAGACAGTATCACACACATACACACACACACACACACACACACACAAATCCATAGGAGAGGAGGTCCCAGGAGAGGAGGTCGCATAGGAGAGGAGGTCCCTTTGTAGTATCTGTGGATTGTGGAATTGTAGTAGTATTGTGGTAGCAGCAGCATGCAAGAGTTGAAAGAAAAGAAAAAAACCAGGCAAATGAAATTTTAGAACTCTTCCACAGAAGTGTGATTTTTCAACTCTTGGGAAGTAAGCTTTTCCCTTCGTTTTGATTTTGGACGTATTCCATCTGGAGGACTGTACCGTATCTAATTCTGGACACCACGTTTCAAGAAGAATTCAGAAATAAAAATGCGAAGAAGTTAAAAAACAAAACAAAAGAGGCAAACGGGATAATTGGGGGATTCAAAACCAAGGGTTACGGAGAGATATATTAGGAATCAGGGAGCTTGATCAAGAAAAAAGAAAAGAAAAGGGAAAGGAAGGGAAGGGAAGGAAATGAAGGAAAGAATAGAGAAAGGGAGGAAAGGAAAGAAAGGTGCTGTTGTGGTGGGGGTAGGGTGGGGGAAACAACGGTGGTGATGGCTGGAAGATAGGGGAGCAAAGTGCTATTTGCATTTGCATGGCATCAGCATTCCGCCTTCACTGTGGTATATTTGCACCAACTGGTGGCGCCAAGGCAGCCCTCGTCTCCTGCCACTTGGGGCTCGGAGCAGTAAACCGTGTCCGGGTAGCACTACAGCAGAGAAAAGCATCCGGAGTCAACCCTAGCTTTGCTGTTCAGTACAGATGCTAGATCGGCCCCCTGCAAACTCTCATCTTTTGAGGAACTGGCCAAAATTTTCTGCACGACTTCGAGAGACGAGAGTTTGAAGGGGGTCGATCTAGCATCCGGGCTGGCTACGAGAGAAACATTCATTCTTGGCCGTATTTGAGATTTCTAGCTGCAATGGACAGCAAAGCTAGGGTTGACCCTGGGCACTTGTCTCCGCTAACAGGTGGCCAAGCTAACTGCCTGAAGGACCCCATCCTGTCCCTGGGAGTTAAAGCGCTGAAGCACAAGCGGCGCATGAAACTTTGGCTGGGCTTCTGGCGACAAATGCAAAGATTTCTCTCTGGATCACCAAAGTTTTCTCGTGGACCACCAGTGGTCCGTGGACCACCGGTTGGTGATCGCTAGATTCTAGTGCAAGGGTCAGCAACCTGTGGCTCTGGAGATGCATGTGGCTCTTTCACCCGTCTGTTGTGGCTCCCTGTCACTCAAAATGTGCATCACAATCGCCAACATGCGACACCCAGCGGCATGCGATTTATTGAACTTTTCAACCCCCGGTAGGCCAACCATGGATAAATCCAAGAAAAGAAAAGTTTCAGAAGAAAACAGAAGATTTAATTCAACTATATATGCTAATTTTGTGGTCGCTCAAGAAATAGTCAGGCACAGGAAGGGTTTTGTGGCTCCCGGTGTTTTCTTTTCTGTGGAAAATGGGTCCAAATGGCTCTTTGACTGCTTAAGGTTGCAGACCCCAGCTCTAATGGTTAAGGCAGCAGGCTTAGAAACAGGGAGATGGGGAGTTCTAGTTCTGCCTTAGGCATGAAGGATGACTGGGAGTCTTTGGGCCAATCACCAGGAGATCGTAAGTTCTAGTCCCTACCTACAGTTCCAAAAAATAAAGCCTGGGACAGTCAGGAAAACAACAACAAATTGAGCTACCGTAAAAATTGATGGCAAAATGAAAATACAAAAAGAAAGATAGATTAGATAATTATTCGGAGACACAGAATATTATCTTCTTTCTGGTTTGCAAGTGCGGGATAGAGGAAAAAGTCACATTACCCTACCTAGAGGAAGGCTTTATTTCTTTAATATCAAAATTTAATAATAAAGCATATTATTTATGCTGTGAGATCATTGCGGTTCTAAGGCACACAGTGGAATACTTAAAAAAAAATAAAAATCAAATCCTCCAAAATCCACAGTCCTTTGAGATGCTGAGTTATAAAAGGCCACTTCACAATTTCACTCCCGGTGTGTTTTAAAGGTCACAATATATTTTTCTCCCCCTTCAAATTGGCTGCTGCTACCCAACCTGGTATCATTTTTGACAAGTCACAAGATGTATCTTGTTTGGATTTGTTTAGCGAGAACGGAGGCACAGATCACAGACGATCTGCCCGGAAATTTCCCAGGAAGCCATAGCAACTGGGAGTTCAGGGCAAAGTATACAAAAACTGGGGAGGTTGGTGTGGAAAGAGATCAGACAGTGATGAGGAACCTATGGCATGCGTGACGGAAGTGGCACGCAGAGCCATCTCTCTGTCGCCCGTTGTTCTTCTGGGTTCCATTGCACCAGCCAGCTGGTGTTCATGCAGATCATCTTCCCAGTGTGCCCATGCGCATCAGGTGGCTGCGCTTCTGGTTTCCAGCACACGTGCATGTTCACGGACTCACGTTTCGGCACCTGGTGCCGAAAAGGTTCGCCAACACTGTTCTAGTGGTTAAGGCATCAGGCTAGAAAGCAGAAGAGAGTGAGTTCTAGTCCTGCCTTAGCCATGAGAGCCGGCTAGGTGACTTTGGGTCAATGACCAGGAGATGGGGAGTTCTAGTTCTGCCTTAGGCATGAAAGCCGGCTGGGTGAGTTAGGGTCAATGACCAGGAGATGGGGAGTTCTAGTTCCGCCTTAGGCATGAAAGCCGGCTGGGTGAGTTTGGGTCAATGACCAGGAGAAGGGGAGTTCTAGTTCTGTCTTAGGCATGAATGCCAGCTGGGTGACTTTGGGTCAATGACCAGGAGATGGGGAGTTCTAGTCTTGCCTTTGGCATGAGAACTGGCTGGGTGACTTTGAGCCAATCACCAGGTGAATATGAGTTCTAGTCTTGCCATAGGCATCAAAGAGGCTGAGTGACTTTGGCTCAATCACCAGGAGACAGTGAGTTCTAGTCCCGCTGTAGGCATGAAAGCTGGCTGGATGACTTTGGGCCAGTCACCAGGAGAACAGGGAGTTCTAGTCTTGCACAAAAGGGTGATTTTAGGCCATCGTTTTCTCTCAACCCAACCCACCTTACAGGATTGTTGCAGTGGGGAAAATAGGCGGATGAATACTAACTATGGCTGCCATGTTGAGTCGTTCCTAAAATAACAAAGGCGGCATGGATAAACAAACAAAAAAAACAAATATGTTTCACCAGTTAAAAGCCTGGAATATCTTACCTGATTGTCTCAGTCACTAATTTTCACAAGTTTTAAGCTTAACTTAACTCCTGTGGACCTTACCCCATATTTAAGAGGTCTCTGAGGGTAATGCAATGGGTTTTGAACTGGTGGGATGCCCCAGGTTCGGACCGGTTCTATAGAACCGGTAGTAAAACCGGAGAGAGGCTCCACCCACCAACCCTGACATCATCAGAACACTTCTGCGCATGCGCAGAAGAGCATGCATGCGGCCCCGTTGCGAACTATTTAATCACGTTTTCGAGGCTGGGCACATGCACGGAAGGTGTGCACATGGCGAACCGATGGTAAAAATATGTGGATCCCATCTCTGGCTCAATTGTAGCCATAAGTTGTAGTTATCCCAATGTACATTTGGTCCTGTCTCCTGAACTTCCATAATGCATACAGGCCGCAGCAGCACCACGTCCATATTTGATAAATGTCCCCACCTTAATGGATTACAGTATTTAGATACAGCTGGGTAGACAAGTCTGGAATTAAAATGACCGTTTAAGAGGAAACAGAAGATTGGAGAGGTTAATTAGGACACTTATAGGCACAGGCTGTGGAACAGACCATGAATTATTGGCATGGATCATATGGTTAAAGCAGGGATCAGCAACCGGCGGCTCCGGAGCTGTATGCGGCTCTTTGGGCAGTCTGCTGTGGCTCCGTGTCAGGTGATCCCACCACTGGCTGGCCCCGCCCTTCGCCCTCCCCTCCCAGTCACTCCTCGCCTGGCCTGAGAAGGTAAGGACAACAGCAGGGGATGGAGAAGTGGCCAGGGCAGAGACAGAAAGATACAGAGAGAGGGGGAGAGAGAAAGAGAGAGAGACATAGAGAGATACAGAGAGGGAGAGAGAGAGACATAGAGAGATACAGAGAGAGAGGGCGAGAGAGAGACATAGAGAGATATAGAGAGAGAGGGAGAGAGAGAGACATAGAGAGATACAGAGAGGGAGAGAGAGAGACATAGAGAGATACAGAGAGAGAGGGAGAGAGAGAGACATAGAGAGATATAGAGAGAGGGGGAGAGAGAGAGACATAGAAAGATACAGAGAGAGAGGGCGAGAGAGAGACATAGAGAGATATAGAGAGAGGGGGAGAGAGAGAGACATAGAGAGATACAGAGAGAGGGGGAGAGCGAGACATAGAAAGATACAGAGAGAGAGGGAGAGAGGGGGAGAGAGGGAGGGAGGGATGAGAGAGATATGTCAAAAGGATTTTGTGGCTCCCGGTGTTAACGACTGATTCTCTGCCCTAATGACCGGCTGGGTAGGCATGGCTAGGGGAGGTGTCATGTGACTGGTGGACGTGAGTGACATCAAGTTGGCCACACCCACCCAGGTTTTGTGGCTCCCGGTGTTTTCTTTTCTGTGGGAAACGGGTCCATATGGCTCTGAGTATTTAAGACCCCTGGGTTAAAGTTATAAAATTGAAGAGGATGAGCGTACCAGCACGATTAAGTCGGAATGACACACAGTTAGAATATATGATCAGTGGAAAGGTTTAATGGGCATAATAAATGGGAAAGAAGAGATAAGCACCATTATGAAAACAAAACAAACAACCCCCCCCCTCCAAATTTTCAAGGAATAAAAGATCTAAGTGGCTTTCCAAATTCAGTTTTCCTAAATGGCCAGAAAAAAACAAAAAACAAAAATCAAAGGAGGAAAATTCCGCTTAATTAAAAGGGCAGACGTGGGCTGAATGCAAACTGTCAAAACCAAGCAAGACAAAGATATTTCAATCAATAATTTCAGCAAATGGAGAACAATAACAAGACAAGGAAAATGGGAGAAGGTTAGAATGTGGGGGGGGGGGGGAGAAGAGGGGAGTGGGGGAAGGGAAGGGGAAGTAGGAAAGTGAAGGAGAGGAAGAACGAAGAAAATAGGAGGAGGGAGAGGAAGGAAGAGAAGGGGAGGAGAAGAAGAAGGGCTGTAGCAAAATAAAGAAGGATAAATGGTAAAAGAGCAGCCTCAAATAAGCAAAAATTGAAAGTTAAAAGATAAGATGAATGGAAATGGTGGATAAATAATTGTACATGCAAATATGTGTCTGAGAAATAAAAATAAGAAGTCTTTTGAGGAAAAAAAACAAGGCAAGGAAAATGGGAGGGTTTTTTTTTAAAAAAAACAACAACTATAACAACAAAAAGAAATAATGACATCAAACAAACATTTACAACTAAGGTAAAACTCTCCGAGAGCGAGTGAGTGAGGGATTATGTTATGAGATTGTATCTCCATTTCAACCCTTTAATTGACTTTAGGCAAAAGATAGTAAAGAGATTCAAATTTAATTAAGCAGTGATGTCAAATCTCTTCTGACACTCTTGATAAATTGGATTATAGAATCGTTTGCCGAGTTCCAGAATGTAAGTAAGATTATGAGAGGCGATAAACAGGTGTCAAACAGAAAACCTTTACGTACGGTTGAAATACACCTTGAACTATTTGCTACTACGAGTTAAGGAGTAGTTAAGTGTTAAGAGCTGCATATCAACAAATAGGGAATAACACTGTGCAGTAGAGAGATTGAAAAAGATCAATGTATTATTATTATTTATTATTATTTATTAGATTTATAAACCGCCCTACTCCTGGGGGACTCAGGGCGGTGTACAGCCATAAATAAAACATTTCAATACAAAAGTTTAAAATAGAATAAAATGAATTAAATAATTTGGCTGATAATTAAAACCCCAATAATTTAAAACAAATTAAAATTCATAATTAAAAGGAGAAAATAACTTAGGTCAGGCCGGCTTGTTGGAATAAATAGGTCTTGAGCGCGCGACTGAAGGTGCGCAGGTCCGGGATCCTCCGTATATCCGGGGGGAGCTCGTTCCAGATGGTAGGTGCTCCCACAGAGAAGGCTCTCCCCCTGGGGGCCGCCAGCCGGCATTGTTTGGCCGACGGCACCCGGAGGAGCCCCTCTCTATGGGAGCGTACAGGCCGGTGGGAGGCTATTGGTGGTAGCAGGCGGTCCCGTAAATAACCAGGTCCTAAGCCATGGAGCGCTTTAAAGGTGATAACCAAAACCTTGAAGCGCACTTGGAAGACCACCGGGAGCCAGTGAAGCTCGCGCAGGAGGGGTGTTACATGGGAGCGCCACGTCGCTCCCATAACCACCCGTGCGGCCGCACTCTGCGCCAGTTGGAGCCTCCGAGTGCTCCTCAAGGGGAGCCCCATGTAGAGAGCGTTACAATAGTCCAGACGGGAGGTGACGAGGGCGTGAGTGACTGTGTGTAAAGAGTCCCGATCTAGAAAGGGACGCAACTGGCGAATCAGGCGAACCTGATGAAAAATCCTCCCAGTCACGGCCGTCAGGTGCTCTTCTAAAGACAGCCGTGAGTCCAGGAGGACGCCCAAGTTGCGAGCCCTTTCTGTGGGGGCCAATGATTCACCCTCAATAGTCAGCGATGGCACCAGCTGACTATATCGGGATGTCGGAAACCACAGCCACTCGGTCTTGGATGGGTTGAGCCTGACCCTGTTCCTCCCTGTTCTGTAGATAAATAGTTCTCGACTTATGATCAAAACAGAGCCAAAAACATTCTGTTGCTAAGCAAGATAGTCCTTTTTACGACCGTTCTTGCCCCCGGTTGTTAAGTGAAACATTGCAGTTGTGAAATTAGTAACACCATTGTTAAGCAAGTCTGGCTTCCCCATTGACTTTGCTTGTCAGAAGGTGTTGTGGCCCGTCAGCGGCCTGTGCAGTTAGTGGCTGATTCCGACAGTGAGGAGGCTGGTGTGGTGCTATGCCAGCAGCCTGTGCAGTTGGCTCTCGAGTCAGACAATAAAGAGGATGGAGACGATGTGGTGCCAGAGGCAGGGATTCAGCCAGGGCCTTCAGAACCTCCGGAACCTCCCATAAGTGAAGAGGAAGAAAAGGAGGAGCCTCTTCTCGATGCACAAGTGCGCAGAGCTGCGAAAAGACAGGAGTGGCTCCTCAGAAGGAGGTCTCCTTGAGAGTAAGGCTTGGTGCTAATTGGCCACTCCCCTAGCCTATTTAAGGAAGGACGACGACTGATGCAATTTGCAGGAAACAACTTCGTTCACATTCCTTCGCGTCTTGATTCCAGAAAACTTTTGATTTCGGCTCTTGTTTTTCTCTTATCAGTTTTCCTGCAAATTGCTTCTGGGCATTCTGCCAACCACAGTAAGATTATCGTTATCCGAAATACTGTGCCTCAGAACTGACTTATTATTCTTTGGATTCTTGTCGGCTTAAGTATGAAGTTAAATGAACAACCCTTGTTCAGAAAAGACTGATTGAAACTGTACTTGTGTTCAAACAACTACTAAGAAAGCTCATTAGTAGTCCTTAGTTAGTAAACTAAGGTTTGCATGGACTTTGTATGTGCTGCGTTCTTTGGGGTCCATAGCTGGGGCAGAATAGAATAGAATAGAATAGAATAGAATAGAATAGAATAGAATAGAATAGAATAGAATAGAATAGAATAGAATAGAATAGAATAGAATAGAATAGAATAGAATAGAATAGAATAGCTTTATTGGCCAAGTGTGATTGGACACACAAGGAATTTGTCTTGGTGCATACGCTTTCAGTGTACATAAAAGAAAAGTTACATTCGTCAAGAATCATAAGGTACAACACTTAATGATAGCCATAGGGTACAAATAAGTGATCAGGAAACAATATCAATATAAATCGTAAGGATCCATGCAACAAAATTACAGTCATACAGTCATAAGTAGGAGAAGATGGGTGGTGGGAACGATGAGAAGATAAATAGTGAATAGTTCGACAGTGTTGAGGGAATTATTTGTTTAGCAGAGTGATGGCGTTGGGGAAAAAACTGTCCTTGTGTCTAGTTGTTCTGGTGCGCAGTGCTCTATAGCGTCGTTTTGAGGGTAGGAGTTGAAACAGTTTATGTCCAGGATGCGAGGGGTCTGTAAATGTTTTCACAGCCCTCTTTCTGACTCGTGCAGTATACAGGTTCTCCATGGAAGGCAGGTTGGTAGCCCTTGTTTTTTCTGCAGTTCTAATGATCCTCTGAAGTCTGTGTCTGCCTTGCTGGGTTGCAGAAGGAATGGATAAGAACGAAGAAATGACCAAACAATTACATAATTTTTCACCTCAGCAAAAAGTTGTGTCAGATAAACCGATGGCTTTCAGAAAAGACAGAGAGAAGGAATAGAGGGGGGGATATTAGCGTAGACTTCTTATATCACAAAATGGAAGAAATAATAAGAGAAAATATGGAATAATTGAATAATGGTAGACTATAAATGAACGTAAGTATGCGTTATTATTAGAAATATATAAGCGGATTGAATGTAAGGATTATGATTAACTTGATTAGCTTTATTTGTATTAGAATGTATGACACCCAGTTGCCACGCTGTTCACGCATTGATTTGATATTTTGATTAAAAAATAAAAAAACTTGGGAAAAAAGAAAGAAAAGGCAGACAGAAGACAAGAGATCAAATAAGTAGCAAAATGGAGAAAACGGTGATCAAAAGGAGGAAGTGTATTATTGATTTATTAACCAGAAGAAGGGATTTGATTAGGTAGATCGTTCCCGAAGGTGGAATATATAAATTCTAATAGAAGTGCCAAAGAACCAGATTATTTGTCTGATGATTCTTGACAGTGAACACAAAGCTTCCTAAAAGATAGTCTTGGGGGAAAAATAATGTTTAAGATTGAAGGAGGGGAAAAAAAGCATTCGATACGTAGATTTGTTTTAATTTAAGCAGCTAAGATGGCCGCAGAATTGAGACGACAGTTGGAATTAGATTTGAATGCTGAAGTGACAGTTTGAAATATGGAAATAACATCGCTGGTGGCTGAAAGTATACAGGATTTGAAAGAAGTGACTAGGGACATTAAAAAAGTGATTTTTAAAGATTAAGAAGGCAAAGATTAAAAACATCATAATTCTGAAGTGAACGCCTGCGTTGATTTGTAACTATTGGGGCATCCTTTTCTCAAAAATTTGAAGAGTGCTCACTCAGCCAAACCTTGCTTGAAATATGCCTAGATGTATCTTCCCGTTCATTGGTTTTATGATATCTACTCAGTGGTGAAATCCATTTTTTTTTTACTACCGGTTCTGTGAGCGTGGCTTGATGGGCATGGCAGGGGAAGGATACTGCAAAATCTCCATTCCCACCCCGTTCCTGGGGATGGATACTGCAAAATCCCCATTCCCTCCTCACTCCTGGGGGAAGGATATTGTAAAAACTCCATTCCTACCCCACTCCTGGGGCCAGCCAGAGGTGGTATTTTCCAGTTCTCCGAACTACTCAAAATTTCCGCCAGCAGTTCTCCGAACTGCTTCCACTAATTAATTGTTCTCACTGAAATTTCTCCTCCTCCTCCTGAAATTTCCACCAATTTCTTGGTTGGATCTCTCTCTAATGATCTTCCACCCGTGATCTCTTGTCCTGTTCTAAGGTGCTTTGGAGAAAAAGGTCTTAAAACAGCATTTCATGATTCTGCTCCTCGCATACAACACGGTTTTATGTATTATCATCTTACTAATTTTGAGTCTAGAATTTACGTTTCTATGATCGCTGTGATCATAGCACCCCTCTTAGAAGAATGAAATACTTTAGGAAATATTAAAAAGGCAGAATATTATATTTCCCTGGATGAGAAATTGAGAAACATGCTCTTGGAGACAGAAACTCAGCCCCAAATTTTGGTGCCACCTTATCTACAAGACAAAAGACCTTCTTTCTCAGGACGTAGTAGGATTAGCCCTCTATCCATCTAGCAACAGACCTCACTAAATGGCACCTGGGGATATTACATCACCCAGCACAGTTCTATCAGACCTTACCTCAGAAAAAAAACTCCTAGATTTTGCACAAGACCACCTACAGCAAGCAATAGAATACCTGCCCTTGTCACAGGAACAGGAAGCTCAAGCTCAAAGCCCAAGAGAGGGTATAAATAACACTCCCTCTTCACTCTATGTGTTCAACTGCACCAGGACCATGTGCTTAATGGTTCTGCTCCATTAAACCAGCTTTCCAAGCAGCCTCCATGTTTCACCCCTCCCCCCTTGGAACTGAACCCAGATGAACATTTCTTCCAACAGCTGGCACATTCCAGATGTCAGGATGACCCCAGTTTAATATCTAGCATGTTGGTTTAGTGTACACTTATATCTAAGCAAAGTCCAAGGCCTGTTTTTCTCCCCCCTCCAACAGTAGCTTACTCTTTCAGCCTTATAAATAAATAAATGAAGTTGGCACGAAAACTTTTCTTTCATTATTTCATCTGTGCCCACAAACCATCTTTTTCTCTGAAATCACTGAAAGAATCTTTCAGCGTTTTTTTTTCCACCTCTCTACATGCCAGATGTAAGAATTCTTATCTTATCTTCTTGGTTTCTTTTCTCCAAAAGTAGCAATGATAAAAAGACCAAGGGGGAAGATTGAATCGATCAACAGCTCTCAAACACAAGCAACTGGTGCACCAGATGAGCTGTTTCAAACTTTTTTCCATTTGTCTGTCACAGTGGGGGTAGATTAAATTCGGTTTTTGTCGGCTTGTGACTCTTCATCTTATTTGCTGTTCCTTGGCTTACGGTTACGGTTACAGAATTGAATTGGAAAGGATCTTGGAGGTCTCCTAGTCCAACCCCTTACTCAAGGAGGAGACCCTATACCATTTTAGAACAAATAACTTTGCAGTTTTTTCTTAAAAACTCCAGTCTTCTAATCGGATATTTCTACCTATATTTCTGTTCCAGGCAATCATCTGTCCTTTAATTATATTCTTGCTCAGTTCCAATTCTAATAAATATTTATATATTTTAGATATCGTCTTCCCTTCTTTCGTTTCCATAAGTTTGTCTAATCTATTTGGGTGGGAAAGAATTTGGGAAAATAATATTAAAATGACAAAATCGGTAAGCTATAAAGAAAACCAATATAAGGTATGGTATAGATGGCATTTACCCCCCTCGAGGCGAGCACAAATGTATCCCAACTTAGATTCGAAATGCTGGAAGTGCAAACAGGATAGAGGAACTTTTTACCATATGTGGTGGCTATGCCCCAAAACCAAGGGATACTGGGAGAAAATTAGAACGTGGATATCACAAATAGTAGGAGAAGAAATTGAATTAGACCCCAAGATATTTTTATTAGGAATGTACAAACAAAATATCAGAAAAGAAACGATATATCTGATACACCATAGCGGCGAGAATTGTGAGTGCACAAGTTTGGAAGAAGGATTGTTTGCCAAATGACCAACAAGTAATACAAAAAATATATTTATGTGCGGAATCGGATCAATTAACGCAGAAATTAAAAAATGAGGAAAACTCAAAATATTTTACGGTATGGGATAGGTGGTACGACTGGATCAAACGAAGACAAAATGGATAAGGTTACTCTTAATAGAATATAAAAGATAATTTGGATGAGTAATATATGTTACCTTGTTTTTAGTGAGTTTCAAATTAAGAGTGGATAATTGGAAAGGTATTTGCATGTTTACTTTATATAAGCACCTATGATGACTTCACCGTCATAAGGCATGAGGATGAAAGCGGGACTAAATAGTGAATGATATAATGTGTATGTATGTATATATATATATATATGTGTGTGTGTGTATATATATATATATTCGGGTCTTCTCCCGCGTAGAATTGGAAGTATCTTGGCGACGTTTCGACGAAGTCTCATTCGTCATCTTCAGGCTGGTGTTCTCGGCTTCGTTCGACCTACATACAAACACCCGCGAAAACCTCAGAAAACATATATATATATATATATATATATATATATATATATATATATATATATATATATATATATATATATATATATGTGTGTGTGTGTGTGTGTACAGGTGATATCTCGGGTTTCTTTCCGTGTAATTGCAAACATATCTTTGGAAGTATTATATATATATATAAAATATATATATATATATATATATATATATATATATATATATATATATATATATATATATATATATATATAGTAACCATATATAGATATTTAAGAGAATAGAAACAAATTTCATCATAGGATATGATTTATGGATATGGACATTTTAACATGGTTTTAATTGTTTTTGTAAACATTTGAAAGTTAAATAAAGTTTGTTTTGAGAATCAAAAAAATAAAAAAATAATAAAAAAAAGTAAAAACCTCCAGTGAAGGAGCATCCATCACAACTTCTGGTGTGGAGGAGCATCCAATACAACTTCTGGTGGCAAGCTGTTCCACTGGTGAATTGTCCTCCCTGTTAGGAAGTTTCTCCTTAATTCCAGGTTGCTTCTCTCCTTGATTAGTTTCCATCCATTGTTTCTTTTTCTTTTTTTTAAATTTAATTTATATGCCGCCCTTCTCTGGAGACTCAGGGCGGCTTACAATGCGTTAAGCAATAGCCTTCATACTTTTGTATATTTTATACAAAGTCAGCTTATTGCCCTCACAAACTGGGTCCTCATTTTACCTACCTTAGAAAGGATGGAAGGCTGAGTCAACCTTGAGCCTGGTGGGATTTGAACTTGCAGTAATTGCAGGCAGCTGAAAGTTAATAACAGTTAATAACACTGCTTTAATCTGCTGAGCCACCAGAGCTCCTTGTTTCTTGTCCTGCCTTCTGGTGCTTTGGAAAATAAATTGACCCCCCTCCTCTTTGTGGCAGCCACTCAAGTACAGGAATACTGCTATCATGCAACCCCATAGTCCTTTTTTTCTCTAGACTAGAATACAATAGAATAGAATAACAGAGTTGGATGGGACCTTGGAGGTCTTCTAGTCCAACCCCCTGCTTAGGCAGGAAATCCTACACTACTTCAGACAAATGGTTATCCAAAATCTTCTTAAAAACTTCAAGTGTTGGAGCATTTACAACTGTCCAAACCCAAATCCTGCAACTGTCTTCGTTTATGTTTTGGTTTCCAGACCTTTAATCATCTTAGTTGCTCTTCTCTGCATTTTTTTCCAAAGTCTCAACATCTTTTTTATAATGTGATGGCCAAAACTGGATGCTTTATTTCAGGGGTGAAATTCAATTTTTTTTACTACTGGTTCTGTGGGTGTGGCTTGATGGGCGTGGCTTGGAGGGTGTGGCGGGGAAGGATATTGCAAAACCCCATTCCCACCCCACTCCAGGGGAAGGATACTGCAAAATCTCCATTCCTCCCCACTCCAGGGGAAGGATACTGCAAAATCTCCATTCCTCCCCACTCCAGGGGAAGGATACTGCAAAATCCCCATTTCCTCCCCACTCCAGGGGAAGGATACTGCAAAATCTCCATTCCTCCCCACTCCAGGGGAAGGATACTGCAAAACCCCATTCCTCCCCACTCCAGGGGAAGGATACTGCAAAATCTCCATTCCTCCCCAGTCCAGGGGAAGGATACTGCAAAATCTCCATTCCTCCCCACTCCAGGGGAAGGATACTGCAAAATCTCCATTCCTCCCCACTCCAGGGGAAGGATACTGCAAAATCCCCATTTCCTCCCCACTCCAGGGGAAGGATACTGCAAAATCTCCATTCCTCCCCACTCCAGGGGAAGGATACTGCAAAACCCCATTCCTCCCCACTCCAGGGGAAGGATACTGCAAAATCTCCATTCCTCCCCAGTCCAGGGGAAGGATACTGCAAAATCTCCATTCCTCCCCACTCCAGAGGAAGGATACTGCAAAATCTCCATTCCTCCCCACTCCAGGGGAAGGATACTGCAAAATCTCCATTCCTCCCCACTCCAGGGGAAGGATACTGCAAAACCCCATTCCTCCCCACTCCAGGGGAAGGATACTGCAAAACCCCATTCCTCCCCACTCCAGGGGAAGGATACTGCAAAACCCCATTCCTCCCCACTCCAGGGGAAGGATACTGCAAAATCTCCATTCCTCCCCACTCCAGGGGAAGGATACTGCAAAATCTCCATTCCTCCCCACTCCAGGGGAAGCATACTACAAAATCCCAATTTCCTCCCCACTTCTGGGGGAAGGATATTGCAAAATCTCCATTCCCACCCCACTCTGGGACCAGCCAGAGGTGATATTTGCTGGATCTCTGAACTACACAAAATTTTTCCTGCCAGTTCTCCAGAACCTGCCAGAACCTGCTGGATTTCACCCCTGCTTCATTCCAGGTGTGGTCTTACAAAGGATTTACTAATTCGTCATGTGATTTTGATTCTATGCCTCTATTTAATACAACCCAGGATCGTATTAGCTTTTCTGGCTGCCGCCGCATACGACTAGCTCATGTTTAAGTGATCGTCCATTAGGATTCCAAGGTCCCTCATGGATCTGAAGCTTAAGAAAGCAAGATTGTCCTAGTCCCATGATGGCGAACCTATGGCACGTGTGCCACAGGTGGCACGCGTAATCATATCGGTGGGCACGCGAGCTCAGCTCCAGCATGCGTTCTCGTGCCGGCCAGCTGATTTTCGGGCCTTCTTGGCCCACCAGAAGTAGGGAAACAGGCTGTTTCCTGCCTCCGGAAGGCCTCGGGGGGTGTTGGAGAAGGCCCGTTTTTCTCTCTTCCCAAACTCTAGAGCCTTTCTAGGAGTCCGGGGAGGGCGAAAACGACCTTCCCCACTCCCTGGAGGCCCTCCAGAGGCCGGAAACGGCCCATTTGCCAACTTCTGGTGGACTGGACGGATCTTTTTTTTTTGCTCTTCTCAGGCTCCAGAGCCTTTCTAGGAACCTGGGGAGGGTGAAAACAGCCTTCCCCACCCCCCCACCCCCGGAGGCCCTCCGGAGGCTGGAAATGGCCTGTTTGCCAACTTCCGGTGGCATGTGTGCGCGTGACACCACTTTGTACTCTCCTGTTCTGGCCCCGTTCTCAGAAATAACCTCCCCTCAGACAATCAGAGTCTAATGAACTGGCAGGCAACCAATTAAGCTGATAACAAAGATTGGCAGCAATCCGCAGCTGCTTGCCAACGTCTTTATTAATAGATCAGTCACATACACCAAAATGTTCAGAGCTGAGACGCAGGGCCGATTCAAAACCGGGATCCATGAATCTTTGTTTTGTTCGTCACAAAGATACGGCTGCAATCCCTCTCTTATATAGTCTGGGAGGTGTGGTCCACCAGCTAATCACGACCACGCCTTTTCCTCTGCTGGGCTCTCCTGTCTCTCCGACGCTGGCAAGGATCCAACCAAAACTCACTCCCCTCATCAATGTCCTCCTGTGGCTGTGGGGACGAGCTTGGCTCTGGGCCTATCTCCTGCCCTTCGGTGTCCTCCGGAGGCATTGCCAGAGAGGAGAGTCCTGGAGAAGGAGGCCTTGCCAACTCCTCTCCCTCACTCTCAGAGTCCTCCCCTGCTGATGACGCAGGCTCAGGCAACGGAGCCACAACATCTCCCCTGCTCCTGGCACGCAATGCCAAAAAGGTTAGCCGTCACTGTCCTAGTCTGTCTCCCCCGCTCCTCCCAATTTCTTGTGACCAGCCTCCCTACAGTTTGATTTTCTGTCAGAAAATCAGATGGTTGAAATTTCATACTTAAATTTGCTTGGGAATTCTATACAGTTTCATATAATCAAATTCTCCGGGAGCTTCGGTGAGAATTAAAAAAATACATTAAAGTATCATTAGGCTCTGCATAAATTGGAATATGCAAAGCCTTTAAGTCCAGGACAAGAATATCAAGCTAGATAAAGCCGAGAACATGTAAAGCCATATAAAAAATTTAGCAGCAAAGTAAAAACAATTTTTCTAAAAAAATAAAAAAAAAAGATGATCCAATTTCACTGCAGAAGTGAATATTGCTTGGGAAGTTAATATGTACCCACTGCGATGCAAAATACTTTGTGTACAACTCCTGCGTTTGATTTGTTCTTGGCAGCGTGAGTCATTTTAAAATGTTTAGGAGGCAGCAACTGAGTTTTTATTCTTCAAAACATGTTCAGATCCACCACGAGAGCTGAGTTATCTACGGGACATGACTCCAATGCGGATTTTGTGTCCTTAACCCAGCTTTCTTCTTTGTGTGGAGTTTTAGGGGTGCTGGGACCAGCGTTCCCCAAAATCCCTTACTTGTGATGCCTGGCGGTGTGTGTCACTGCGTTTCTGTATTTACCAGCTGAGCTTTTATTTTTGGACTTTCAGACTTACGGTAGTTTGCCGGACCCTTATCAGTAAGCTACTGCGCATGTCCACATTCCTTTCTTCTTCTCTAACTTTTCTTTGTTTGCTTGCCAAGAGGTCAGGCTGGGAACGCTTCCAAAATGTAGTAATTAGCCAGAAAGACTTGTTTTGATTTCTTTACAATAAATATGAGTTTTCATTAGAAATATATTTCGGTTTATTTTCTTACAAAGTATACTCAAGGAAAATGCCACGATCCACCTCTAATCAAGGCAATTACCCCAGGATGGGAACGGGGCTGATTGCCATTCTAACAGTGTGGTCCAAAGATCTCTAGAAAGAACTCTCTGAAGGAAGAAGAAGAAGGAAGAATGTTCTCCAGAACATCTGAAGGCAAGACAAGAAGTCACAGATGGAAGATCATTAAAAAGAGAGATCCGATCTAGAACCAAGGAGAAGTTTCCTGACAGTGAGAACAATTAATCAGAAGAATGGCTTGACTCAGGGCTGGGCTTCAAAAAGTCTTAGCAAGGGGTTCTCTGCCCGGGTGCTGGGTGGGCGTGGCCATGGTGGGTGTGGCCTAGTCGGTCTCTTGCACCATTTTTGCCCTCCCTTGGCTCTGGAGGCTTTTCTTGAGCCTCTGGGAGGGTGAAATTGGCCTCCCCAGGCTCCGGAGGCTTTCTGAAGGCTGGAAACAGGCACTTACCTGCTGATCTGTCCCCCCCCTTCAGAGACCCACAAAAACACAGCCAGCCGAGGGTTAAGAATCACTTGGCACACTCCACAGTTCTTATCTCAACCTTGGCAGCGATATGCACACCGTCTGCCAAGGACTTTATTAGTTTACACAAACAAGAAAATCACCTACGTAGCTTTGCCGTTCATCTAGCTTCCAAGACTACGAGATTGCTATGTTTGTTTAGCTTTGTTCGTCACAAACTTCTTGACCCACCGTCCTGTCTTATATAGATAGGCTTTGGGTGTGGTCCAGTGAGTCATTGATCCTGTGACTCCAATCCAGTGACTCAGGTCTATTTCCTCATACGCCGCAGCTGCAGTAATCTTTTCTCTCGCCTTCTTTGGCGTGCGTCCAGGAATGACGTCTCTCCCTCACTCTCATCTGAGACACCTGTTTCCCCACTACTTGGCTCTCTTTCAGCTGGTACCTGAGACGGTGCCAGAGGGGGGGGGGCTGGGAGATCTGGCTGGCTCCTCTTCCTCCTGCTCAGAGCTTCCTTCCTCCAATGGGATAGGCTCAGAGGACGGGGCCACAACACCTGCATCCAAAATGGATTGTGTGGGGATTCCTGGGAGGGGAGGAGCAGGGTGGGATTTGGGGGTTCTCCAAACTGCAAAGAATCTTAGCTAGAGGTTCTCCCGAACCCCTGCGAACCTCCAACAGCCCAACTCAGGCTTGACTTCAGAAGTTGTGGGTGCTCCACCACTAGAGGTCCTCCTCTTACTCCTTCTCCTCTTTTAAAAACCTCGCTCCCTTCTAGCACTGATGATGTTACCTACTTGGCTGATGAAATGTCTTCCTGAAAACCATCAAGCTCAGAGACCACCAAAGATCTCACAGTTCACCTCCTCCTTCTCCTTCTCACAAACCCCACTCCCTTCTAGCACTGATAATGTTACCTAGTGGGTCATGAAATATCTGGGGGGGGGGGGGGAAACCCAAGCTCAGATACCACCAAGGACCCCAAAGGTATCCTCCTCCTCTTCCTCTTCCTCCCCCACATACCCTACTCCCTTCTAGGACTGATGATGTGACCTAGTTGGGTCATGAAATGCCTGCAAGAAAATAACCCAAGCTCAGAGAGCATCAATATAGAGCCTGGATAGCTCTGCAGACTAAGCACCGTAATTAACATCCAGCTGCTTGCAATTACTGCAACTTCAAATCTCACCAGGCTGAAGGTTGACTCAGCCTTCCATCCTTTCTAAGGTGGGTAAATTGAGGACCCAGTTTGTGGGGGCAATAAGCTGACTTTGTATAAAAAATATACAAAAGTATGAAGGCTATTGCTTAACGCATTGTAAGCTGCCCTGAGTCTCCGGAGAAGGGCGGTATATAAATCAAATTAAAAAAAAAAGGATAAGCATAAAGCTATGGGGCCTGGAGATTATCCAGCAAAGATTATCCAGCCATTTTTACGGGATGATCTGAGGATTCCTGCTGTGGGCAGCAGGTTGGACTAGATCAGGGGTCTGCAACCTTAAACACTCAAAGAGCCATTTGGACCCGTTTCCCACAGAAAAGAAAACACCGGGAGCCACAAAATCCTTCCCGTGCCTGACTATTTCTTGAGCGGCCCACAAAACTAGCATATGTAGTTGAATTAAGCATTCTATTTTCTTCTGAAACTTTTCTTTTCTTGGATTTATCCATGGCTGGCCTAACGGAGGTTGATAAGCTCAATAAATCATGTGCCAGCGGGTGTCACACATTAGGAGTTGTGACACATATTTTGAGTGACGGGGAGCCGCAGCAGAGGGGTGAAAGATTGCTGACCCCTGGACTAGATGATCTCCAGTGTCACTTCCATCTCCAGGATTCTCCGATTCTACCATCTCTGCCACACCTCTTCCCTACTGCTGGGTTTGTGTGTTTTCCTTGTGTATCTGTAGCTCATGGCCATCTACAAACTCAGCTCCACCAAACCGCACAATAGGCCACTGAGGAACTTCCTGTAATGATCTTTTGTTCTGTTGTTTGTAACAAACTGCTCCGTTAGGCCATCTTAAAAAAAAGAAAAGAATGGAAACCAAACAACGTTTCCATTAAAGAGAGAGAATTAAAGGATAATGACGGAAGCTGTTTGTTTGTGGACAATGATCTTTTTGATGGTTATCAAGATTGTAGGATGCTTGCTTTCCACAGTGTGCTAAATAGCTCCTTGCATTACTGGAGCTCGGGGCTGCGTATTTGGCTTCCCTGGCCTTGCCAAATCTCAAAAGGTTAATGGTCTTTGTTGTGTTGATAGCATCCCAATCCTGGAGAAAGTCCAAAATTGAGCTGTGGATTAGAAAGAGGAAAGTTTTACCTACCTTAGAAAGGATGGAAGGCTGAGTCGACCTTGAGCCTTGAACCCTGCAATAACAGGTTATTAGCCTGTTGAGCTATCTGAGGCTCTTTCTATTCCATGCTTGGCCATTTGAGAAACATATTATAAAGGCCATTTGTCTACAGGAAGTCTCACACTTCCTTTCTGGTTTTCTGAAAAAGGAAAGAAAAAGGAAATGAACATATATATCTATTGATCTGTCCATAAGGGATCTTCCACACCAATTGAAAATTACCATAGAGTCGAAAGGGACTAGAGAAGCCTTCTAGAGCAAGATTTCCCAACCTTGGCAGCTTTAAGAGGAGTGGTCTTCAACTCCCAGAATTCCCCAGCCAGCATTCCCCATAAAAGTCAGCTGGGTGACTTTGGGCCAATCACCAGGTGATGGTGAGTTCTAGTCCCGCCTTAAGCATGAAAGTCAACTGGGTGACTTTGGGCCAATCACCAGGAGACGGTCAGTTCTAGTCCTGCCTTAAGCGTGAAAGCCAATTGGGTGATTTTGGACCTATCACCAAGAGATGGTGAGTTCTAGTTCTGGCTTAGGTATAAAGATGACTGGGTGACTTTGGGCCAATCATCAGGTGATGGTGAGTTCTAGTTCCGCCTTAGGCATGAAAGCCAACTGGATGCTTTGGGCCATTAACATCTTAGCCCAACTCTAATGTCCCTCTCTCAGTCCAACTCACTTCACAGGGTTATCATTGTGGGGAAAATAGGAGGCAGGAGTGTTAAGTATGTTTTCCACCTTTTGAGTTACTTATGAAGTAATAACGACAGGAGAAAAATGTAATATGGAAGGGAAGGGAAGGGAAGGGAAGGGAAGGGAAGGGAAGGGAAGGGAAGGGAAGGGAAGGGAAGGGAAGGAAGGAAGGAAGGAAGGAAGGAAGGAAGGAAGGAAGGAAGGAAGGAAGGAAGGAAGGAAGGAAGGAAGGAAAATCTGATTTAAAGAAAGGAAGAAAAAAACATAACCCCAAAACTAGCAGACTTGGCTAAATACTTGAATTAGATGATCACCAGGAAGAGATGATGAACTAAAGTGGGAAGTCAGAATCCTGTCTCAGAAGAAGTCATTTTTTTTTTGTATTCTTGCCAAAGAAACACTATGATTAATGTCCCTGCAGTCACCAACAGTATTGATCAAAGATCTGACTTCTTAGCCCATGCTGATTTAGAAATCTAATCAGATCAGATCTGCTTAGTCCTTGCTTAGAAGACAATTGGATGGAAATTGTAGGTAGACCGAATGGTTAAAAAGAAGAAAAAATCCCAGGAGGGGGAAAGGCCAAACCACTTCCTTACTGTTGCCAAGAAAACTACTAGAAGGATATTTCCATGAAGTCACTGGGATTTGAGCTCCATTTGAAGTTGTCTTGTCTTTCTATAGGCCAGACTGGACAAGTGACCAGAGATGAGACTTTAACTGGGTTCTTAGCTGTGATCTTTGAATAGAATAGAATAGAATAGAATAGAATAGAATAGAATAGAATAGAATAGAATAGAATAGAATAACAGAGTTGGAAGGGACCTTAGAGATCTTCTAGTCCAACCCCCTGCTTAGGCAGGAAACCCTACACCACTTCAGACAAATGGTTATCTAAACTCTTCTTAAAAACTTCCAGTGTTGGAGCATTCACAACTTCTGGTTGCAAGTTCTTCCATGGATTAATTGTTCTCACTGTCAGGAAATGTCTCCTTAGTTCTAAGTTGCTTCTCTCCTTGATTAGTTTCTACCCATTGCTTCTTGTTCTACCCTCAGGTGCTTTGGAGAATAGTTTGACTCTCTCTTCTTTGGGGCAGACCCTGAGATATTGGAAGACTGCTATCCTGTCTCCCCTAGTCCTTCTTTCCATTAAACTAGACATACCCAGTTCCTGCAACCGTTCTTCATATGTTATAGCCTCCAGTCCCCTAATCATCCTTGTTGCTCTTCTCTGCACTCTTTCTAGAGTCTCCACATCTTTTTTACACCATGGCGACCAAAACTGGATGCAGGATTCCAAGTGTGGCTTTACTAAGGCATGATAAAGTGGTATTAACACTTCACGTGATCTTGATTCTATTCCTCTCTTTATGCAGCCTAGAACTGTGTTGGTTTTTTTGGCAGCTGCTGCACACGGCTGGCTCCTATTTAAATGGTTGTCCACTAGGACTCCAAGATCCCTCTCACACTTACTACTATTGAGTCCTATTGAGACTATCTTGGTCCTTCTTTTCTATCCTTGTTCATTGGTTTTGTTGATCACAATCAAGATTCTGAGCCAAGGTGGCGCAGTGGTTAGAGTGCTGTACTGCAGCTACTTCAGCTGACTGCTAGTTCAGCAGATCAGCAGATCAAATCTCACCGGCTCAAGGTTGACTCAGCCTCCCATCCTTCCGAGGTGGGTAAAATGAGGACCCAGATTTTTGGGAGGCAATATGCTATTTAGCATACTGTCGATTGTTCTAAGCCACCCAGAGTCCTCGGAGAGTGGACGGCATAGAAATTTATTTATATTTTATATAAATTTATTTATTTATATTATATTTATTTATATTTTATTTATTTATATTTCAATTTATATACCGCCCTTCTCCCCAGGAGGGGGACTCAGGGGGGTGAACAGCCAGATTAAAACACATATAATACAAATATTAAAAAATAATTAAAATTAGATTAAATCGTCGGCGTTCCAATATAAAAGTCTCAAAACCAGTTAAAATACCCAATTTAAAACCCCAAAAATTTATATTAATAATATATTAATAATATTATATTAATAATATAATTATTATATTAATAATACCAAAATTCAAAACCCCCATTAAAATCAATCAAGCAAGGCTGGCTTGTTGGAATAAATAAGTCTTAAGGGCCTTTCGAAAATATGATAGATAAATAAATAAATAAATATACTGCAATGTCCAAAATAAAGTGAATCAATCCAATTTAATAATAAAACAAAACTTTGGGAAAGAAACTACAAATTGACAATGGCAACTACTTATCAGGAAAATCTGTACAAAATCTTCTATAGGTGGCACTTGCCGCCGGCGAGGTTAGCAAAGATGTTTAACTACAGGTCGGTTAAATGTTGGAAATGTAATCAAACACAGGGCACATATTACCACATGTGGTGGACACATCCAAAAGCAAAAAAGAAAAAAAAAGGACGAAAATGCATACATGGTTACAAAAAATGTTAAAACAGCATATAGATTATAGAGCCAGAATTATTTTTGTTAGGCGTACTGCCAGAAAAATATGAGAAAGGGAATGTATATTTAGAATAGAATAGAATAGAATAGAATAGAATAGAATAGAATAGAATAGAATAGAATAGAATAGAATAGAAAATATGGAATGGAATAGAATAGAATAGAATAGAATAGAATAGAATAGAATAGAATAGAATAGAATAGAATAGAATAGAATAGAATAGAATAGAAAATATGGAATGGAATGGAATGGAATGGAATGGAACAGAATAGAATAGAATAGAATAGAATAGAATAGAATAGAATAGAATAGAATAGAATAGAATAGAATAGAATAGAATAGAATAGAATAGAATAGAAAATATGGAATGGAATGGAATGGAATGGAATGGAATAGAATAGAATAGAATAGAATAGAATAGAATAGAATAGAATAGAATAGAATAGAATAGAATAGAATAGAAAATATGGAATGGAATGGAATGGAATGGAATGGAATGGAATGGAATGGAATGGAATAGAATAGAATAGAATAGAATAGAATAGAATGGAATGGAATGGAATGGAATGGAATGGAATGGAATGGAATGGAATGGAATGGAATGGAATGGAACGGAACGGAACGGAACGGAATAGAATAGAATAAGAGAGTTGGAAGGGATCTTGGGAGATCTTCTAATCCAACCCCCTGCTTAGGCAGGAAACCCTACACCACTTCAGACAAATGGTGATCCAATATCATCTTAAAAACCTTCAGTGTATATATATGATATACTAGAAATATACTGTATGTGTAAAAGATATATTAAGATAAGAAAGAGAAAATGTATAAATATGGATTACTGATGCGAAGATGTTGAAAAGAAGAAGATGAAAATACCTGTTTTTGTTTGTTCGTTTGTTTTAAAACTGTTTAATAAAAATTATTTAAAAAAAAAAACACCTCCAGTGTTGGAGAATTCACAACTTCTGGAGGCAAGTTGTTCCACTGATTCGTTGTTCTCATTGTCAGGAAATTTCTCCTTAGTAATAACTTAATGTTAAATGTCTTGACAGCAGCAAGAATTGTATTTGCCACAGCACTGGAAAAATGATGAAACACCTACAGAAGAAGCAATAATAATAATAAAATATTAGACTGTGCAGAAATGGACAGCTTGACACTGAAGATTAAAGAGAAAAAAGAAACATGGGACTTGTTTGACAAATGGCTAGAAAACAGAGAAACTAGCAACTGGAAAAACAGTATTATGTAAGCAAATTAACAACACGCTGTTCACAAAGCACTTACGTCTGTAAAGAGAAAATGTGTAAATAAATAATAAAAATAAAAATTAATAATAAAACAAGTGTGGAGGGAACGATGATAAGGAAACCACAAAGGCTCTTAAAATAAAGCTCGCTCAAAATATACGTTGCTAAAGGATATGGGCACAGATAGTTAGATAGCAGCCTCTCTGCTTTATCTACTGTCACACAATTGTATTTCCGGCTTATGTAACCAAGCGAAGAGTAAAGGCACGCTGAAGAAATTACCCCGGGTTTTTCCAGCTTTATGGGAAGTCCCAACCTTTGTCCAACAATAGAGATTATACTGTTGGCTTTCAACCATGGCATAAGTAGTAGACTCCATGAAGATCAGGGCTGGAGAGGGGACACCCTTACAATAATAATATTAATGTGAACAAAACTGTTTGTGGGATTTTCTTTCATGTTGCGAGATTTGTGGCTATCTGTTGACCAATTTTAGACTGAGCAGCGTTCATCATCTAGCAGTGGTTTACAATCAGAATTCCAGAGTTGTAAGGGACCTTGAAGATCTTTCTTCTGAGGCAACTTCTGAGGCGAGCTGTTCCATGGATTAATTGTTTTCATTAGTCAGGAACTTTCTCCTTAGTTCTAAGTTGCTTCTCTCCTTGGTTAGTTTCCATCCGTTGCTTCTTCTCCTGCCTTCAGGTGTTTTGGAGAATAGGCTGTCCCTTGTGTTAGCCCCTTAGATATTGGAACAATTGTCACAACCTATCACCATGATGAGCAGGCTCCATTACAGAACTATCTGTATCCAGAAAAACTTCCTGGGATGTCTTTGGCACTTTGTTCATTTGGGCAACGATGGGGTACCTCTGGCTTTCCAGCTTCTGTTATCCCCAGACAAGGTATTTGTTGATCAAGGGTGATGGAACATAGAAAACCTTGCGGAGTTGTGAGGATTGTCAGAAGCATGGGAGAAATCAACCATATGACTGGGATGGTATAAGGTGTCCTGCCTTCAGCAGAGGATTGGACTAGAACCCTCAACTTGCAAAGCATCCCTGACCTGCTCTCGAGTTGCCATAGGCCAGGGGAAACCGGCAAAACGGCACGGCAGCCAAAGACAGATGCAGATTCCATAGTTATCTCTCTCAAGGCTGTATCCCAGGGTTGCCTACAACAGCCGGAGGGGAGTGACTTCTACAAACCCCGAAATTGCTCCGTTGGTAAATATGATTGATGACACACCCTGGGGTGGGGGGTGGAAACAGGGTCATAATTGGGGTGTAAATTACATAGGGTCAGAGCTGGCTTCACTTGGGAATGTGCCAACATGAAACTCCTAATAAATAACTGGATTTCTTTTGAAGCTTGGCTCGAGGATCATGATTTAATTCGGGCATCCGTCGGAATCCTGACAACCCCTGGCTTTCCAGCTTCTGTTATCCCCAGGCAGGATATTTGTTGATCAAGGATGATGGAACGTAGAAAACCTTATGGAGTTGTGAGGATTGTCTGAAGCATAGGAGAAATCAACCATATGACCGGGATGGTATAAGGCCGTGATGGCGAACCTATGGCACATGTGCCACAGGTGGCACATGTAGCCGTATCAGTGGGCACGCGAGCTCAGCTCCTGCATGCATGCGCGTGCCGGCCAGCTAATTTTTGAGCCTTCTGGGCCCACCAAAAGTAGGGAAACAGGCTGTTTCTTATCTCTGGAGGGCCTGGGGTGTGTATGTGGGTAGGGGGGAAAGGCCCATTTTTCTCTCACGCCTGGCTCCAGCGCCTCTCTAAGAGTCTCTGGAGGCTGGGGGCAGCAAAAAACGTCACTTCCTGTCCAACCGGAAGTTGGCAAACAGGCAGTTTCTGTCCTCTGGAGGGGCTCCGAGGGTGGGTGAGGAAGGCCATTTTCACCCTCCCCAGACTCATAGAGAGGCTCTGGAGCCAGGTGTATGAGAGAAACGGGCCTACAGGGCCGTCACGGGCCATGAGTGTGTGTGTGGGGGGGAATAGCAGGGGGGGGTTGCACATCCATGCACGGGGGTGGGGCACATAGAATTATGGGTGTGGCCATGTGCATGCACAACCCCCCCCCACTCTCCACCTCCTGGCACGCGATGGCAAAAAGATTAGCATCACTGGTGTAAGGTGTCCTGCCTTCAGCAGTGGGTTGGACTAGATCTCTGAGGTCCCTTCTAACCTTATGAATCTGTTTAGATTCTGAATAAACTGTGTAGATTTGAATAAATGTGTGACTAAAAGAGAAGTGGACTTGGTATCCTTGTTTGTGCTGAGCTAATCATAGTCTACCTGGATAGGAGTTCGAGTTTCCGGAATGGTAGAATTGTAAATGTTGTGAAGAGGCCAACATTTAGAGTTTGGGCAAAAGTGGAGTTTTTAACTCCACTTTTTAACTGTAAATGTTGTGAAGAGGCCAACATTTAGAGTTTTAAAAGTGGAGTTTTTAAATCTTTCTAATTGGTGTATGGGGGGGAAAATAGTAGATTTTTCCACATTTTCTTGGGGAAGGAGAATTTCCCAAACATTGCCCAAGAGCAAGAACACTCCCTCAGGGCAATGGTTATAATATATTCCTGAGAAAATCTCCATGAGAGCAATTTAAAAAAAATCTCCATGAGAGTCCTTTAAGATGGAATGAAAAACTGAAAATGATAAAACAACGTATGGATTTAAAACCAGAGTTATTCCTATTGAATATCTTACCAGAGAAAATTAATAAAGATAATGCATATTTGATTATACAGGTAATAAGAGCGGCAAGGGTTGTTTATGCACAGAATTGGAAAGCTGAGAATATCCCATCGGAGGGAGAAGTAATTAAAAATGTTTTAGATTGTGCAGAAATGAATAGATTAACTATGATGATAAAGAAAGAGAAGATTCAGAATATTTTAAGATACAGAATCGATTTTATTATTGGTTGGAAAAGAGACATACATAAAGTTTTAAAAGAGATTGAAAAAAAATGTTGTAACTAGAATATTATATTAGTTGAAATTTTTTGTAATGGACTTGGTGAGACCGAAGACAGAAGAGATGGAGAAGAAACTTTTGAAGACAACACCGAAATGTCACATGAAAGAAATGAATGATGTGTTAAATGTTTGTTTATCTTAAAAAACATTAAAAAAACTTTTTTTTTTAAAAAAAAGATGGAATGAAAACATGGACAGCTAAGAAAACTTTTGGAGAAAGAATGTACTGAGACCAATGACTAGGTTTTCCAAGAAAAGGAAATATTCTTCTTACCAAGCAGGGCTGTCATGCAAACCCATCTTGGTTTGTTGAGTGAAAGGATGAGATGTTGGGAATTCTGGGAGTTAAAAGTCCAGATTTCTTAACGGTCCCCAAGCTTAGATGTAGCAGTAGTTGTAGGAAATGACCAGGTTGTGCGCAAGGGAGGGATCAAACATGTCATCAGTCCCGAGTCTCTGCGTGCCCACAAGAGATTTAACTTCAGCCCTCCTTGAATTCTATTGACTCTTATCTATTGCCAATTTGCTTTGACTGTTAGTAGTTCAGGTTCTTGTAGAAAGCAAAAGCTTGCAATAAACCTTCATATTCATTTAAAACTGCCTGGACCTCCTGATTTCCCCATGCTTAGTTGGCGGAAAATGCTCCCTGCAAATTCCAGAGGTTGAAGTTGAAATAGATGGCGTATTGGAAGGATTTAAAGCAGGGTGTGTCCAACCTTGGCAACTTTAAGACTTGTGGACTTCAACTCTCAGAATTCCTGGCTGCGCATGTGCAGAAGTGAGGTGCACATTCTTACTTCGCTCACACGTGTGTGCAATCCTGTTGCAAACCAGTGGTAAAGGTAAGTAGAACCTACCCCTGGCATGAGTGTGTCAAATGTGGAGGGTAGACCTATTCTATAGCTTACTAGCTGATAAGCTGGCATTGCCCAGGTATTTATTTATCCCAATCTTATATTAGACAGGAAGAGCAACTTCACCCTGAGCCTTGATTTTGGCAAGAATTAAATTAGTTAAAAATGTTTTCCTTGTGCCCCCAAAAGCATCAAATAAAATGATACCACCTTGTTGTTTTGCTAGCTGTCCATGATCATTTGGTATGCTTTTTTCTGATCTTCATTTAGAAGTGGCTACTTGTCCGTGATAAATGCACTAAGCTGTTTGACATTGTAGTTCTTTTCTCATATGCAATTTGTGTGAAGTACATCGTAGTGGTGCAGGCAGGCTGAGTTGCAGTAATGTTTTATTGAAAATGGCCATACATTTGTCCTCAAGAATAATCAAAGCCTTGCTGAAAAAGTCTGGACCAAACATAATTTCTAATGTTGGATTTCCCCCCTTACCAGGGGGAGTCCCCTTGTGGAATACTGTGAAGCTCTTACCATGGCAACTCCACTGTGCTGTACAGTAGAAGCCATTTTAAGGCACAACAGGCTATATCTTAACAGAACACCCCCCCCCCCCCAAGGGGTGTTAGAGGTGTTAGGGGTGTCTTAACCACAGTATTTGTTTCCAAAGAGTAAGTCGTCTGTGTACCAAGTTTGGTTGAAATTGCTCAAGGCCCTGCCTCCCAGGCAGGAATTGTGGGGAATCATGCCTTTCATTTTGAACAACTCCTAATGTGAGAAATTTGGAAAAGAAAAATGAAGGAGACGAGTACATGTCCCTTCCCTAAGTCTGCCAAAGGAACAGCTCAGATGCCGTCAGAAAGAGTCAAATGCAGCTCAACAGTGTTTTGACCTTTTTATGCTTCCCAAGCCAACAGAAGGTTGGAAAACAATTGTCTAAAGAGGCTCAAGGCTCTGTCACCAGGATAATTCTTTGAAGACTGAACAGACGGGGACTCAATCTGGTGTAGGAAGAGGAGCCAGCAAAAGGGAAGATTTTGCTCAAAAAGAGATCCAGATCCAGTGGGAGGAAGCTGCAGAGAGAAAGATTATTGAAATATGTCTCCCAGTGGATCACTATGAAAAGAGACCTGTGCTGTGATTGAAAATGTTGTCAACTTCTCTATTCTAAGCCTCCTTCCTGGTCTTGACTCAAAACAGAATCGCAGATTGGAAGGGTCCTTGGTGGTCTTCTAATTCAACCCACCCCTCAAGCAGGAGACCCTACACCATTCCAGACAAGTGGCTGTCTAATCCAGGGGTCTCCAACCTTGGCAACTTTACAACTTGTGGACTTCAACTTGCAGAATTCCTCAGCCAGCGGATATTGGCTGAGGAATTTTGGGCGTTGAAGTCCACAAGTTGTAAAGTTATCAAAGTTGGAGACCCCTGGTCTAATCTCTTCTTAAAAACCTCCAGTGTTGGACTACTTCTGGAGGCAAGTCGTTCCACTGTTTATTTGTTCTAACTGTTTGTTCTAACTGTCAAGAAATTTCTCCTTAGTACTAGGTTGCTTCTCTCCTTGATTAGTTTCCATCCGTTCCTTCTTCTCCTGCCTTCAGGTACTTTGGAGAACAGGTTGACCCCCCTCTTCTTTGTGACAGCCCCTCGAATATGGAAGATTGCTATCATGTCACCCTTACTCCTTCTTTTCATTAAACTAGACATACCCAATTCCTGCAACCGTCCATTTTAGCCTTCAATTCCCTAATCATCTTTGCTTCCTAATCCTGCTCGAATAATGAGATTCAAGTTATGCTGCCTCTTCTTTGTGGCAGCCCCTCAAATATTGGCACACTTATACAGATCAGGTGTAACCTGTTCAGGGTTTACAAGTGGGTGGAACATGAAAGAAGAGCAGAAACAAATATACAGAGGCAACACACAGAATCCTAGCCCTGGAAGCAGAGGTGGGTTTCAGCAGGTTCTGACCAGTTCTGGAGAACCTGTAGCAGAAATTTTGAGTAGTTCGGAGAACTGGTAGTAAAAATTCTGACTGGCCCCATCCCCATCTATTCTCTGCCTCCCGAGTCCCAGCTGATTGGAAGGGAATGGGGATTTTTCAGTAACCTTCCCCTGGAGTTGGGTAGGAATGGTGATTTTACAGTATCCTTCCCCTGCCACACCCACCAAGCCATGCCACGCCTACCAAGCCACCCCCCCACACACAGAGTCATGCTGGCTGGGGAATTCTGGGAGTTGAAGTCCATAATTCTTCAAATCACCAAGTTTGGAGATGCTGGCTGGGGAATTCTGGGAGTTGAAGTCCACAAGTCTTCAAATCACCAAGTTTGGAGATGCTGGCTGGGGAATTCTGGGAGTTGAAGTCCACAAGTCTTCAAATCACCAAGTTTGGAGATGCTGGCTGGGGAATTCTGGGAGTTGAAGTCCACAAGTCTTAAAATCACCAAGTCTGGAGATGCTGGCTGGGGAATTCTGGGAGTTGAAGTCCACAAGTCTAAAAATCGTCAAGTTTGGAGATGCTGGCTAGGGAATTCTGGCAGTTGAAGTCCACAAGTCTTAAACTAGCCACGTTTGAAGGCCCTTGTCCTAAATGAATGAGTCCCTTTTCCTTGGCTGATCATAAGAACTGAATTTCGGATCGTCCTCTAAAAAATATCTCAATATTTCTCAGGGAAAGGCCATCAAAACATCTAGAGGTGTTTGGCCATAGCACAATCCTGTGGTTTTGCATCAAAAAGCAAATAATCTACCTATTCTTATTTCTATTGGTCTTATCTCTTTGCTCATTAAATGCCATTTGCTTGCAATCTTTGGATCCGAGGAATACCTAAAAAAAAAAAAAGAAACGAGAATTGCCTCCTTATTATGATTCTGTTGATTGTGCATTGAAAGTCAGTGTGCCACTCTAAAAGAACGCAGCTCAACAAGAATTTTAATGTCCTGTAGCACATCAGATGGTATTTATGCATCTCAGTGAATATATTAAATCTCTTGCCATTAGCAACCAACAGGGTTGCGTAGCTGTTTGTCAACCCCAGAAATGCTTAAAAATTAGGCAATGCATTTTTGATGAGCTGCATGGCTCTTAGACCTGGGTGAATCCCCCCAATTCAATTTTCATTACTCCAAATCTTACTCCCACTAAGGCTTTTGATTAAGCTTTTACCACTGAACATGCTTCTTTATGACTTCCAATCACACTTCTCCATCATTGCTCCCTGTGAATAATTTTCTGTTCCACTGCTTTGCAGAAGTATGAAATCAGGCCAGGATGATTAAGAAAAAAACAGAGATTTGCATAGTGCCAGAAAGCAATTTCAGCCTAAAAAGTGGAATTTATGGGTCCTTCTTGGGGAACATAAAGTCATCTTCCAGTTGAGTATGAAACCTAATGAGTGTTTCTGGGCAGATTCTGTGAGTGTGTATATATATATATTCATTATTCTTTATGCCAGGATTTTCCTACGTAAATCAAGATGTTTCATAGTCAAAGTTCAGTGAAATCTCATTCACTAGTTTTTAGGCTTTCCCAAACATTAAAGCAGCCATTTTGCTGTCTGTTTGAATATTTGGGAGAGACTGGGATACATCTATTTCTCGCTTATTTGCCTTCCTCAGCCAGCCACACCCCCTTTTTTTTTGACTCTGCCCTGTAACAGTCAAATATTTATTATTTTATTTTCATAGGTTTTTATGTGTATTATTCTTTATGCCAGGATTTTCCTACGTAAAAAATTCTGGCATAAAGAATAATACACATAAAAACCTATGAAAATATATACATAAAATCTGATTTATATACCGCCCTTCTCCGGAGACTCAGGGCATCTTACAATGCGTTAGGCAATAGCCTTCATACTTTTGTATATTTTATACAAAGTCAGCCCCCACAAACTCAGTCCCCATTTTACCTACCTTAGAAAGGATGTAAGGCTGAGTCAACCTTGAGCCTGGTGAAATTCGAACTTACAGTAATTGCAGCTGGTGTTAATCACAATGCTTTAGTCTGCTGAGCCACCAGGCCCCTATATTGAAAATATCTTGCCATTCAAGACTGTAAGTAAATTATATTGCTGTTTATTGGAACAAGACATGATTGAGGAACAAGTCAAAGAAACAATGATAATTTGGAGTAAATATTTTGGGCATAGTATTGATTTGGACAATTGGCAGACTCTCTGGGGGAAAAAAATTAAAAATTACATTAGCAAATTTATATAAGGAAAATTGATATAAGATGTTTTATAGGTGGCACCTCCCCCTCACAAGATTTGCACGAATCAATAAGGGGAATTCTTTGGCATGTTGGAAGTGCGAGGTGGCTCCAGGGAACTTCTATCATATGTGGTGGGAATGCCCAAAGGCAAAGAAATATTGGAATCTGATAAAGAGTCGGTTGGAAGAAATTTTGTTAATAAACATAGAAGTCAAACAGGATTTTTTCCTTTTGGGAATGACAGAGGGCAAATACAAGAAAGACATAAATTATCTACTACTGCGTATACTTACAGCGGCACGGATAGCCTTTGCACAGAAGTGGAAAGAGAAAGTTACTCTAAATGAAGAGGAAATACTACTAAAAATTTTCAACTGCGCAGAAATGGATAGACTCACCTTAGAACTCAAGGATAAAAGCGAAACATTGTACTATAAAATCTGGGCAAAATCCTATGAATGATTAGATAAAAGGAGGATAGCTGCGACAAATATGTAGTGTTAGACTAGAATTATATACGTTATTGTAGATAAAACATATATGTGAATTGTATAGATAGGTATATGTAGGTATAGATATGTATAATTGTATAGGAATAAGGTATAAATGATTAATATTGTACTATGTTTAAATAATATATAAGGCAGTGGAGGGTTTCAAAGTTTTTTACTACTTATGTGGGTGTGGCTTGGTGGGCGTGGCATAGCTTGGTGGGTGTGGCTTGGTGGGCATGGCAGGGGAAGGATACTGTAAAATCTCTATTCCTACCCTAATCCAGGAGAAAGATACTGCAAAATCTCCACTCTGTCCCCACTACAGGGGAAGGTTACTGCAAAATCCCAATCAGCTGGGACTTGGGAGGCAGAGAATAGATGGGGGCGGGGCCAGTTAGAATTTTTACTACCGGTTCTCCGAACTACTCAAAATTTCCGCTACCGTTTCTCCAGAACTGGTCAGAATCTGCTGAAACCCACATCTGGTATAAGGTGTAAGGAATATATTATTTATTATTATTTATTAATTAGATTTGTACACCGCCCTTCTCCCAATGGGACTCAGGGCGGTGAACACCAAAATTTAAAATACATATAACACAAAAGTTAATAAAGCTAAAATAAATTAAATCAGCGGCCACCCAATTTAAAACCCAAGATTCTAAAATTTAAAAGTTCCCATTAAAAGCCATCTTTGTGGAATAAATAAGTCTTTAGGGCCTTACGGAAAGTACGGAGGTCCGGGATCAGTTGTATTCCAGGAGGTAGCTCATTCCACAGGGCAGGTGCCCCCACAGAGAAGGCTCTCCCCCTGGGGGTCGCCAGCCGACATTGCTTGACCGACGGCACCCTGAGGAGGCCCTCTCTGTGAGAGCGTATTAGCTGGTGGGAGGTTATCGGTAGCAGCAGGCGGTCTCGCAAGTACCCTGGCCCTAAGCCATGGAGCACTTTAAAGGTGAGAACCAACACCTTGAAGTGCACCCGGAAGACCACTGGGAGCCAGTGCAGCTCACGCAGGAGAGGTGTTACGTGGGAGCGCCGTGTTGCTCCCATAATCACCCACGCGGCCGCATTCTGGGCCAACTGGAGCCTCCGGGTGCTCCTCAAGGGAAGCCCCATGTAGAGAGCATATTATTATATCATCATTAGTATATTATGTATTAACTTAAAGTGTTGGAAGATGCTTGGGACCAGTGATGTCATATCTATGTCCGATGTTTTTAATTTTGAATTACTAATAAAAAACTTTAAAAAATAAATAAAAAATAAATAAAATCACTTAGATATGAGCCAGCAATGTGAGGCAGCAGCCGAAAAAGCCAATGCAATCCTAGGCTGCATTAATAGAGGGATATAATCAAGATCAAGGGAGGTATTAATACCACTCTATAAAGCCTTAGTAAGACCACACCTAGAGTACTGCATCCAGTTTTGGTCACCACACTATAAAAAGATGGGGAGACTCTAGAAAGAGTGCAGAGAAGAGCAACCATGATGATGAGGGGACTGGAGGCTAAAACATACAATGAATGATTGCAGGAACTGGGCATGGCTAGTCTAGGGAAGAGAAGGACCAGGGGAGACATGATAGCATCTTCCAATATTTGAAGGGCTGCCCCAGAGAGGAGGGAGTCAAGCTATTTTCCAAGGCCAGACAAGGAATAATGGATGGAAACTGATCAAGGAGAGATTCAACCTGGAAATAAGGAGAAGTGTTCTGACCTTGAGAGCAATCAACCCATGGAACCAAAGTTGCCTTCAGAAGTTGTGAGTTAACATTCCAGAGCAACCCAACTTCAATTAAAGCCTCCGAAGGAAGCATTTTCTCAAAAGTTCCCATTTATTAGAGTAGGTATACTGGCACATCTGGGGAAACCCGAATCTGAGAGTTCTGGGTTTTCCCACAGTTACTCAAAACCCCAAATCCAGCCCCTGCACCCATCGGTCCATCCTACGGCCCAATCCCCATCCATCCCAACCTGAGCCACCACTGCATCCACTCCTCCTCCGGATGCAGGAGCACCATGACCTTGACCGAAAAGAAGAATGCTATTATGTCTAACTACAAACCCTCTACTAGATACCCCCCCCCCACCTCCTATTTTCCCAAGTGCAAGAAGATGGCGGCATGGAAGCTTCCGGTGTTAATATGGCTTCCAAAGCTAATGTTGTGGGAGCTTCGTCACTGGAAGCTTTCAAGAAGAGACTGGACTGCCATCTGTCAGAAATGGTGTAGGGCAGTGATGGCTAACATTTTTGCCGTTGTGTGCCAAAAGAGGGGGAAGCATAGGGGGTCATACACGTGTGTGCCCACACCCATAATTCAATGCGCCCAGCCACCCCGTGCATCCATATGCGACACACACACACACCCATGCTCCCCTCACTTTTGGAAGACAATGGCACTGTGGGCCCGTTGTTTGCCCTCCACAAGCTTTCTTGGAGCTTGGGGAGGGAAAAAAATGGCCTTCCCCACCCACCCATTCCCAGAGGACCTCCGGAGTCAGGAAATGGCCAGTTTCCTGACTTCCTGTGGGACCGGAAGGCCCGTCTTTCACCCTCCCCAGGCTCCAGGGGCTTTCTAGAAGCTCGGGAAGGGCGAAAACGGCCTTCCCTACCCACCCGGAAGCCCTCCGGAGGCCGGAAACAGTCCTTTCCCCAACTTCCGGTGGGCCCAGAAGGCCTGAAAATCAGCCGGCTGGTGCATGCATGCGTGCTGGAGCTAAAATAGGGCAATGCTCACGGGCCCACAGATATGATATGCCATGGGTTTGCCATCATGGGTGTAAGGTCTTCTTGGTTGGATTGGGAGGGGCGGGGGTTGGACTAGATGATCCACAAGGCCCCTTTCAACTCTATTAGTCTGTTAATGTTCAACCAACGATGTGCACCGAGTGGGTTTGCATCCTTAAAGCCGGAAAGAAACCGGCTTCAGGTCATCCAGGAAGTTTGCGAGAGTGAACTCTTCGCAGGCCATGGGGGAGACAAGAATTCCTTTGGCATTTAGCTCCCGATGAATAATTGAGTTCCTTGCAGTGAGAACTCAGGGGTTGAGTGACCCTGAGTATTCAGAGGAGACCGACCAGGATAATAATAACTCCAGAAGACAAAACAAAGCAGGAGAGAAGAGTCAGCTTCAAGTCTCGAGAAGATGGTTGGGGGGAGATAAGAATGGGGGCACTGGGGATAAATCCTTAATTTTGTCCTTGAGATCTTTTTTTTTGGGGGGGGGCTAGAAAAATTTGCTAGAAGTGCAAATTTTGGACAAACCGCATTTCACAGCCGGTCATCTTTTCCACAAGGGGGATGTGTGTTTTGTGTTTTGGGATGCTCAACTAATTTTATTTATTTTTCAGTTCACCAATCAGCAAAATTAAGCAGAAACGTCCTTGACAGTGAGGACCACTAACCAGTGGAGCGGCTTGCCTTCAGAGCTTTTTGATATTCCATCACTGGAGGCTTTTAAGAAGGAGACTGGATAGTCGCTTGTCTGAAATGGTATAGGGTGGTGATGCCATCGGAGAAGGGGTGGGGGGTCGTGCATGTGCCCACACCCATAATTCTATGTGCCCTGGCCCCACGCATGCGCACGCAATCCCCCGCTTCCCCCCGCTCCTGGCATGCGATGGCCCAGTAGACCCATTTTTCTCTCTCATCTGGCTCTAGAACCTTTCTAGGAGTCTGGGGAGGACAAAAATGGCCTTCCCCACCACCCTGGAGGTCCTCCGGAGGCCGAAAATGGCCCGTCTGCCTGCCTGCCTGCCTGCCTGCCTGCTTGTCTGCCTGCCTACCATATCTACCCTACCTACCTACCTACCTACCTATCTACCTACCTACCTACCTACCTACCTATCCATCATCTACCCACCGATGCACCGACCCCACCCACCCACTTACCTACCTATCTACCTACTTATCTATCTACCCATCTACCTACCTACCTACCTCCCTCTATCTATCTATCTACCTACCTACCTATCCATTATCTACTCAACGATCCACCGACCCCACCCACCCACTTACCTACCTACCTACTTATCCATCTACCCATCTACCTACCTACCTACCTCTATCTATCTATCTATCTATCTATCTATCTATCTATCTATCTATCTATCTATCTATCTACCTACTTACCTACCTACCTATCCATCATCTACCCACCGATCCACCGACCCCCCCATCCACTTACCTACCTACCTACTTATCCATCTACCCATCTACTTACCTACCTACCTCTATCTATCTATCTATCTATCTATCTATCTATCTATCTATCTATCTATCTATCTATCCACCTATGTACCCATCATCTAACCACCGATCCATCGACCCCACCCATCCACTTACCTACCTACCTACTTATCCATCTACCCATCTACCTACCTACCTACCTCTATCTATCTATCTATCTATCTATCTATCTATCTATCTATCTATCTATCTATCTATCTATCTATCTATCTATCCACCTATATACCCATCATCTACCAACCGATCCACCGACCCCACCCATCCACTTACCTACCTACCTACTTATCCATCTACCCATCTACCTACCTACCTACCTACCTCTATCTATCTATCTATCTATCTATCTATCTATCTATCTATCTATCTATCTATCTATCTATCATCATCTATCTATCTATCTATCTATCTATCTATCTATCTATCTATCCACCTATGTACCCATCATCTACCCACCGATCCACCGACCCCACCCATCCACTTACCTACCTACCTACTTATCCATCTACCCATCTACCTACCTCTATCTATCTATCTATCTATCTATCTATCTATCTATCTATCTATCTATCTATCTATCTATCTATCTATCTATCCACCTATGTACCCATCATCTACCCACCTACCCACTGACCCCACCCACCTACCTACCTACTTATCTATCTACCCATCTACCCATCTGTCTGTCTGTCTATCATCTACCCACCTACCCCACCCACCCACCCATCTACCTTCCTTGCCTACCTATCTTATCTACCCATCTACCCATCTACCCATCTACCCATCTACCCATCTACCCATCTACCCATCTACCCATCTACCCATCTACCCATCTACCTATCTATCTATCTATCTATCTATCTATCTATCTATCTATCTATCTATCTATCTATCTATCTATCTATCATCTATCTATCTACTTACCTACCTACCCATCATCTACCCACCTATCCACTAACCCCACCCCCCACGTATCTCTCTCTCTCTCTCTCTCTCTCTCTCTCTCTCTCTCTCTCTCTCTCTCTCTATCATCTCACTCCCCCTTTCTATCTCCCTCCATTGTCTGTCTATCTGTCTGTCTGTCTGTCTGTCTGTTCTGTCTGTTCTGCCTGCCTGTCTGCCTAGTTATTTTGAGTAGAAAACACAATGAAGTCTTCCAAAGGACTTAAAAATCAGGGTTTTCTCCATGTGTCCCGACTTCAGGGACCTTCCCAAACCAGATCCCCGTTCTTCTTACTAAGTCCTCCCAGATTGACCTTGGAGTCTTACTGGAGTGAGATGAGATTTTGAATTATTACTTTGTGCATCATTTCTTGGAATACACACTTTGTTCCTGGGTTAATCTTGGATTTTGTTGACCCGAGACTTGTGAATAACTTCATAACTTGTTCTCTAAATTGGTGTTAGGAGAGCTATTAGGGAGACCCGCCCTGGAATGTTATGCATGCATCAAACTGTCGTTATGATTTCTTGCTTGTTTTCTTTCTCCATAGGACACACTTCTGTTTTGCTATCTTGTTCTCAGAATCCTTGAAAGCTTCTCTTTCTTTTTCTTGTGGTGAAGATTTGGCAGTGGGAGAGAGAGAAATACCAATGGCGTTGATACCACATCTTTGAGATCCTTGGTGCTCTCTGAGTTTGGTGATTTCCTTGCAGACATTTCATGACCAAACTAGGTAACCTGATCAGGGCTAGAGGGAAGGAGGGTTTGCAGAGAGGAGGAGAAGGGGAGGAAGAGGAGGAGGACTGTAGGTGCTCTCTGAGCTTGGTTCTTATCTTGAAGACATTTCATGACCCAACTAGGTAACATCATCAGTGGTAAAAGTGAAGGGATTTGTGGAGAGGAGGAGGATGGGAGGGGGAGGAGGACTGTAGAGTCCTTGGTGCTCTCTGAGCTGGTTGTTTTCTTCCAGACGTCTCATTACCAAACTAGGCAACATCATCAATGCTAGAAGGAAGTGGGGTTTGCTGTCTCTTAATATACATTTATATACAGAGAGCGAAACCCTACTCACTTCTAGCACTGGTGATGTTACCAAGTTTGGTAACGAAATGTCTGCCAGAAAACTGCCAAGCCCAGAGAGTAACAAGGAGTTCCCAGTTAAACCCTAAACAGGAAGCAATGGATGGAACCCGGCAATCTTCCAGAGTGGGATTTGGAAAACAAAATTAATCCAAAGGGATTGAAGCCATTGAGGGAAGGTTGATCCCTGGGATTTGGAGCGTGGTGCCTTTGAGACAACGTTGACTCCTGGTAACTGCCTGGATTATCCCTCGAGTTTTCTTGGCAAGTTTTCACAAACCATTTGCCTTTTCCTGCTTCCAAGAGCTGAGACAGATTGACCGGCCTAAGGTCACCCATCTGGCTTTTGCATTTAAGGCAGAATTAAAATCATCCAACAGCTGTTTTTTTTTTTTGAACTTAGTGCCTTTAACTACTACAGCAGGAGTATCCAAGCTTGGCAACTTTAAAATCCCTGGACTTCAGCTCCCAGAATGGCTGGCTGGGGAATTCTGGGAGTTGAAGTCCATGGGTCTTAAAGTTCCAAGGTTGATTGAACTCCTCTACGCTATTGCAAACCAACTCACCTCTAGACTGTGAAGGAAATTCTGGTTTGAAAGGAAAGGCGCGGTCCGTCGATTGATGGCTCTCACAGTCAGAAAAATTCTCCTTATTTCCAGGCTGAATCTCTCCTCCTTCAGTTTCCATCCGTTATTCCTTGTCTGGCCTTCAGATGCTTTGGAAAACAGCTTGACCCCCTTCCTCCTCTCTGGGGCAGCCCCTCAAATATTGGGAGACTGCTCTCATGTCTCCCCTGGTCCTTCTCTTCACTAGACTAGCCAGGCCCAGTTCCTGCAACTGTACTTTGTACGTTTTAGCATCCAGCCCCTTAATCATGCTTGTTGCTCTTCTCTGCACTCTTTCAGAGTCTCAAGATCTTTTTTTTAAAAATATTGTGGTGACCAGAACTGAATGCAATATTCTAAGTCTGGCTGGACTAAAGCTTTGTAAAGCAGTATCAATACTTCACATCATCTTAATTCTATCCCTCTATTAATTCAGCCTAGGATTGCATTGGCTTTTTCGGCTGCTGTCTCACACTGTTGGCTCATATCTAAGTGATTTTACTTTTTTTTAACCTAGTTGGGTAATGAAATCTATTTATATTTATTTATTTATCATTTAATTTCTATACCGCCCTCCTCCCGAAGGACTCAGGGCGGTGCACAGCCAATGAAAACGTAATACGTATACATCGATTTAAAAACCAGTTAAAAGTAATCAATAATTTTGGCTCAGAATTAAAACCCAATTAAAACACCCAATTTAAAATCATTTACAAGGATAGCCCAGCCTGGTGGAACAGTAAGGTTTAAGGTTTATTGCATTTATATACCGCCCTTCTCCCGAATGGGACTATAGGGTTTTAAGAGTGCAGAGAAATACACAGAGATCAGAAATCTTATATATTTCTGGGGGCAGTTCATTCCAAAGGGCAGGAGCACCCACAGAGAAGGCCCTATCCCCTGGGTGTTGCCAGCCGGCACAGCTTGGCACCCTGAGGAGGAGCTTCTCTGTGGGAGCGAACTGGTCAATGGCAGAAGTCGGTCTCAGAGGTACTCAGGTCTTAAGACATGGAGCGCTTTAAAGTAAATTCAACACCTTGAATTGCACTCGGAAGACCACTGGGAGCCAGTGCAGCTCGCACAGGAGAGGTGTCACATGGGTACCGCGTGAGTGTCCACTAGGACTCCAAGATTCCTTTCGCAGTTACTTGTATTAAGCCGTAGTAAGGCCACGCCTAGAGTACTGCATCCAGTTTTGGTCACCACACTATAAAAAAGAGGTGGAGACTCTAGGAAAAGTGCAAAGAAGAGCAACTAGGATGATTAGGGGACTGGAGGCTAAAACATATGAAGAACGGTTGCAGGAATTGGGCAAGGCTAGTCTAGTGAAGAGAAGGACGAGGAGAGACAGGAGAGCATCTTCCAATATTTGAGAGGCTGCCACAGAGAGGAAGGGGGTCAAGCCATTCTCCAAAGCACCTGAAGGTCAGACAATAATGGATGGAAACTGAAGGAGGAGAGATTCAACCTGGAAATAAGGAGAAATTTTCTGACAGGGAGAACCATCAACCCATGGAACAGAAGTTGCCTTCAGAAGTTGTGGGAGCTTCATCCCTGGAGGCTTTCAAGAAGAGACTGGACTGCCATCTGTCAGAAATGGTGTCGGTTCTCCAGCTTTTGGGGGGGGGGGGGGTTGGACTAGATGAACCACAAGGTCCCTTCTAACTCTGTTCATCTTATATCTTTTAAAAAGAGGCAGGTTTCACCTAGGCTGTTACCTACACAGTTGGGTTTTTCTTGCCCTAAGTGTAAAATCTCACTTTTATCAACGTCTGTGTAATCATCCTCAGATTTTAATCTTGGATTAAAAGATTTTCATCCCAGGTCACGGAGAAGTTCAGGAAGGATCTTGGCTCAGCGTTCAGCTGTGAAGTTAAGCCGAAGCTGGTATTCTTAAATGCACAGCTGTCCTCTTTTTACTGAAAGCCTATTCCTGCCAGCACCATCTGGACTCCAAGTTTTCCTCCTGCGGGCCTGTTTTTCTTCTTGTTTTCCAGCTGTCCAAAGAAACAACCAGCCAGTCGGAGTTTGCTTAGCTCAATGTTTTTCATTCCCCTTCACCCTTGAGGGTTCGTCCCCCTCCGTGGCCGTAAATTCATCTCGCAGAGTCCCTGGGGGGATACGATTTGGCAAGCCCAGAACAGGCCAGTGGGTTCGTTTTGTCCTTGTATGTGGGAATCGCCTACAAAAAACAGTTCTGGTTTTCTTTCTTGTGGGGAGTTTTTTTTTTAAAAAAATGGACATTTAGGATGGGCAGAGAAGCAGAAAGAGAGATGCGTAGCTTTTGCTCGGTGTCCCTCAAAACTAATCTGTGCAACAGAGCAAATCTTTCTTGGAACCCAGTTGGGATTTTTTTGTATCTAAAAAAAAAAATAGGGTTAGAAATTACAAATTATTTATTGTAGATTTCCCTGGACCCAGTGGTGGGATTCAAGTAATTTAACAACTGGTTCTCTGCCCTAATGATTTCTTCCAACAATCAGTTTGCCAAACTGCTCAGAAAGTTAATAACCGGTTCTCCCGAAGTGGTGCGAACTGCCTGAATCCCATCACTGGCTGGGTTGATGGTCAAAGGGCCATAAATCTCTGCCACTGGTCTGTGAGCCAAACCTCCCAACGTGTGAGAAGAAACGTTGGCGTTCTCCAGGTTGTAAGGTATTTGTGAGGCTGCCCATCAACCCCTGAGTCACAACTCATAACAAGTCTTGGGAGAAAGACAAAAGCTTTTAATTGCTTTAGAGGGGAAGGGATAGTCCAGGAGTGGTATTCAGCCGGTTCGGATCGGTTTATACGAACTGGTAGCGGAAATCACGGGTGGGTGGGGATGGGGTGTGGATGGGGGTGGGAATTGGGGTGTGGATGGGGTGTGGATGGGGTGGGGCTCACTGGGGCCCACCCCGTCCCAGCTCTATGCCATCCTATTTAGCCACCTTATCTCTGAAACTTGGTGGGGTCACTTTGGACCAATCACCAGGAGACTGTGAGTTCTAGTCCCGCCTTAGCCATGAAAGTTGCTGGAGTAACTTTGGACCAATCACCAGGAGACTGAGAGTTCTAGTCCCGCCTTAGTCATGAAAGTTGCTGGAGTGACTTTGGACCAATCACCAGGAGACTGTGAATTCTAGTCCCGCCTTAGCCATGTAAGTTGTTAGAGTGACTTTGGACCAATCACCAGGAGACTGTGAATTCTAGTCCCGCCTTAGCCATGTAAGTTGTTAGAGTGACTTTGGACCAATCACCAGGAGACTTTGAATTCTAGTCCCACCTTAGCCATGAAAGTTGCTGGAGTGACTTTGGGCCAGTCCCTTTTTCTCAGCCCAATTCGTCTCTCATAAGATTGTAGTTGTGGGGGAAAGTAGGAGGAAGGTGTATTAGGTATGCTTGCCATGATGAGTTATTTATAAAAGTAATGCAGGCAGGATAAAAGTAAATAAACACATAAAAATAAATATGAGACCTTAGCACAGGCATCAAAGCGACAGAGAATTCTCAAATCAAATCAAATCAAAAATTAAATTCTGAAACCTTTGAATCTCTCCTGTCTTGCAAACTCGTCCGTTGTCTCCTTCTGCCATGAAGTCACCTCTTCTCATCCTCTCTTCCCCTTCGTCACGAATAGAATTCTTGCTTGTTGTTTTTTTTTAAACAATAATTTTATCAGCATTTTTAAGCATCAAAGACTTTGGATGGCTTCCTCGACATTTTTTTTCTTTTTTTTTTGCAATGCCACATTGCAAAAAAATAAAATAAAAATAGATTCGATTTTATTCCGAAAAGGCCAAGGGACCGTCTCAATGAGATGGATAATAATTATGCCTGTCAACTGGTCTCTGTTATTATTTCATTGTAAACTTGCAGATGTTGGCCCTTTTAATAAAATTGCCTTCCCCCCCCCCCCCACCACCACCAGGATTCACCCTGGTCTGCACCACTCATCTCTCTTATTCATTACAAAGAAAGGTTCTTTGGACACCATAATACTCTGTGATTCAACAAGCCACCGAAAAACGCCGGCAGCTGTTTGTGGGAATGGTTGACATGCTGAGTCCACATAGCAACAATAAAATGATGATCACAGCAACTATGGGCTGACTCAAAGCTGCGGGAGAAGCGTCGGACAGCATTTCCCTTCCTTCACAAGATTAATTTGCTTTGAGTTAAAAAATGAGTAAACACAGGAATTAAGAAGTCCTTAGTGGCCCCAGAGTAACACCAAAGCCAGAGAAAGCTACGAGTAGCAAGTTGGAAGGAGAACTGAGCATTATACCGGATATGCAAAGCTTCCCATGAATTGTGAGAAGGAATTCTTCCTTGGGGAGCCTACAAGTTATGAACCACTTTTCTTTCCGTGTCCTCTTTTTGGACTTGATCTTTCACCCGGGCAAAATCCTTCAGAATACAGAATAACGGAAGGCAATCTGTGGGTGTGGAATTCTCTTGGAAATGCTGAATGGACCCATTCACACCAAACCCAGTTGACTTCCGGGTGCGTTTCAAGGTGTTGGTAATCACCTTTAAAGCGCTCCATGGCTTAGGACCAGGGTACTTACGGGACCGCCTTCTGCCACCAATTGCCTCCCACCGGCCGGTTCGCTCCCACAGAGAGGGCCTCCTCAGGGTGCCATCAGCCAGACAATGCCGGCTGGCGACCCCCAGGGGGAGAGCCTTCTCTGTGGTAGCCCCCACCCTCTGGAACGATCTTCCTCCAGAACTGAGAACGATCGCTGACCTCCGGACTTTTCGTCGGGCTTTGAAGACTTATCTTTTCCAACTTGCCGGACTTGCCTGATCCCTTCTATTTTTAAAATTGTTTAGTGTTGATTGATCTATTTTAATATTTTATCTGTTTTAAATTTTCAGCCTAATTTATATTTGTTTTTAGTATGATTTTAACTTTTATGTATTGGTTTTTTAGTTGGCTGTTCACCGCCCTGAGTCCATAAGGAGAAGGGCGGTATATAAGTCTAATAAATAAATAAATAAATAAATAAATAAATAAATAAATAAATAAATAAATAAATAAATAAATAAATAAATTTGTACTACTCAGGTGACCCTGAGGGCCTCAATGACTCTCAGAGAGAGTGCTAACGACCAGAGGACTGCAAGAAATACAAATCCTTCCATTCTCCATCATTCAGTCAGAATTTAAGAAGTTTGGATGAGAAGTCTTCAAGGAAAAACAAAATCTAGCCTTTTGAAAAAAGCACTTTTGGGACAGCCATGACCTGGATGATTGAGAATCTCCACAGACAGTTGTCCGATCTCTTCTTAACCTTCAGGTTTTTTAAACCTCCACCTGAAAGATGTTTTAACTGAATGTATTGTTACCAAAGTAGAATGCAAGGCATTAACTGCTTTGAATTCTCAAAAGGCTGATTTAAGCTTCTTAATAATATCCGTCTCTGCCCAATTTCACTAAAAAAAATGAAAACCAAGTAACAGACTCCAGAAAAAAAAAAAACTCTTTTGTGGAGAAACTGTTCTCCAATAGACCAATCACCAGACCATTCAGAGATCAATGTACAGTTAACAGTTGCCTTCACTAATGGTCATCAGAGAGTTGGGTATTAAGGACAATAATGCTTCTGGCTAGAGAACAGAATAGAACAGAATAACAGAGTTGGAAGGGAAAAGCAAAGAAGCGAAGCCTAAGAAGGATTCACAATTGGGTATTTTAATTGGTGGGTTTTAAAACGGGGGGCCAAATTGTTTAATTATGTTTTTAAAGTATTTTAAATTTTGTATTCTGTGTCGTTTTATCATGGCTGAACACCGCCCTGAGTCCTTCGGGAGAAGGGCAGTATAAAAAACTGAATAAATAAAATAAAATAAAATAAAATAAAATAAAATAAAGTAAAGTAAAGTAAAGTAAAGTAAAGTAAAGTAAAGTAAAGTAAAGTAAAGTAAAGTAAAGTAAAGTAAAGTAAAGTAAAGTAAAGTAAAGTAAAGTAAAGTAAAGTAAAATAAAATAAAATAAAATAAAATAAAATAAAATAATAAAATAAAATAAAATAAATCTTCAAGGAAAAACCAGAAAGTCCAGTTTGTTTGTTTGTTTGTTTGTTTATTTATTTATTTATTTATTTATTTATTTATTTATTTATTTATTTATTTATTTATTTATTTATTTATGTGATTTATATGCCGCCATTCTCCCTGAGGACTCAGGGCGGCTTACAAAAACAATTATAAATACAAATCACAATAAACATATTAAAATGAATTAAAATCCCTATTAAAATCATTCTAAAAAGGAACTATATAACCCCACAATCGAAGTATTGTTTAAACAGCCACGTCTTTAATCCACGGCGAAAGGAGAGGAGGTCGGGGGCCGTCCTGAGGTCGGTGGGCAGACTATTCCAGAGGGTCGGAGCTCCGACAGAGAAAGCCCTCCCTCTGGAGGCCGCCAGCCGACATTGTTTGGCTGACGGCCTCCGGAGGAGGCCAACTCTGTGGGAGCGCACTGGACGATGGGAGGAAGGCAGGAAATGGTCCTGTAAGGTCCTGTAAGAGTTGCCTCCTGAAAAAGCACCTTTGCGACAACCAGGACTTGAACGACGGAGAATTTCCATAGACATTTGCCTGTCAAAAAATACTTCAAACATGATTCTCTGTGGAAGTCCGACGTCCTGCTGCTGGAACATTCTGAAGTATAAAGGAGACAGCCCAGAGTGGGCTGCTGGGAGTTCACAGGGGTTCGTTAGAACCTCTAGCTAAGATTCTGTGCAGTTCGGAGAACCCCAAAATCCCACTCCTGGCTAGCCCCACCAACCCACCCCTCCCCCCCTCCCCCCTCCCCCCTCCCCCCTCCCCTCCCCTCCCCTCCCCTCCCAGAAGTCCCCAGGCAGCCCGTTTTGAATGCAGGTAAGTGCAGGGTGCGCATGGAGGCTCAGGGAGGGTGAAAAACGGGCCTACTGGAAGTTTGGGAAGGCCTCTGGAACCTGGGGAGGCCATTTTCACCCTCCCGGAGGCTCCAGAAATACCTCCGGAGCCTGGGGAGGGCAAAAACACCGCCCCCCCCACCCGCCGTGGTGCAGAAGGCCAACTAGGCCACACCCACCATTGCCATTCCCATCCAGCAACCGGGCAGAGAACCCCTTGCTGAAAGTTTTGAAGCCTACCCCTGGAGACAGCTACTGGTTTCTTTGACTTATAGCGGAGGGCTGCACCCAATCTTATCATCCACCATTCATCGCAGCTCTTAATATGGTACTGCTCAGACAGGTCTCCGGCTGGAGAGGTGAAGGATGGGGACACTAGATCTTCAGAGTGCCAAGCCGTGTAGTTCATTGGTGTCCGGAGATAAAATTCCTGTCCCTGAAAATGTTAAGCAATTCAACAGGGTGTCCTCTGCAGAATGTTGGTTGTATTCAAGGCAGGTAAGAGTTTCCTTCTGTATCAATCATGGTTAAGTAGGCTGCGTGTTCTCTTCTTAAGGCCATAAATTTAAACCTAGGTGACAGCAGACATTATATTTCCATCTAATAAGAGGAGCAACTTTCCTTTATAGCCTAGACGTCCTCGCAGCTCGTGTGATAAAAGTGTTTGCAGGCTCAGGGGGTATATATTTATTGTAAGTATTTATAACCCAGCTTTATTATTTTGGCAAGTAACTCAAGGCAGTCAACACAGCCTCTGCCTATTTTCCCACAACAACCCTCCTGTGAGATGGGAGGGAAAGAGACTGAACTAGCTGCTTTCATGTCTAAGGGGGACTAGAATTCATTGTCTCCTGGTGATTGGCCCAAAATCACCCAGTGGTTGTCATGCCTAAGGCGGGACTAGAACTCAGAGGCTCCTGGTGATTGGCCCAAAGTCACCCAGCTGGTTGTCATGCTTAAGGCGGGACTAGAACTCAGAGGAGGAGGAGGATTGGCCCAAGGTCACCCAGCCTGCTTTCATGCCTAAGGCGGGACTAGAACTCATTGTCTCCTGGTGATTGGCCCAAAGTCACCCAGCTGGTTGTCATGCCTAAGGCGGGACTAGAACTCAGAGGAGGAGGAGGATTGGCCCAAGGTCACCCAGATGGTTGTCACGCCTAAGGTGAAACAAGTCACTATTGGATGATTCACTTAAACTGCATTGATCTGTTTAACAATGCAGCGTCAAAAGGATAATAACATTGGACTCGTCATAACATCTGCCCTTTTTTAGCAAGATAAATTGTAGTCTCGATTGTGGTTGTAAATGCCCAAATACCTATATTTCACTATTTGGAAGCATCATTTTTTTAAACGCAAGGTACCATCTTTGGCCACCATTGTAAGGTCTGTACCAGGTGGACACCTCCAACTTAGGAGTTGGAGAGGGCCTTGTAGGTCATCTAGTCCAACCTCCTGGCCAAGCAGGAGACCCTGGACCATTTCTGACAAGTGGCTTTCTAGTCTCTTCTTGAAAGTCTCCGTCATGGAGCCCTCAAAACTTCTGAAGGCAACTTCTGTTCCATGGCTTGATTGTTCTCACTGTCAGAAAATTTCTCCTCATTTCTAGGTTGAATCTCTCCTTGGTCAGTTTCCATCCATTATTCCTTGTTTGGCCTTGGAAAACAGCTTGACCTCCTCCTCTCTGGGACAGCCCCTCAAATATTGGAAGATGCTATCATGTCTCCCCTGATTCTTCTCTTCACTAGATCAGCCATGCCCTGTTCCTGCAACCATTCATCGTATGTTTTAGCCTCCAAGTCCCCTCATCATCTTTGTTGCTCTTCTCTGTATTCTTTCTAGAGTCTCAACATCCTTTTGATACTGGATGCAGTACTCTAGGTGTGGTCTTACTAAGGCTTTATAGAGTGCTACTAGTACCTCCACGTGATCTTGATTTACTCTGTTAATGCAATTTAGGATTGCATTGGCTTTTTTGGCTCACTGCTGTCTCAAAAACATCCAGGTCATTAACACCTGCTAGCTCATTAATTAACTAATTGATTAACTGGACAGATGTTAATTTTATTAACGGTCTAGAAATTAGGCCTGTTGGAGAAAAAAGATGCAAAAAAGATGTGGAGACTCTAGAAAGAGTGCTGGAACTGGATATGTCTAGTTTAATGAAAAGAAGGACCAGGGGAGACATGATAGCAGTCTTCCAATGTCTCAGGGGCTGCCCCAAAGAAGAGGGAGTCAAGCTATTCTCCAAAGCACCTGAGGGCAGGACAAGAAGCAATGGGTGGAAACCAATCAAGGAGAGAAGCAACTTAGAACTAAGGAGAAATTTCTTGACAGTTAGAACAATTAATCAGTGGAACGACTTGCCTCCAGAAGTAGTGAATGCTCCAACACTGGAAGTTTTTAAGAAGAGTCTAGATAACCATTTGTCTGAAGTGGTGTAGGGTTTCCTGCCTAAGCAGGGGGTTGGACTAGAAGACCTCCAAGGTCCCTTCCAACTCTGTTATTCTATTCGATTCTAAAATTGAGAACTGTCCCAATTGGAATTTTTAATAGCTGAAGGAGGGGATCAAATTTTTGGAAGCTGTTTCTCATTCTACACCCCTCTCTCCATGTAGCATACCGAAGTGGATAACCTTCATTTTATAAGGCGATAGAAATAATTTTGTTCAGATGGTTCAGTGAGGACGGAGGTCTCTCTTCTTTGCTTGGGGTTTCTTTTTACGAGTCTGCCAGCCGTTTTCGGACGGTCGCTTCATCGGATTTCGTGGCGTCTGCTTTTTAAGGGACTGTAAATATTTTGCTGTAGGGGGCAGTACATAAATGCTGTAAATAGAACGAATAACAGGATAATAATCAATAAAGCTCGGGTACCAAAAGGGGGCTGTTAAGGGAAGTTGATTGAAAAGAACTGCAGAATTTTTTTCCCCCCTGGGTGCATCAATCAACGCGTGGAGAGGCCACTGCAGAATTTTAATGGAACCCTGCCTTATATGTGCGCTAAAAATCTCCCACAGCTTACCTCCCAGTGACACAACGTACGTATCCTTGTCGTTTTCTTGGCAACTGAAGTTGTTTGCCTTGCGTTCACAAGAAAAGTTTTTTTTTTCCCCTTTCTTTTTTCAGCTGCTCGGTTTAGCCAACACAACCCGGAGGGGATTCTTGAAGGCTTCTCATTTAGCTACTAATGAGTTTGGATGCTTGGAGACCACTCAAGGTCAACCTCGAAGCAGCCACCTAGCTGAGCAAGGCATGCGTTTCTGGTGATCTAAAGATAGACCGTTAGAAAAATATGTGGAGGTTTTCAACCTTCAGAGCTGGTTCCGTGACACTAAATTTGGATCTTGGTTTTGGGATATTTATTTATTTTTTATTTATTTATATTTCAATTTATATACCGCCCTTCTCCCCAGGAGGGGGACTCAGGGCGGTGAACAGCCAGATTAAAACACATATAATACAAATATTAAAAAAATTAAAATTAGATTAAATCGTCGGCGTTCCAATATAAAAGTCTCAAAACCAGTTAAAATACCCAATTTAAAACCCCAAAAATTAATAATACCAAAATTTTAAAACCCCATTAAAATCAATCAAGCAAGGCCAGCTTGTTGGAATAAATATGTCTTAAGGGCCTTTCGGAAAGCGCGGAGGTCCGGGATCAAACGAATTTCAGGAGGTAGCTCGTTCCACAGGGCGGGTGCCCCCACAGAGAAGGCTCTCCCCCTGGGGGCCACCAGCCGACATTGCTTGGCTGATGGCACCCTGAGGAGGCCCTCTCTGTGTGAGCGTACTGGCCGGTGGGAGGTTATCGGTAGCAGCAGGCGGTCCCGCAAATACCCTGGCCCTATATCATGGAGCGCTTTAAAGGTGAAAACTAACACCTTGAAGCGCACCCGGAAGACCACCAGAAGTCAGTGCAGCTCGCGCAGGAGAGGTGTCACGTGGGAGTGCCCTGTCGCTCCCATAATCACCCCGCGCGGCCGCATTCTGGACCAGTTGGAGTCTCCGGGTGTACCCCAAGGGGAGCCCCATCTCATATCATGCCCCATATCATGACCAGCGGAGGGTTTCGCATATTCTTACCACTGGTTGGCCACGTGTAGGCATGCTTGCTTCACGTACGAGTGCCAGGGGTGGGTTCTACTTACCTTTACTACTGGTTTGCAATGAGGCCACGCGTGCGTGCTCTTGTGCCTATGCACAGAAGCGTTCTGATGACGTTGGGGTCAGTGGGTGGAGCTTCCCGCCAGTTTTACTACTGGTTCTATAGAATCGGTGCGAACCAGGGGCAACTCACCACTGACGTGTGCCCTTTTCACGCATGCGCCCAGCGTTCACGCATGCACTTGGCTCACATGCCCGCCTTCCACGCATGTGCCAGGCCTTGAAAACGTGGCTAAATAGGACAGCATTATGTTGGAGTGGGCGGGCAGGTGGGCGGAGCTGGGTGGGGCTTGGCAGGGCAGGATGGACCCACTCACAGTCGCTGCTACAGGTTCGTTAGAACCAGTCCGAACTGGCTGAATACCACCTCCGATCATGACATGTTTATGCAGGTCACACCCTCATCTGAACTGGGTCTTCAAGAATTCAGAAGAAAGATAAGAGAGGAATCAGAGTATTACAAAAGTTGGAATTTGCGGTATCAATGGCTTGAAACGAGAAGTAAAATTGATGCATAGATGATATAGAAAGGACGTTAAATTGAAAATTATATATATTTATAAATATGATAAAACTTGTTAAAGGATAAAAGGAATATGTATGTATGTATGTGTGTGTGTGTGCGTGCATGTGTGTGTGTATTTGTTTTCTTTCTTTTTCGTAGGCTTTATGTGTATTTCTCTTTAGCCAGGTTCTTCCTCCATAAACCAAGATTTTTATGCAGCCCTTGTTCAGTGAAATCACAATCCACTAGTTTTTAGGCTTTTTTTTCTGGCAGCCAGCAGACCCTCTGCTGCCCACTGGGAGACTAAGATAGATCTATTTCGGTCTTATAAGTCCTCATCAGTTAGCCACACACTCATCTCATGTATCCGCCCTGTAAAGGTACAGTATTTGTTTTCTTTCCTTTTCGTAGGTTTTATGTATATATATAGATCTATCTTAGTCTCCCAATATATATATATATTTCTCTCAGTCAGGTTTTTTCCTGCGTAAATCAAGATCTTTATACAGCCATAGCTCAGTGAAATCCCATTCACTAGTTTCTAGGCTTTTTCAGACATCAAACCAGCATTTTGCTGTCTATTGGGAGGCTAACTATAATGCAACTGGCAGTTGGAACAGAGAGGGATTGGGAGTAGAATGGACGCAGGTAAATATGATCTCTCATCTGATCTTTGTCTTTTCCTTGCGAATTTTTTTCCTTTTTCTTTAATGGTCAAATAGGATGGTAAGACAGAAAATAATAATTTAAAAAAAAATTACTGTCCCTAGCAATACAGGAGAAAACTTGAAGGAAAAGGCAGCAGGGTACCACAACACTTTTAGCCTGTCGACATATTTGCTCCTGTAAAAAGTTTCAGTAACTCCAGCAACCCCAGAAGACCTCAGAAGGAAGAAGTTAGGAATCTAGTCACAGAGAGAAACCAGCAGTACATCTCAGCAAAGGAACACAATTTTGAGATGACGGCAATGAAGTAAGAAATGTTGTGCAATCATACAAAATAGTTATTATGTGGTGTGGGGAACTTTCATTCGTCTGATTCATTCAAAGGGCATCATCCAATTTTCAAGGATATAATTCAAAGGATATTATCTATCTATCTATCTATCTATCTATCTATCTATCTATCTATCTATCTATCTATCTATCTATCTATCTATCTATCTATCTATCTATCTATCTATCTATCTATCTCACATCTTAGGACCACCTATCTCCCGCACCGAAGGATTTCATAATGTACAATGCATTATTATTAACACATAAAACCAGGAGGAAGGGGAGGAGGAGGAAAAGAAAGGGGAGGAAGAGGAAGGGGAGGAGGAGGAAGAGTGAGGACAAGGAGGAAGGGGAGGAGGAGAAAGAGGAGGGGGAGGAGGAGAATGACCATGGGGCCCTTGAACTTGGTTGTTTTATAGCAGGCATTTCATAACCCATCTAGGTAACATCATCAGTGTGACAAGGGAGTGAGGCTTGCTCTCTGCTTATATACAAGGAGCCTCCCCTGTCAGTGTTGCTGGGAGCGTTCTTAGTGGTTCCTAGAATAGACTATTGTTTGCTGAGTTGGTAGTTCCTGGATCGGAGTACTGTTTACTCCTAAAGAGCTGTTAGTGAGTTGCGACTTCAAACAGTCCCTAACCAAACTGTTGCAAGTTGAGGTCTATCTTCTCCGACGGGGCCTGCGAGACTGACCTTCCCAACTTCATCAGCAAAGCATGAATTTCTCCCCAATTCTCGGAGGGAAAATCAGAAATCCTTCAACTATTTCTCAAGGGCAGGAATGTCCCTCAGCTCTAGGCAGGAGCCACGAGAATCTTGAAAAAGTGCCAAAAGAAAAGAAAAAAAAAAATGATCTTCCCCTCCGTCAAATCTTCCTGTGGGATTTGACGGCAACGTGGGAGGCCAGGAAAACCCGCAGCCAAGGATTATGCAATGAAAACTCAACTTGCATTCACACACTTCCTTTTGGCCAACCTTGACCCGGGATTTATGTAAGACGAACGCCATCTTTCTGGGCCTATTTGTCTGAACATCTCTTCGTTTGCAAACGTTTGGATGGGGAGGGGAGGGAAATGCCAGTCACCACACATGTGAGACCTAGTGAAAAAGGAGAAAGGAAGCAGGGAGGAAAATGGTTTTCTGCATAAAGAGAGAACAAATCCCATTCCCTTCTAGCACTGATTTTATTTATTTATTTATTTATTTATTGTCAGATTTGTATGCCGCCCTCCTCCCGTAGGACTCGGGGTGGCTCACAACAATAAAAACAACCTGACAATGAAAAATTCTATTAACATATAAGGAAAATCAGTAGAAGATGCTCCATAGGTGGCATTTAGCACCTGCCAGACTAGCCAAGATGTTCCCCAATATGCACTCAAATTGTTGGAAATGTGGTCATGGTCATGGCACCTTCTATCATATGTGGTGGACATGCCCCGAGGCGAAAAGATTCTGGAACAGAATTTGGAGCAGTTTACAAGAAATAATTGAAGAAGAAATAGATTTGTCTCCGGAAATATTTCTCCTGGGAATAATCAGGAAGGAGTGTGAAAAGGAAAAGATTCACCTGATAATATATATAACCACAGCAGCCAGACTGGCCTACGCACAATTTTGGAAAGAGAAAACCCTGCCACCAGAAGAATTAATAATTAAAAAAAAATTAGAGTGCGCAGAAATGAGCAAATTAACACGAGATAAATAACGATGAGAATTCAAAGTTTTATACTGTGTGGGAAAGGTGGTACAAATGGTTGAACAATAGGGTAAAAGTAGGAGCTCAACGTGCACTAAGAAAATAGTAATAAAGAGTTCAAGTGACACCAGTTATATTCTATGTACATATGTATAAACACTGCACATCCGATATTAGTAGAAATATGATGTTCTGTATATGTATAATAAACTTAATAAAGTATATTTTTTAAAAAAAGAAAAATTCTATTAACTAATATTAAAATCAAATAAAATGCTCCAAATCCCCAAAATTAAAATCCGCAACAGATCAGGGAAGCTGTTGAAAGAGCCATGTCTTAAGGTCAACGCGGAAGGTGTGGAGGTCAGGGACTATCCGGAGCTCGATGGGCAACCCATTCTAGAGGGTCGGTGTGACCACAGAGAATGCTCTCATCCTGGGGACCACCAGCCAACACTGTCTAGCTGAGGGGACCTGGAGGAGAGCCGCCCTATGTGAGCGCACTGGGTGGTGGGAGGCTGGTAGGAGGTGTTCCTGCAAATATCCCATGCCCGTGCCACGAAGGGCTTTATAGGTGAGTACCAGCACCTTGAAGCGGACCCGGAGGACCACTGGCAGCCAGTGCAGCTCACACAAAAGTGGTGTCACATGGGAGTAGCAGGAAGCACCTGTAACTACTCGCGCGGCCGCATTCTGGACCAGTTGGAGCCTCAGAGGGCAGCCCCATGTAGAGAGCATTGCAGTAATCCAACCAAGAGACGATGAGAGCGTGAGTGACCGTACGGAGGGCGTCCCTGTCTAGGAAGGGGCGTAACTGGCGCACCAGGAGAACCTGTGGAAATGCCCCCCTTGTCACGGCCGTTAGATGGTCCACTAAAGATAGCCATGAATCAAGGAGGACGCCAAGATTACGAACCCTTTCGGAGGGAGCAAGAGACTCCCCTCCCATCAGAAGTGATGGGGATGCTAGATCATGGGACGCCGGCATCCACAGCCACTCTGTCTTGGAGGGGTTGAGCCTGAGCCTGTTCCTACCCATCCAGACCCGTACCGCCTCCAGGCACTTAGACATCACGGAAAGGGCATCCCTGGGTTGGTCCGGGGTGGAGATATACAGTTGGGTTTGTGGCTTAGTTGGGTCATGAAACATCTACAAGAAAACCGCCAAGCTTCAGAGAGCATCAAGGACCCCACAGCCCTATTCTTCCTCCTCCTACCCTTCCTCCACTCCCCCTCTTTCTCCAACCTCCTCCTTTGCCTCGTCTTATCTTCCACTCTGCAAACTCAACCTTCTAGCCCGGATGGTGTTACCTCACTGGGTAATGAAATGCCTAGAAGAAGACCGCCAAGTTTAAAGAGTATCAAGGATCTCACAGTCCCCCTCTTCCTCCCCTTCCTTGCCACAAACCCCACTCCATTCTTGCACTGATGATGTTACCTAGTTGGGTGATGAAACGTCTGAAAGAAAACCATGAAGTTCAGAGAATGTCAAGTATCCTCCTCTTCCTCCTCACTTTCTCCTCCCTTCCACAAACCCCACTCCATTTAGCACTGATGATGTTACCTACCTGGGTAATGAAACATCGGCAAGAAAACCGCCAAACTCAGAGAGAACTAAGGACCCCACAGCCCTTCTCCTCCTCTTTGCAAACCCCTCTCTCTTCTAGCACTGAGGATGTTACCTAGCTGGGTCATGAAAGGTCTGCAAAATAAAATTTCTAAATTTGCTTTTTACAAGGCAACTGGACTTAGTTTTTTTTTCCCTTTGGAAATGTTTTGCTTCTCCTCCAAGAAGCTTCTTCAGTTTTTTGTTTCCTACGCGGTTTGAGCCCAGCTAGATGGCAGTCTCCAATCGATCTTGATTGAGCTTCCAAAGCTTGAGCAAGGTCAGAGGTAAAGATGGAAAACCACTGGGAAATCCCAGAGCTATTAGCTAGATTGAGATGTCAGAATAACATTCAGAAGAACGACAATATCTGCCAATATCTAGGGTATCTTTGCCAAGGAAGTGACATGGACTTGCTCATAAATTCCAAAGGAACTGAGATCATTTAAAGACTTGATTTTTCTTTTGGCTATTGTTCTTGATTACTGCAACAGATCTGAAATAGAGGACAGATTTTCGGTCAACTAGATTGAGGGAACTCAACCCAAGGGCAGAGAAGAACCCAGTGGGTTCTTCTGGAGACGTCAACTGGGCAAGGATTGGTGAGGGCTCAAACTTTATTGATCTTTGAAGTCCATGTGGACAATTCTCCGTTGACTAAATGTGGCACCGGTGTTTGATGAGCTGAGATTTCATCTTTAGCATCTCGATCTGCAGAAGGACGTTCCAGCTTGATGGCCTTGAGGTGCAGTGAAGATGTTGCCTTAGTCAGTTCACAAAACTTCTGCAAGAAAGCCACCAGGGGATGAAACTTTCGAAAACCAACCCACAAGCTGGGAAAAATGAACCTTCATCCTCATCCTACACCCGAGCTACAGATGTTTGCCACTGTTGTATTGCAAAGCCACCAAGCTGAGAGAGCACCAAGGGCTCAGTACCCTTGAGAAGAGCTGGACTTACAATTCCCAGCATTGCAACTTTGTCGTAGCTGGAAAACATTATTGTTGAGACAGGCTGACTAATGGCTATAAATAGGACATCCTCAATGCTCTTTTTTGGCTTTGGAAGGCCTCAAGGGTATGCATTATTTAGCCTTTATGAATCTGACTTTGTGCCCTTCTCTCTCTCTCTCTCTCTCTCTCTCTCACACACACACACACACACACACACACACACACAGAGAGAGAGAGAGAGAGAGAGAGAGAGAGAGAGAGAGAGAGACTCTACCTGCGCACGGTCACTCATGCTCTCGTCACATCCCATCTGGACTACTGCAATGCTCTCTACATGGGGCTCCCCTTGAAGGGCACCCGGAGGCTCCAACTGGTCCAGAATGCGGCTGCACGGGTGATTATGGGTGCAACTTGACACACCCATGTGACACCTCTCCTGTGCGGGCTGCACTGGCTCCCAATGGTCTTCTGGGTGCGGTTCAAGATATTGGTTACCACCTTTAAAGCGCTCCATGGCTTAGCCCGGATATTTACGGGACCGCCTTCTGCTACCAATAGCCTCCCACCGACCCACACGCTTCCACAGAGAGGGACTCCTCAGGGTGCCATCAGCAAAACAATGTAGGCTGGCGAACCCCAGGGGGAGGGGCTTCTCTGTGGGGGCACCTGCCCTCTGGAATGAACTACCCCCTGGGATACGCATGATTCCCGATCTCCGTACCTTTCGCTGGGCCCTTAAGACCCTGTTACTTCAGCAGGCTGGCCTGGCTGAATAAAATAAAATTTGGGTGGGGCATTTTAAAATATGGGTTTTAATGGAGAGAGCCAAATTTGTTTAATTCAGTTTTAATTGGGTTTCAAAGGTTGTATGGTGTATTGTTTTATTATGATTGTACACCGCCCCGAGTCCTTCAGGAGAAGGGTGGTATATAAATCTAATAAACTAACTAAACTAACTAACTACCAATGGATATAAGAATGGTTAAACTGGGAAATGCCTAAGTCCGTGATGTTGAACCTATGACACGCGTGCCGCAAATGGCACGCATAGCCATATTGGTGGGCATGCGAGCTCAGCTCTGGAGGCCAGAAACGGCCTGTTTGCCAACTTCTGGTGGGACTGGAAGTTGGCAAATGGGCCTTTTCCGGCCTCCAGAGGGCCTCCGAGGGGTGGTGGGGAAGGCCGTTTTTGCCCTCCCCAGAGTCCTAGGAAGGCTCTTGAGCCTGGTGAGAGAGAAAAATGGGCCAGTCCAATGGTTGTCCAATCCCTTCTTAAAAACTTCCGGTGTTGGAGCATTCACAGCTTCTGGAATTTGTCCTTATTTCTAGGTTGTGTCAGCACTTCAAGCTGCATTCACTCTAGTGCTGACATAAGAAGGAGAAGTGGAGGCGTCTGGAAAGGGACGTTTGACTTTTCACCTACTTATTTTCCCTGGAGATAATATCCCCTAGGAGATGGGATGGGAGGGGGGAAATTCCTTTGAGTTGGAGCAGTAGATTAGGGGTAGAGTGACTTGGAAGATGGCCAATGAGTGCAGAGGAGTGGTGTGATAGGAAAGGGAGGGTTTTGGGTCAGGAAGTCAGTGTTGCCTACGATGGAATTGGAGTTAGAATGTCGTGCTTAATAAATGAGAGATTTTCATCAAAGTGAGGACAATTAACCAGTGGAACAGCTTGCCACCAGAAGTTGTAGGTGTTTCATCACTGGAGAATTTTAAGAAGAGACAGGACAGCTACTTATCTGAATTAGTACAGGTTCTCCTGCTGGAGTAGGGGGCTGCACTAGAAGACCTCCAAGGTCCCTAACAGATTCTATTCTATTCTATTCTATTCTATTCTATTCTATTCTATTCTATTCTATTCTATTCTATTCTATTCTATTCTATTCTATTCTATTCTATTTCTATTATTCCATTCCATTCCTTCCATTCCATATTTTCTATTCTATTCTATTCTATTCTATTCTATTCTATTCTATTCTATTCTATTCTATTCTATTCTATTCTATTCTATTCTATTCTATTCTATTCTATTCTATTCTAAAAATAAATAATAAAATAAAATAATAAAAATAAAAATAAAATAAAATAATAAAATAAAATAAAATAAAGTAAAATAGTAAGATAAAATAAAATAAAATAATAAAATAACAAAACTCTGTGGATGTACAGATATGACCTCTAGGCCATAAACATACAATGTAGGGCTTGTACTTAATGCTAGCAATTGTATGAAGTTATTCTTGTAAATTTCCCTCTGGGAACCAGCAGGTTTTGCCAATATAGCTGTCAATCGATCAGCAGGGAGGTGTCTGGTTCGCTTTGTGTGAGTGTGTGTGTGTGTGTTTTTTTTCTATTGGATATTTTCTTCAGCTCTAAACATTTGTTACGGATCAAGTGAAGCTAATAAATAACGACATCTCATTCCATGTATCACCATAACCATTGGAGTTTTGACCCTCTCGGTCAACCAACCTGCAAGAGAGTATTATTGTTCCATTAATTTTGCAAGGTGCTCATATTGTCTTATGATGAAAGGGATGTTGTCAAACTACAATTTATTTAGTGACAGTTTGAAATGACAATGGCATTGAAAAAGTGACTTAGGACCAGGGGTGAAATGCTCCTGGTTCAGACCGGATCGCCCGATTCGGTAGCGATGGAGGCGTGTGGTTTGGAGAACTCCCCCACCTCCATTGCCTTGCTGAGCCCGGCAATCATCAGAGGCTTTTTTTTAAATTTATTTTTAAAAGCATTTTTTCTACAACCTCTTTGGCTGAAAAAATGCTTTTAAAAGTTAAAAAAAAAGCCTCTGACGATCGCGCGGCTCAGCTGGGATCATCAGAGGCTTTTAAAAGCATTTTTTCTACAACCTCTTTGGCCGAAAAAATGCTTTTAAAAGTAAAAAAAAAAAGCCTCTGACGATTGCGCGGCTCAGCTGGGATCATCAGAGGCTTTTAAAAGCATTTTTTCTACAACCTCTTTGGCCGAAAAAATGCTTTTAAAAGTAAAAAAAAAGCCTCTGATGATCACGCGGCTCAGCTGGGATCATTAGAGGCTTTTAAAAGCATTTTTTCTACAACCCCTTCGGCTGAAGAGGTTATAGAAAAAATGTTTTTAAAAGAAAAAAAAAGCCTCTGCCGATCAGGCAAATCAGCTGGGATCGTCAGAGGTTTTTAAAAGCATTTTTTCTACAACCTCTTTGGCCAAAAAAATGCTTTTAAAAGTAAAAAAAAAGCCTCTGATGATCGCACGGCTCAGCTGGGATCATCAGAGGCTTTTAAAAGCATTTTTTCTACAACCTCTTTGGCCGAAGAGGTTATAGAAAAAATGCTTTTAAAAGAAAAAAAAAGCCTCTGATGATTGCGCGGCTCAGCTGGGATCATCAGAGGCTTTTAAAAGCATTTTTTCTACAACCTCTTTGGCCGAAAAAATGCTTTTAAAAGTAAAAAAAAAGCCTCTGATGATCACGCGGCTCAGCTGGGATCATCAGAGGCTTTTAAAAGCATTTTTTCTACAACCCCTTCGGCCGAAGAGGTTATAGAAAAAATGTTTTTAAAAGAAAAAAAAAGCCTCTGCCGATCAGGCAAGTCACCTGGGATCGTCAGAGGCTTTTAAAAGCATTTTTTCTAGAACCCCTTCGGCCGAAGAGGTTATAGAAAAAATGTTTTTAAAAGGAAAAAAAAGCCTCTGCCGATCAGGCAAATCAGCTGGGATCATCAGAGAGTTTTAAAAGCATTTTTTAACAACCTCTTCAGCCAAAGAGGTTGTAGAAAAAATGGTTTTAAAAGTAAAAAAAAAAAAGCTTAGGACCTTTTTTCCCACTTATGGCCATTGCAGCATCCCCGTGGTCACATGATCAAAATTTGGACGTTTGGCAATTGGCTTATATTTGCTGTATCCCGGGGTCATACGATCCAGTGGTGGGTGGCTCCCAGTTTGCCCCAGTAAAGAGGCTCCACCCACCTGTCCAGTCGTGATCAAAAATGCTCTGCCCTATACCATTTCAGATAAGTGACTATCCAATCTCTTCTTGAAAACCTCCAATGATGGAGCATCCATAATTTCTGGTGGCAGGTAGTTCCGCTGATTAATTGTTCTAATTGTCAGGAAATTTCTCCTAATGTTTAAATTGGCTCTCTCCTTGATTGGTTTCTATCCATTGTTTCTTGTCCTGCCTTCTTTTATGTTTTCCTAATAAAAAAAGAAACTAAGGTGGCCCTTGATTTTGCAACTGTACAAAGTTATGACGACAATGGGGGTGGGTGGGAAGTGATTTATGACTGTTCCTCAGACTTATGACCATCACAGCATCCCGGGGGTCACCGGGATCCAACCACCGGTGGATTAACAACCATGGCAAACTCCCCCCCCCCCCCCAAAATCATACTATTGGACATGACTTCCTTAACAACCACTTCGTTTAGCAACCTAAATTCTGGTCCCAATTCTGGTCATAAATCGAGGACGCTCTGTTTAGCCTTTCTCCCTTAAAATAAAGCTTTCTCCAACTATCCGACGAATTGTAGTTTAAAAAAAAATACATTTGAACTGATCGTTATTACTATTTCTTTATATCTTTGCCTATTGTTGGAGTTTTTATTTAATTCTGGATTAAAATCTTAATACATTCTCCGCTTTTAAAACTTTCAAATTCAGCCAATATGCATTTAATAAATGTTAGCTTCTTAGCGTCAAGGTTATAGATAGATGCTGGGGAAATTTCTCTGTAATGTAATGTATTTTTCTGGGATGGCCTAACATTCATTTTTGTCTTATTGCGTTTCATTATTATAAAAAGTCTATTTTGGCTGATAAGCATTGCTGTTCCTTTCTATTTGCTGGAAACAGCTGAAAAATGGATCTGATTATAGGAATTGCTTTTCAAAGGAAATTACTGGGCTGCCCTCTGGATGAGTTTTAAGTAGAAATAAAATACCGGGTTTTGCTTTCAGTAAGTGTGAAAAATTAGAAACCTAGCCAGCTTGTGTTTGCCCCTTCCTATCAATTTTTCCGTTCTATTTTTTCGCTGTCGGTGATTCAACTACATCCCAAAAAATCAGCTATAGCTTTATCCATTAGGTTTATTATTTTCATTTTTAGGCAATCCAACCGGTTAATACAATTGGGGTTGTTTTTGTTTGGCTGTACAGAATGTTTCGAAAAGCCTCTAGAATTCCTTGTTCTCCAAAATACTGTGTTAAGACTTTAAACATTCAGGTAGGTCAGAGCTGGGTTTCAGCCAGAGGTTGAAATCCAGCAGGTTCTGATAGGTTCTGACGAACTGGTAGCAGAAATTTTGTGTAGTTCGGAGAACCTCCGAACTACGCAAAATGCCTCCTCTGGCTGGCCCCAGAGTGGGGTGGGAATGGAGATTTTGCAATATCCTTCCCCTGGAGTGGGGTGGGGTGGGAATGGAGATTTTGCAGTATCCTTCCCTTGCCACATGCCCACCAAGCCATGCCTACCAAGCCACACCACACCCACCAAGCCATGCCCACAGAACTGGTAGTAAAAAAAAATTTGGATTTCACCACTGGTTCTTGTGAAGCGGTCAAAACCAGCATTGACCACTTCACAAGAAGCAGTCAACGCTGACCGCTTCTTGTGAAGACCATTTGAAGTTACGACAGCATTGAAAAAAGTGACTTACGGCTGTTTTTCACAGTTTGATCATGGTCACATGATGCTTGGCCGCTGACTCATATTTACGATGGTCAAAGGGGTCGCGTGATCCTCTCTTGTGACCTTCTGACGAGCAAAATCAATGGGGAAGCCAGATTCACTTAACAACCATGTCACTAACCTAACAACTGCAGTGATTCACTTAACACCTGTGGGAAGAGAGTCCGTAAAACGGAGCAAAAGTTACGTAACAAAGGTCTCACTTAGCAACAGAATTTTGGGCCTGAATTGTTTTTCTTTCCTTTATAACAATTCTATTAATTTATGATCAGTGGTAGGTTCCTCCCAGTTCGGCTCGGTTCGGCCTAGCCGGTAGCAGTGATGATATGACGTCACCAAACCAGTTCTCTTTGTTCGGGAGCTGGGCCCTCCCACTCCTGCCCCCCACCCCTGCCCCCCACGTTATTCTTATCTTTTATTTGGCCCCGTCCCCAATCTATTGCTGCCTCCCGAGTCCCAGCTGATCAGCTAGAAGGAAAAAAATAGTTTAAACTCTTGACGCGGGGCTTCAAAGGGCCGCCCTACAGCTGATCAGGGTTAAAAGACAGTGTGGTGGTAGACCGGTGCCTCCAAAAACAAATGAGTATACCGGTGCCTCCAAAAACAAATGGGTAGACCGGTGCCTCCAAAAACAAATGAGTAGACCGGTGCCTAAACAAATGAGTAGACCGGTACAGCTCTGCAAGCAGTTAAAAACCTGGTAGACAAGTAAGAAATAAATAAAAGGCATAGACTTCCGACTCCCTTTGGTGCAGTAGAATAGGATAAGAACACCAAACCACAACTTTCTAATTTTACCTCATAGTTTAAACTAGCCGTTTCCGTAACACCATCTCTATCTAATCGGTAAAGCCCAAAATCAAAATTTCATTTTTTCCTACCTCAAGCACAAAGTCCAGAAGTGGTTTCCAGCTAGAAACAAAGGTGTTTGTGGGTTTTTTTTTAATTTCCCTCGATCAAAGCAGTCACTTTAGCCATCTCTGCTAGGCCTCAGTTGTGATGGTAAGTTGAGGACTAACTCTTGAATACAAAACCCTCAATTGTTTGTTTCACACCTCTAGCCATCTCTATAGCAACAAAGTCGTTCTAGTCCTCAAAACCTAAAATCAAAGTTTCAAGGGTTTTTTTTCCCCAGTTTGGAACACAAAGTCCAAAAGTGGTTTCCAAATAGGAACGAAATTAGATTGAGCCTTCCCTTGAATTAAAACAATCCATTTTGCCGTCTCTGCCAATTCCATCACCTTTGCCACCCGTTCTTCTGTTGTGGGAATCAGTGCTATTTTCTTTCTATTAAATTATATGAGGGAAAAATGGGGGTGGGGGGTGGGGGAACTGCAGGAGGAAGATTCATTATTAACGCTTCGCTAAAATCTTGGAGAACCAACTGCTGCTTACAACAGCCAACGTAAATCAGGATTACAATTTCCATTATAGCCCTATGCCGAAGCAGAAGTAGTAATTATATACATCGTGATGGAGAGACTGACTCCTCGCTTGATAAATATAGAATACAGAATAACAGGGTTGGAAGGGATCTTGGATGTCTTCTGCTCCAAGCCTGCTCTTAAGCAAGAGACCCTATATCGTTCTGCACAAATCACTGTCCGGTTTCTTCTTGAAAAACTTCAGTGATGGAGCATCCACAGCTATTGAAGGCAAGCCGTTCAATTAATCGTTCCCACTGTCGGGAAATTTCTCCTTAATTCTAAGTGGGATCTCTCTTTCATAACCTTCCATGAAGACCTCGAGATGGGTTCTTCAGAGCCCAGGAATTGAAAACAGGTGGGAAAAAAATAATAATTAGGGTCTTTCCTGCTCACTGAAGTGGAAGACTTCCAAGGTCTCTTCCAACCAAGAATATGTGGTATAATGTAATACCGGGATAGCTCAGCAGACTAATGCATTGTAATTTAACTCCAGCTGTCTGCAGTTAGCAAGTTTGAATCTCCCCAGGCTCAAGGTTGACTCAGCCTTCCATCCTTTCTAAGGTAGGTCAATTGAGGACCCAGTTTGTGGGGGCAATAAGCTGACTTTGTATAAAATATACACAAGTATGAAGGCTATTGCTTAACGCATTGTAAGCCGCCCTGAGTCGCCAGAGAAGGGCGGCATATAAATCAAATTAAATATATATATTATATATTATATATATATATATATATATATATAAATAAATAAATAAATAAATAAATAAATAAATAAATAAAACCGGTATATGTGGTACCTTGCTCAATAGTAGTAATTGTGAGAGGGATTTTGGAGTCCTAGTGGACAACCATTTACATATGAGCCAGCCGTGTGCAGCAGCTGCCAAAAAAGCCAACACAGTTCTAGGCTGCATAAACAGAGGAATAGAATCAAGATCACGTCAAGTGTTAATACTACTTTATAATGCCCTGGTAAGGCCACCCTGGGAATACTGCATTCAGTTTTGGGGGCCACGATGTAAAAAATATGTGGAGACTCTAGAAAGAGTGCAGAGAAGAGCAAGGAAGAGGATTAGGGGACTGGAGGCTAAAACATATGAAGAATGGTTGCAGGAACTGGGTATGTCTAGTTTAATGAAAAGAAAGACTAGGGGAGACATGATAGCAGTCTTCCAATATCTCAGGGGTTGCCACAAAGAAGAGGGAGTCAAGCTATTCTCCAAAGCAGCTGAGGGCAGGAGAAGAAGCAATGGGTGGAAACTAATCAAGGAGAGAAGCAACTTAGAACTAAGGAGGAATTTCCTGACAGCAAGAACAATTAATCAGTGGAACAACTTGCCTCCAGAAGTTGTGAATGCTTCAACACTGGGAGTTTTTAATATATTAGATACCCAATTGTCTGAAGTGGTGTAGGGTTTCCTGCCTAAGCAGGAAGTTGGACTATAAGACTTCCAAGGTCCCTTCCAACTCTGTTTATTCTATTCTATTCTATTCTATTCTATTCTATTCTATTCTATTCTATTCTATTCTATTCTATTCTATTCTATTCTATTCTATTCTATTCTATTCTATTCTATTCTATTCTATTCCAGAATTGGAAATCTTCTCTTTCAGCCCACTGCTCAAGCAGAAGTCCCAATACCATTCTAGATAAATGGTTGTTCAGTCTCTTCTTGAAAACCTGTGATGAAGCACCGACAACTTGTGAAGGAAAGTCATTCCACCACTATCAGGAAATGTCTCCTTATTTCAAGCCTCCCTCATAAGTTTCCATCCATTGCTTCTTGTCCTGTCCTTAGGTGCTCTGGAGACTAGGATCACCCTCTCTTTTCTGTGAAAGCTCCTCAAATATTGGAAGAATTCTACCCTATCACTCCTAGACCTTCTCTTCATTAGACTAGACATACCTAGTTCCACTCAATCGTTTGTTGTATGGTTTAGCCCCCAGCTCCCCTAATCATCTCTTGCATCTAGTTTTGGTTACCACGATGTAAAAAAGATGTTGATTCTAGAAAGAGTGCAGAGAAGAGCAACCAAGATGATTTGGGGACTGGAGACTAAAACATATGAAGAACGGTTGCAGGAACTGGGCATGGCTAGGTCTAGTGAAGAGAAGGAGCAGAGGAGACATGATAGCAGCCTTCCAATATTTGAGGGGTTGCCACAGAGAGGAGGGGATCAATATATTCTCCAAAACACCTCAGGGTGGGACAAGAAGCAATGGATGGAAACTTATGAGGGAGAGATCCAACTTTGAAATAAGGAGGAATTTTCTGATAGTGAGGACAATTAATGGGTGGAATGACTTGCCTTCAGAAATTGTGGGAGCTCCAACACTGGAAGTTTTTAAGAAGAGATTCGACAAACATCTGTCTGTAATAATATAGTGTTTCTCTCTTGAGTGGGGGTGGGGGTGGGTTGAACTAGAAGACCTCCAACTCTGTTATTTTGTTATCCCTGTTGCTTTTCTCTGTTCTCTTTCTAAAGTCTCAACATCTTTTTTGTATCATGGTGACGAGAACTGGACACCGTTTTCCAAAAGCGGTCTTATCAAACCAACATAAAGCAAATTGAAATATCTCCAGATCCAAACTGTAGATTTGCTGTGGTGTGAACAAACCACGCAAAAGATGGTCACCCCCCCCCCCCCCAGGCGATGTAACACATGAAAATCTGGCTTGTTCCTTCATTCAACATGTAATAAAGGTAATTTTTAGCAGATTTTGCCAGATAATAACAATAGTGGCTTTTAAACAAGAGGCGTATTTCGGGTCCGAGATGGCGACTTATTTATGCATGAATTAAGAACAGCTCTTGTTAATTAGACATTTGAGCCAGAAATCAAAATTCATCACACAAGCAATCAAAAAAAAAAAAAAAAGCTTTTTAGATGGAAGCACAAAAGATGAAACGGTGTGAAGATTAGCAACCAGCCAAGATCAGCAGGAAAGAAATGTGTTGATTGTATTTTCTTTTGCCACAGTGCAATGCAGGGACGGTCATAAAATTTCACTTCCTTTGGTGCCTCTTTCCTGTCCACTGAAGAAAACACCAGAATATACTGCATATAACAAGCAATAGTCCATATTTATATAGGTTTCAGCTTTAAAGAAGAAGAAGAAGAATGTGTGTGTGTATGAATGTATGTATGTATGTAAACTTGAGAAGACACACACACACACACACACACACACACACACACACACACACACACACACACACATCTTTAGCCAGGTTCTTCCTACATAAATCAAGATTTTTATGCAGTCCTAGTTCAGTGAAATCACAATCCACTAGTTTATAGGCTTTTTTTCTGGCAGTCAGCAGACCCTCTGCTGCCCATTTTTATACATACATACATACATATATACATGCGTGTGTGTGTGTATTTTCCTTTAAGCCAGGTTTCTCCTATGTAGCCAAGATTTTTCTGGAACCACAATTGAGCAAAATCACATTCACTACTTTCTGGGTTCTTTCTCCATCTTTTCAGTCTGGCAGCAAGCAAAATTTTGTGCTGCATTCTGGGAGACCTATATAGCTATTTCTGGCTCATTAGCCGTCCTCAGTAGGCCACACCCACATCTCATGTTCCTCCCTGTAAAGGCCCAATGTCTATTTTCTTACTTTTCGTAGGTTTAATGTGTGTTTTTTCCTTTAAGCCAGGTTTTTCCTACGTAGCCAAGATTTTTCTGCAACCACAATTGAGCAAAATCACGTTCAGTACTTTCTGGGTTCTTATATATATGTTTTTCCTTTAAGCCAGTGGTTACGTAGGAAAAACCTGACTTAAAGGAAAAACACACATAAAAACTACGAAAAGTAAGAATATATATATATATATGTGTGTATATGTGTATATGTATATGTGTGTGTATGTGTATATATATATATATATATATATATATATATATATATATATATATATATATATATATATATATATACATATATATATAATTTTAATTACAGAGTTTTAGAAGTATAAGTACAGTATACAAATTATAAAGTAGACTGTTTCACAAGTTCACTATAATATTAATTTAACACAAAACTTGATTATAAACAACATTTTTAGTTTCACCTCCAGGAGCAAGAATAAATAAATTCATGAGTGAACCCACCCTTCAGCAAGCAATATAAAGTTGTCAGTGGAAGAAACATGTACACGAGGCTGTACAGTAGAAGCCATTTTAAGGCACAACAGGCTATATCTTAACAGAACTTGAATCCAAAATGCACACTATCACTGTCAAAAGTACTGTGATTTGACACTATAGATATAATTAATTCCTTTGCATTTCAGTGGCCCAGGCGTTCCAGAGTTATGCTGGAACATACACACACAGATAGATCCACACACCCACACACCCTGAGATGTGTTTTATCCCCACAGTATTTCTTTCTAGAGAGTAAGTCATCTGTGTACCAAGTTTGCTTGAATTGCTCGAGGCGTTCCAGAGTTTTGCTCTCATCAACTAGCCATATCCTTACTTGGATTCAAACTTGGGCTTCCTGCATGTTAGGCAGTTGTATTAACCTCTGAGCCAAAAGTTCTCCTCCCTTCACTTCATCAGCTTGAGCCAGGGGAGAGATTAAGCGTTTTTCTATTGAGGTACCTGGTCTACCCCACCATGTGGGAGGGAGGATACTGCATTCCTTTCGTCTTTCAGCTCCAATCCAGGAGCCCTCAAGCAGTCGCATTGACGACAAACCATTTTATACCAAATTTATATTTCACTTATAAAGAAATAAAGGGAGACTAGTATAGATCTATTTCAGAATAGATTTCAGAAAATTGCATCCAAGAAAGTAAGTTTGCATTTTGAAAAACGTGCGCACTAAGGGTTGTTATATTTCTCTTTTTTAAAATAAATAAATAAATAAATAAATAAATAAATAAATACAGACATCAAGAAAATACATATTAAAAAATTCAGGAAGATAAAAGCCATGAATATTTAAAAAGCAAGAATTAGGAATTGCATTGTGCGGATATTCAAAAATCTTACGCTGGGGAACTATCGTTAAAGAAATAATCATAGACATTAGTGGGAAATGGTTATTGGCATGAAATGCTGTTGTTTAAAAGCTATGCTTTTTCCAATAATGTTGGATCTGAAATCTGAATTTCGGGGGCATTTGAATATATCCTTAAATAACTGTGTTTTTTTTAAAAAAAAATTGGAGCTGAATATTGCTTTAATAACATAGACATTAAAATTAGTTTGATCTGTTCATTTCTCATCTGACACTTTTCAAAATACGCAGCGATGGATGACAAAAATTACATTCATTATCGTACATGAAATCAGGTTGATTATTTTATTTTTTTAAAAAAACTTACCAGGGTTCTCTGCTTTGAACTGAAGTGAAGTTTTTAACCAACTTAATATCTGAAAATCTGGATGCAAAATTGTAAAGTCACATCTCTACTTAACCCTGAATCTCCCGAAAGAGAGATACTGCTCTTATCAATGTTTTTTTTAATTAAATCATTGCAAAGTGTTAAGGAGCAGATGGAGCAGAAGTTTAGATTTTGCTTTTAACAAGTTTTTTTTTTAATCCTCCAATAATTCAGATGGATGATATGCGTCCAAAATATAGAAATATAGGAGAATAGAGAGACAAATAAGCCAAGGCTTAAAAAATATGGTATGCCAAATACTTTTTAAAAAATGCAACATTTATTATTATATAATAACACCTATTATTAAATCTATGGAGTTGCTAGGCAGCTTGATGGCATGTAAACAATATCGATCGATCACATCTTGTATGAATAAATTTATCCACTGATAATTATTCTTATGTTAGCAATTGCAGCACTTCATTTATCCAGTTGCTTTAGGACATCTGTACATAGATCTCAAATGATCAACTATTTTTCTAAGAGATTTCTGGATTACTTCTAACTGAAATTGGAAAAAAAAAGAGAACAAGGGCAGAATTAGGACTGATGTGAAATCTGTCTTCTGCGTGGACTACAGTACTTTTGAGATGTATAAAGAAAACATTAAACATTATCCCTGAGATAATAGTATAACTAGAAAACCTCAATTTAATTAATTAATGATTAATTAAATTAATCAATTCTCTCTCTCTCTCTCTCTCTCTCTTCCTTCCTTCCTTCCCTCCCTCCTTCCTTCTTTTGCTCTCTCGCCCTCCCTCCCTTTCTCCCTCCCTCCCCCTTTCTCTGTCTCTGTTTCTCTTCTTTCTTTCTTTCTTTCTTTCTTTCTTTCTTTCTTTCTTTCTTTCTTTCTTTCTTTCTTTCTTTCTTTCTTTCTTTCTTTCTTTCTCTCTCTCTCTCTCTCTTTATCTTTCTTTCTTCCTTCCTTCCTTCCTTCCCTCCCTCCCTCCCTCCCTCCTTCCTTTTCTCTCTCTTGCCCTCCCTCCCTCCCTTTGTCCCTCACTCCCCCTTTCTCTGTCTCTCTCTCCTTCCTTCCTTCCTTCCTCTTCCTCTTCCTCTTCCTCTTCCTCTTCCTCTTCCTCTTCCTCTTCCTCTTCCTCTTTCTCTCTCTCTCTCTTTCTCTTTCTTTCTTCCTTCCCTCCCTCCCTCCTTTCTTTTCTCTCTCTCGCCCTCCCTTCCTTTCTCCCTCTCACCCTTTCTCTGTCTCTCTCTCTCCTTCCTCCTTCCTTCCTTCCTTCCTTCCTTCCTTCCTTCCTTTTCTTTCTCTCACTCTCACTCTCACTCCTTCCTTCTTTTTCTTCCTTTCCCTCCCTCCCTCCTTTCTTTTCTCTCTTTCGCCCTCCCTTCCTTTCTCCCTCTCACCCTTTCTCTGTCTCTCTGTCTCTCTCTCTCTCTCCTTCCTTCCTTCCTTCCTTCCTTCCTTCCTTCCTTCCTTCCTTCCTTCCTTTTCTTTCTCTCACTCTCACTCTCACTCCTTCCTTCTTTTTCTTTCTTTCCCTCCCTCCCCCCTTTCCCTCTCTCTCACTTTTCCTTCCTTCCTTCCTTCCTTCCTTCCTTCCTTCCTTCCTTCCTTCCTTCCTTCCTTCCTTCCTTCCTTCCTTCCTTCCTTTTCTGTTTCGTGCTTTTCAGCATCCCTTTCTTCTTGATCAAGCACGTTGGATCTATACCAGTGATCGAAAAACAACAATAACAACAACAAGCACCGTTCTTTGAATTATTTTGTGGGTGGCCACAGGGTAATCATCTTTTACTAAATAAACCCTGGTGTATTAATTAGAACACAGAGAGATTATCTTTAAGCCCCCCTGTTGCGTTGTCAGATCTTGAAAGAAAAGCCCGGAGGTAAAGGAAATAGTGTAAAGGTTCAACCACAGAGCATGGGAAAGAGTGATAAAAGCCAGACAGTCGGGACAGTGTTTGGGAATTGTGGTGCTATTGTGTTCATAGAACAAATCGATCGGCATTCTCATTTGCGTCGTTGATGGATCAAGGGCAAATAATCACAGTTTGATCACATTACCTGAAGACCCAGCTCTCTGGAGAAGGCTTTGATTCTGGGAAAGGTAGAAGAAAAGAGACGTGTAACTATGTCTGTTTCAGTATCCCAGGGTCACGTGATCTTCTCATGAGCCAAGTCAACGGAGGAGCAAGAAAGGCCATAAACAGGGGCAAAATTCACTTAACAACCCTCTCACTTAGTAACTAAAATTTGGGGCTCAATTCTGATCATAAGTCAAGGGCTACCTGTAGATATTAGGAAGAACTTCCTGAGGAAAAAATCTACCAAGCACTAGAACAGAATGAAATGACACGTTCTCCTTCCTTAGATGTTTTCAAATAAAGGGGTGGAGAGCTAACTATTCAAAATTTTTTGCAGAGATCCTGATGGGAAAATAGAGGGTTTGTCTATCAGGGGTCAGCAACCTTAAACACTCAAAGAGCCATTTGGACCCGTTTCCCACAGAAAAGAAAACACCGGGAGCCACAAAACCTGGGTGGGCGTGGCCAACTCGACATCACTCACTCCAACCCAGTTTATTTTATTTATTTATTTATAATGCAATTTATATGCCGCCCTGTCTCCAAGGACTCAGGACGGCTCACAATGGTAAAGATAAAATTAAAAAAAGAGCCTGGTGGCGTGGCAGACTAAAGCACTGTAATTAACATTCAGCTGTCTGCAATTACTATAAGTTCGAATCTCACCAGGCTCAAGGTTGACTCAGCCTTCCATCCTTTCTAAGGTGGGTAAATTGAGGACCCAGTTTGTGGGGGCAATAAGCTGACTTTGTATAAAATATACAAAAGTATGAAGGCTATTGCTTAACGCATTGTAAGCTGCCCTGAGTCTCCGGAGAATATATATAAATCATTTATATAAATATAAATCTCCAGAGGAGGTAGATAAATCAAATAATAAATAAATAAATAAAATTGAAATGTAAAAAAGTGTGATGGGGATTTTGAAATAATATGTTTTAAACGATGAAATAAAGTAATTAATCGATGCTATAATAAGAAATCAGGTATTAAGGGCGGATAGTGATATTGCTTATTATGTACTTAGAAGAGATTACGATACGATGTGAAAGGATAATTAAGTTAAAGGGTTTCAGTGTAAAAATTGAATAAGATGAAGTACGTTGTTTATAGCCAAAAAATGTGATGGGGATTTTAAGAAATATACTTTATAAATGGAGAAATAAGATAATTAATGGAAGTAATGCTAAGAAATTAGGATTTGAAAGGCGGATGGTGATATTGTTTATATAATATGTATTAAAAAGAGATTAAGCTAAGATTAAAAAAAAGTAGGGAAAAAGAATATCATGGCAGAAATTGAAATAAGTAAATTGTATTTGGAAAAAACAAAAAAGGAGATTGGAATAGATTATAAAAATCAATATATAACTGTTAGAAGTTGTATAAGTCTGTTTATAAAATATGTATGTAAAACAAAAGCTTAATAAAACTTGTTAAAAGAAAAGAAAAGAAAAGAAAAGAAAAGAAAAGAAAAGAAAAGAAAAGAAAAGAAAAGAAAAGAAAAGAAAAGAAAAGAAAAGAAAAGAAAAGAAAAGAATCTAATCCTACAAGGAAAAAAAAAATTCCTTGGATGGGTGGCCCTTCTCCCCTTCATCTCTCCTTGGCTGTGTTTATATACTGAATTTTCAGCACCATCATTTACATTTCGTGGATCAACTCCCTGTTTCCCTCCGTCGCCTCCTGTTATGCAGATTTATGCTCAGGTTAGGCATGAATCATTGTTGATTTATTCCACCTGGCTTGTTCAGGCTGTAAGAGGTGAAATTAAACTCTTGATTCATCAGGTGACAGGTTTCAGCGGCGAGAGGAGCTGTGTTTTCCCTTCTTTTTCAGGCCTCCTCTGATATCAGCCGCAGGCTTAATGCTTTTTGTCATAAAGCCTCTGCCATGTGGTGGATATATGTATTTATTAATAAAAACGTACGTGGCCACCCAACTGACTCATGATGACTGCAGGCAGCTTACCAAAAAATAAAACCCCAATGGAATAACACAAGTTGGAAGGGACCTTGGAGGTCTATGGAGATGCTCCACCATCCAGTCACGGTTGTCCCCAAAAGTGCTTTTTTTTTTTTCAAGAGGCACTGGACTCTCTTGGTTTTTCTTTTGAAGAGGTTTCGCTTCTCATCCAAGAGGCTTCTTCAGCTCTGACTGGATGGTGGGGAATGGAAGGATGAAAGAGGGGTCAAAGAAGCCATCAGTGTCAAGACTGAACAGCCCTCTCTCAACAGAGGGGGAGGGATACGACCAGGGATGGACTTCAAAAATTTTAGCAACAGGTTCTCTGGTGGGTGTGGCTTAGTCGGCCTCCTGCACCATGGCTGGGGGAGCGTTTTTGCCCTCCCTGCACTCTGGAGGCTTTCCTCGAGCTTCCGGGAGGGCAAAAATGGCCTCCCCAGGTTCTAGAGGCCCTCTTGAGGCCGGAAACTTCCTGAACTTCCAGTAGACTTGTTTTTCGTCCTCCCCGAGCCTCTGCGAGTGTCCTGCACTTACCTGCGTCCAAAACAGACCATGTGGGGACTCCTGGGAGGGGCAGGATGGGCGGGGCTAGCTAGGAGCGGGATTTGGGACTTCTCTGAATTGCGCAGAATCTTAGATACAGGTTCTCTCGAACCCCTATGAACCCCCAGCAGCCCAGCCCTGGATACCACCTCATCTATCTCCAATCTACAACACTGTCCTTTGAACAATTTCAAGAAGGCTCCATGTCCATTTGCACCACTCAGGTGATCCTGAGGACACAGATAAACCTCCAGGTGGCCTTAATAACTCATTAAAAAAAATGCAAATGTCCAGCTCCTTCCATTCCTCACCATCCAGTCAGAGCTTCTTGGATGAGAATTGAACCGACTTCAAAACAATCTTCTGCCGATCAGGCAACTCAGCTGGGATCGTCAGAGAGGCTTTAAAAAAAAATGCTTTGAAAAGCCTCTCTGACAATCAGGCAACTCAGTCAGGATCGTCAGAGACTTTTCAAAGCATTTTTTTAACCACCTCTTCGGCCAAGAGGTTGCAGAAAAAAATGCTTTCAAAAGCCTCTGACGATCCTAGCTGAGCCGCACGATCATCAGAGGCTTTTTTTTTTTACTTTTAAAAGCATTTTTTTCGTCGGAAGAGTTTGTAAAAAAAAATACTTTTAAAAGTTAAAAAAAAAGCTTCTGATGATCGTGCGGCTCAGTTGGGCATGGTGTGTGTGGGGGGGGAGGGGGAGCGGGGCCGCAGGGATTTTTGCTACCGGTTCTCCAAACCACCCACCGCCATCGCTACCGGGAGCATTTCACCCCTGCCCCTAATCATCTTGGTTATTCTTCTCTGCACTCTTTCTAGAGTCCCGACAACTTTTTTGTGCGATGGTGATCCAAACTGGATGGAATATTGCAAGCATTAGAAAGTGGCACTTTCTAATGCTTGCAATATGCTTCTCATTTTTTCCTCACACTTCCCACCTCTTCACATTTTCATTGGGTAATGAAGCGAAAGGGAATGAGTGTTGACGCTTTTATTGTGCAAGGAACAGAAATGGAATTAGCGTGCGTTAGCTGAAGGTTGAGATAGACTCCCAGCTCATTTAAACATCACTAGGTTAATGGGCATATTATGCCGAGTAACCGATATTATTAGGAAAAAAAACCGAACAGCTTGAACGGTAATGAGATGCGCCCCTCACACCGAGAGTCGACTATCTTGTGAATAAACAAGACCTTAATAAGATAAAACGGTGATATTTCGGTCATCTTCAAACACGGCTCTTCGTGTTTCTGAATTTTTCAATGACTGATGAATTTTTCAAGGGTGTTGAAAGATCGGTATGAAACGAGGTGACTTCTGCTACTCTAAAGCCACCGTCACGAATGTGACGTTTATTTTTTTCTTCTCGAGGTGATGGCTTCTGTCGTTGGGAAAATGGGAGATACACCGAGGGAAGAATCAGAAATTCAATCCTTGTGAAACTCAGCAGCAGGGAAGACAATGCAGGGTAAAACAACAAGAAGACGACAACTCAGAAATAACAGAATTGTATGGGACTTGGAGGTCTTCTACTTTAACCCTCAGAGAAATGGTTGTCCAATCTCTTCTTAAAAACCTCCAGTGGTGGAGCAGCCACAATTTCTGGAGAGAAGCAGTTTGGTTGATTAATTTTTCTCACTGTCACTTCTCACTTCTCTGCCCATACATAGATACATTCCTGATCTCCTAAAATGCGGATCAAAGTCAAGAAATCCACCAATCTTGACAGCGCATAAGTTGATGGCCGATCATCAGAACACCACACAAAAGTAGATGGAGGCGTGGAGTAACTGTCCCCCCACAAGATGTCTCCGAGCATATCAGTCCTAGTAGTATACCTCCAGGATTTAGCCTACCCCGACACATATGGGTGACATATAATAGAATTAGAACAACTCATGGGGTGTGGGCTGACTCCCTGTATAAATGGGGAAAGACACCTTCAGCACAATGTGATTGCGGGGCTCCTCGACAGACTATCCAGCATATAGTGAGGGAATGCCCTAACAGAAGGTATCCAGGAGATTCTAGGGACTTCCTCTGCATAACAACGGCAGCTACTGACTGGATCTCCAAACTCGACATTAAACTTTGAAATGTTATTTCTGTTTTTCTTTTAGGTTTTCTTACTGCTTTTTTAAAATTGTTTTCATTGTTTTTAATCTGTAAAAATGAAGTGTTTTAATATTGTGTATGACCAGCCATACGCTAAATAAATAAATACATCTCACTGTCAGGAAATTTCTCATCAGTTCTAGATTGGGTCTGCCCTATATTAGTTTCCATCAATTTCTTCTTGTCCTGCCTTCAGGCGCTTTGGAGAATAGGCTGACCCCCTCCACTTTGTGGCAGCCTCTCAAATACTTGCATTCTGCTATCCCTACTCCTTCATTTCTCTAGACTAGACCAGTGTTGGGTTTCTACCAGTTCGTGCGAACTGGTAGTGGCGGCAGTGGGAGGCTCCGCCCACTCGCCTGGACATCATCAGAAGCGCCGTGCATGAGCAAAGCAAACGTACGTACGTGCACACTCACAGTTCCAAACCAGTAGTGAAGGTAAACTGACTTTGTATAAATATACAAAAATATGAAGGCTATTGCTTAACACATTGTAAGCTGCCCTGAGTCTCTGGAGAAGGCAGCATATAAATCAAATTAAAAAAATAAACCCACTACTGGACTAGACATACCCAATTCCTGCAACTGAGAACCTATCAGGCTCCAAAAACTCAAGGAGATTCTTCTAAGCCAGGTCTGCCAATCTCATGGCCCAGATGGGTCATGCGCTGGCCACACCCATGCCTGGTTTAGCGAAGGGGACAAAAAGACACGATACGTCACTTGACGACGCCATGATGACGTGAGTTTGACACCCCTGTTGTAAGCAGTTTCCTTTATTGTTCCTCACTTACAGATTGGGATCTTGCCAAACTAAAGCAGACTATTTGCACCATTAAATGTATACTCTGGGAACTATTGAGGAGGAACCGTCTTCACCCCCTTTCTCATACACAAGCTATCTGAACTGCGTTGTCTCTTGCTCCTCTGGAAGAGACTACCTTTCTTTTGGGAATCGAGACTACATTCCATTACAGAATCACCTTAAATGCCCAGGAGTGAGTATATCACCAAGAGGCATAGTCAGGGGTGGGATCCTACCAGCTTAACAACTGGTTCTGTGATCATGAGCTTCGCTATGTGCGCATGCGCAATTGAACAGCTGATTGTTGGAGCAAACTGGTTCGCTCCCAGCTGATCATCGGAGCTACCGGTTCGCCTGAACCAGTCCGAACTGGTAGAATCCCACCCCTGGGCATAGTGGCATATGCTTGCAGAGCAAAGCTGCTTCGGAGGAAACATCTAACGAGGAGGAACTATTACTTCTGAATTCACATATGCATTCTGGAGAAAGTGCATATGGAAAATTGGAATCTGCAGGTTAAGATTTCACCTCTGGAAATCCATCCTGTTCTTAGCAATGATTTCACTTTTTGAGTTTCTGTTTCACATGGAGAATGGAACACTTGGATTCAGCCTTAACCTTGATCTTTCTTGAAACCTGGTCATTTGCAAATGTCATGGCCGGTTTTATAGCTTTCTAGAGAAAATGAATGCCACAAAGCCAGTTTGATGGAGTGATTAGGGCACCTGTCTATAAACCAGGGGATGGTGAGTTCTAATCCTGCCTTAGGTATGAGAGCTGATCAGTTGACATTGGGCCAATCACTAGGAGACTGTAAATTCTAATCCCACTTTAGCCATGAAAACTGACTGGGTGACTTTGGGCCAATCATCAGGAGACTGTGAGTTCTAGTCCTGCTTTCGCCATGAAAGCTGATTGGGGGACTTTGGGCCAATCACCAGGAAACCGTGAATTCTAGTCCCGCCTTAGCCATGAAAGCTGATTGGGAGACTTCGGGCCAATCACCAGGAGACGGTGAGTTCTAGTCTCACTTTAGGTATGAAAACCAGCTGAATGGCAGTCCTTTTCTCTTAGCCCAGTCCACCTCACTGGGCTGTTTTTCTGAGGAAAATAGAAAGAGGAATTATTATTATTATTATTATTATTATTATTATTATTATTATTATTATTATTATTATTATTATTATTATTATTATTATTATTATTATTATTATTATCTGCCTTGAGTTATTTATAAAAATAATAAAGGCAGGGTTAAAAATTCTGATAAATCAATAAATCAAATCTATAAGAGGGAATTACTAATCACAATTGAGGTGGAATTAAGGGCAGATGTCTAGTTTTCCAAATATGACAAATTATTCCACTTCCTGCTCAATCTGAAATTTAAAATACTGCCCAGAAGAGGCAGTGAGATGATTAGAATACAATTAAGGATGATTTCAGAATTTGTTTACTGTAGCTTGAAGCTTCAGCACCTGTAGTCTGAAATGATACTTTATCAGAAATGGAAGAAAAATGGCGGGGAAAACAGTATTCGGAAAAGATGCAGCAAATATTAATGCGATATATGCAGCATGCTTCTAATTATGCTAATTGCATTATGCAAATCCGAGTTCGGGAATGCATATCTAACTAACATCTTTGTGACTGATCTCCTGAAAATAGGATTGTTGTTTTGGTTCAGATAACGTCTGTTTTCTCTCTTGTAAGATTCCCAAATGAGTTTTTTTTTTTTAAAAAAAAACCTATAATCCTCTGGATTCTGTCATTGAAATACTGATAGGCAGGGGTGGGCTGTAAAAATTTTAGCAAGGGGTTCTCTTCCTGTTTGCTGGGTGGGTGTGGCCATGATGGGCATGACCTAGTTGGCCTCCGGAACCATGGGGGGGGAGCGTTTTTGCCCTCCCTGGGCTCCAGAGGCTTTTCCTGAGCTTCCGGGAGGGCAAAAACGGCCTCCCCAGGCTCCGAAGGCTCATTTCCGGCTTTCCCAAACTTTTGGTAGGCCCATTTTTCACCCTCCCTGAACTCCGTGTGCACTCTGCACTTTCCTACATCCAAAACGGGCCGTGTGAGGACTCCTGGGAGGGGAGGGGTAGGGTGGGCAGGGCCAGCCAGGAGTGGGATTTGGGGTTTCTCCGAACTGCACAGAATCTTAGCTAGAGGTTCTCCCAAACCCCTGTGAACCCCCAGCACCCCACCCCTGCTGATAGGTGTGGCAGTCAACGGGGAATGTTCATACTGATCTCAAATTATGAAGAAGTTACAAAAACAGGTGAAAATGTCAGAAATCACAAGGCTGAGTAGGCGCTTTTGATGAACGTCCGAATTTCCAATGGTTTGTATTATCAGCTTGGACTGTGCATGCAGATAGTCCTTGACACACGACCACAATTGAACCCAAAATTTCTGCTGTTAAGCGAGACAGTTGTTAAGCGAGTTTTGCCCCATTTTATGACCTTTCTTGCTAGAGTGCTTAAATGAATCATAGCAGTTGTTAAGTTAATAACATGGTTGTTAAGTGAATCTGGCTTTCCCATTGATTTTTGCTTGTCGAAAGGTCGCAAAAGAGTATCACGTGACCCTGGGACACTGCGACTGAGTCAGATGCCAAGTGTCTGAATTTTGATCACATGATCATGGCATGGGTGAAATCAAGCTGGTTCTGACAGGTTCCAGAAAACTGGTAGCGGAAATTTTAAGTAATTTGGAGAACCGGCAAATACCACCTCTGACTCACCCCTGAGAGGGGTGGGAATGGAGATTTTGCAATATCGTTCTCCTGAAGTGGGGTGGGAATGGAGATTTTGCAGTATCCTTTCCCTGGGGTGGGGTGGGAATGGAGATTTTGCAGTATCCTTTCCCTGGAATTGGGAGGGAATGGAGATTTTGCAGTATCCTTTCCCTGGGGGTGGGGTGGGAATGGAGATTTTGCAGTATCCTTTCCCTGGGGGTGGGGTGGGAATGGAGATTTTGCAGCATCCTTTCCCTGGGGTGGGGAGGGAATGGAGATTTTGCAGTATCCTTCCCGTGGAGTGGGGAGGGAATGGAGATTTTGCAGTATCCTTTCCGTGGAGTGGGGAGGGAATGGAGATTTTGCAGTATCCTTCCCCTGGAGTGGGGTGGGAATGGAGATTTTGCAGTATCCTTCCCCTGGAGTGAGGAGGGAATGGAGATTTTGCAGTATGCTTCCCCTGGAGTGGGTAGGGAATGGAGATTTTGCAGTACCCTTCCCCTGGAGTGAGGAGGGAATGGAGATTTTGCAGTATCCTTTCCCTGGAGTAGGGTGGGAATGGAGACTTTGCAGTATCCTTCCCCTGGAATGGGGTGGGAATAGAGATTTTGCAGTATCCTTCCCCTGCCACACCCACCAAGCCACATCCACCAAGCCACACCCACACAACCGGTAGTAAAAAAAATTGGATTTCACCACTTTATCATGGGGATGCTGCAACGGTTAAAGTGTGAAAAATGGTAGTAACTTCGAGCAGTCACTAAATGAGCTGTCAAAAATCAAGGTCCACCTGTACATAAAAATTTCCAGGAGTTTTTCCCCCCAACTGTATGTCCATCGATCCCAAAAGATCTGGTCTCAACTGAATATTCATCTTTAAAATCCTTCGAATCTGTGCAATTTTTCTGAATTTTTCTAAAGAGGGTTTTTTTAATATATTATTTTTCACGTGTTTCTGTTGGTAATTCTGGTCAGTCACCATAATAAAAAGGCTGTTCTGTTCCCACAATTGATGCAAAACTGGAAAACTCAGTTTCAGAACAAAGGAAGGGATTCGGAAAACTTTTGAGGGCCTCACGTTGAGGGTTTGAGATGCAAACTGTGTCCCTCTCTCTGCCTTTGTTAAAATAATTAGAGAGGGCTGAACATTACGGATGATTGAACCAGGGGGAAAAAAAAAAGAAAAAGAAGAAGGAGAAGAAAGCTTTTCCTAGGCTAATTGCTGAATACGTAGAATTGTGCCTCGGGATTGCCAATGAATTTGCCTCCCCTGTAACCGTGTCAAACAGTTTGCGCTCCTCACAAGAGGCCTCCTATTTGTCCTTCTCATTACAGGCAAGAGAAGGCAGGGGTGAAGCACCTGCTAGCAATTACGCAAATGAGACACGATAATGCGAATTATCTGGTTTGCATAATGATGACATCCGATCAGTCTAACGTGACACTTGGGTCAGGTTGGATCGGGAGCTGATGAGAATCGCATAGCTAATTTCCAGAGTTTTGGGTAATCCCCAGAGGTGGGATTTCACATAATTTTACAACTTTTGGTTTGCCGTGCGTCAAAAACGTGTCTTGCACACATGCATGCGGATAAATAGGAAGTCATAGTGCTGGGAGGGGGGGGGGTGTTCTGCCCCAGCTACGGACCCCAAAGAACGCAGCATACGCAAAGTCCGTTCAAACCTTAGTTTATGAAATAAATCAGTCTTTTACAACAACGGCTGTTAATTAATCGCATTAACAGCCGCCAAGAATTCAAAGAATAATAACTGAAAGCTTACTATGGTTGGCAGAATGCCAAGAAGCAATTTGCAGGAAGCTGGTAAGATAAGCAAGACAAGACACGAAGGTATGTGAATGAAGTTGTTCCCTGCAAATTGCTTCAGTCGGTGTTCCTCCTTAAATAGGCTAAGGGATGGTCAATTAGCCCCAAGCCTTACTCTCGAGGAGACCTCCTCCTGAGGAGCCACCCCTGCCTTTTGGCAGCTCTGTGTGCCCATGCATCGAGAAGAGGCTCCTCCTTTTACTCCTCTTCACTTAAGGGAGCTTCTGGAGGTTCTGAAGGCCCTGGCTGAATCTCCGCCTCTGGCACCTCATCTTCTCCAGCCTCCTCATTGTCCGACTCCAGTGCCAGCTGCACAGGCTGCTGGTGCAGCATCACACCAGCCTCCTCGCTGTCTGAATCAGCTACTAGTTGCACAGGCCGCGTACGGGCCACAACACTGGTTCACCAATCTCTCTGAACTGTCTACTTCTTCTTTTTAATTTTTTTTTAAAATTAATTTTACAACAACAACACAATACAACATACAAAACACAAGCACACAATACGTGTTTCTTTTTACGTATTGGTTTCGTTCCTCTTACTTTCTATTTTCTACATTTCCCATTTTTCTCATCCTTTATTATCTTTATCGTCCTTTTGTTTCCAGTTTTATTCATTTAGAGTATTTTACACACTTGTCACATCATTTATTCACTTTTACTGTCCCTAATCTCCAGCCAATCGTACCACTTAGTCCAGACTTGATAATATTCTGTGTCTTCTTTTATTTCTTTCGTTAATTTATCCATCTCTGCACAGTCCAGGATTTTCTTCCTCTGTTGGTACCTTTTCGTTTTTCCAGGACTGTGCGTAGACTATCCTTGCCGCTGTAATTATATGCAAAATCAAATATCTAATTTCTTTACTGTAGGTTCTGTTCAATATCCCCAGTAAAAACATCTCTGGTTTCAAGTCCACATTGTAACCAATTATCTCTTCTATCAAACTTCTAATTTTAGCCCAATATTTTTTCACCATAGGACATGTCCACCAGAGATGGCAATATGTTCCGGGGACTTTTTTACATTTTCAACAATTTGGAGAGTGAACTGCCTACTTCTTGATAAACTAGAAAAAAATGTAGGATAGACAGCATCACCGCCAGATGGATTTGCAACTGGCTGACCAACCATACTCGACGAGGAGTCCTTAATGGTACTGCATCTATACCACGGGTGTCTAAACTCAAGGCCCGCGAACCGGATCGTGTGCGTGGTCCTCCTAGGACCTGTTTTCAGCTGCAAAGGCCTCCTGCAGTCCTCTGCTAGCAAAATTGGAGCTAGGGGTGGGGTGGGGGTGTGTGGTCCCTCCTGGGCTCTGTTTTGCTGGCAGAGGGCTAGCAAAACAAACGAAGAACCAAACCAAAGGAGAAACGTTTCCCCTTTTGCATTTGAGCATCCAAGGAGGGACAGGAAAGGAGAGAGGGAAAGAGGAAAAGAAGAAAAAAAAAGGAAGATTGGAAGAGATCAAGGAAGGAAAAAAGAAGGAAGGAGGGGAAGGAAAAAAAAAGAAGGAAGGGGATTATAATGAGAGGGAGGGCCTGAGGGAAATCCTGCCTTAGCACTTGGCCACCACAGATACCCCCCTGGCACGAGTCACGTCGAGCTGCCCCCCCCCCCCCGGCCATGCTCCCCCCCCAAGTAAAACACAACTCTGATGCAGCCCTCAATGAAATTGAGTTTGACACCCCTGATCTGTAGTAAGCAGTTGGGTACCACAAGGCTCCGTCTTAGGCCTAGTACGCTTCAGTATCTTCATACATGACTTCGATGAGGGAATAGAAGCGAAACTCATCAAATTTTCAGGTGACACTAAGCTGGTCCCTTTCAGCTCCATTCTGATGGATTGAACTCTTTCCTGATTTTGGGAAAGGAGGAAATGAGACATGAGATTCCAAGACGGAAAGGAAATGAGACAGAGAATCCAAGATGGAAAGGAGCTAACGAGAAGTTAAGGGGAAAACAGGACATCTTTGACAAAGGAAAAAAAAATCAGATCTTCTTCTTCTTCTTCTTCTTCTTCTTCTTCTTCTTCTTCTTCTTCTTCTTCTTCTTCTTCTTCTTCTTCTTCTTCTTCTTCTTCTTCTTCTTCTTCTTCTTCTTCTTCTTCTTCTTCTTCTTCTTCTTCTTCTTCTTCTTCTTCTTCTTCTTCTTCTTCTTCTTCCCCCCTCTGGATTTCTGTTCCTCTTCCTCCACCCTGGCCTTCTTTCTTAAAGCAATCAGGGGAAATAATGGTTAGGAAACTCACGAAGCCAAGAGTGAGTTTTGCATTTGGGTTGGAGGTCAGCAAAAGATTTCTTCAGTGACAGCTCACACAAAAGGACCGAGAAGGATGTCTTTTCAAATATCCCTAAAATAGAGCACAGAATATAGAATAATAAGGTTGGAAAGGACCTCGGAGGTCATCAAAAGTTTTCTTAATCGGTAATGCGAAGGATCAAGAATGGAAGGAAAGGAAAATAAAGAAAGGTAATCCTTGGCTTACGACCACAGTTCAGCCCAACTTTTCTGTCCCTCCCTCCCTCTCCCCCTCCAATTTGTCTGTCTGTCTGTTTATCTATCTATTATCTCTCCCCCTCTCTATTTCCCTCTGTTGTCTGCCTGCCTGTCTGCCTGTCCTTCCGTCCGTCCATTCTCTCTCATTTCTCTCCCCATCTCTTCTCTCTGTCTCTATCTCCCTCCATTGCCTGTCTCTCTGTCCATCCATCCATCCATCCAATTTACCATATCTAATCTATTTCTCCCTCCATTTTCTATATCTATCTATCTATCTATCTATCTATCTATCTATCTATCTATCTATCTATCTATCTATCTATCTATCTATCTATCTATCTATCTATCATCTATCTATCTATCTATCATCTATCTATCTATCTATCTATCATCTCTCTCCCCCTCTCTATCTCCCTCCATTGCCTGTCTGTCTGTTTTCTGTCTATGCCTGCCTGCCTACCTACCTACCTACCTACCTACCTACCAACCAACCAACCATCTCTGTCTCCCTCTATTATCTCTCTCTCTCTCTGTCTCCCTCCATTGTCTGTCTGTCTGTCCATCCGCCCATCCATCCATTATCTCTCATCTCTCTTCCCTCTCTTCTCTCTCTCTGTCTCTCTCTAGCTCCCTCCATTGCCTGTATCTCTGTTTGTCTGTCCGTCCATCCATCCATCCAATTTATCTAATCTATTTCTCCCTTCATTTTCTGTCTCTGTATCTACTTGTCAGCCTGCCTGCCTGCCTGCCTGCCTGCCTGCCTGCCTGCCTGCCTGCCTATCTATCTATCTATCTATCTATCTATCTATCTATCTATCTATCTATCTATCTATCTATCTATCTATCTATCTATCTATCATCTATCTATCTATCATCTCTGTCTCCCTCTATCATCTCTCTCTCTGTGTCTATCTCCCTCCATTGTCTGTCTGTCTGTCCGCCCATCCATCCGTGTTCTCTCATCTATCTGTCTGTCTGTCTGTCTGTCTGTCTGTCTGTCTATCTATCTATCTATCTATCTATCTATCTATCTATCTATCTATCTATCTATCTATCTATCATCTCTCTCCCTCTCTCTATCTCCCTCCATTGCCTGTCTGTCTGTTTTCTGTCTGTGCCTGCCTACCTATCTACCTACCTACCATCTCTGTCTCCCTCTATCATCTCTCTCTCTCTGTGTCTATCTCCCTCCATTGTCTGTCTGTCTGTCCATCCGCCCATCCATCCATTATCTCTCATCTCTCTTCCCTCTCTTCTCTCTCTCTCTCTCTCTCTAGCTCCCTCCATTGCCTGTATCTCTGTTTGTCTGTCCGTCCATCCATCCATCCAATTTATCTAATCTATTTCTCCCTTCATTTTCTGTCTCTGTATCTACTTGTCAGCCTGCCTGCCTGCCTGCCTGCCTGCCTGCCTGCCTGCCTGCCTGCCTATCTATCTATCTATCTATCTATCTATCTATCTATCTATCTATCTATCTATCTATCTATCTATCTATCTATCTATCATCTATCTATCTATCATCTCTGTCTCCCTCTATCATCTCTCTCTCTGTGTCTATCTCCCTCCATTGTCTGTCTGTCTGTCCGCCCATCCATCCGTGTTCTCTCATCTATCTGTCTGTCTGTCTGTCTGTCTGTCTGTCTATCTATCTATCTATCTATCTATCTATCTATCTATCTATCTATCTATCTATCTATCTATCTATCTATCTATCTATCTATCATCTCTCTCCCTCTCTCTATCTCCCTCCATTGCCTGTCTGTCTGTTTTCTGTCTGTGCCTGCCTACCTATCTACCTACCTACCATCTCTGTCTCCCTCTATCATCTCTCTCTCTCTGTGTCTATCTCCCTCCATTGTCTGTCTGTCTGTCCATCCGCCCATCCATCCATTATCTCTCATCTCTCTTCCCTCTCTTCTCTCTCTCTGTCTCTCTCTAGCTCCCTCCATTGCCTGTATCTCTGTTTGTCTGTCCGTCCATCCATCCATCCAATTTATCTAATCTATTTCTCCCTTCATTTTCTGTCTCTGTATCTACTTGTCAGCCTGCCTGCCTGCCTGCCTGCCTGCCTGCCTGCCTGCCTGCCTGCCTGCCTGCCTGCCTGCCTGCCTGCCTGCCTATCTATCTATCTATCTATCTATCTATCTATCTATCTATCTATCTATCTATCTATCTATCTATCTATCTATCTATCTATCTATCTATCATCTATCTATCTATCATCTCTGTCTCCCTCTATCATCTCTCTCTCTGTGTCTATCTCCCTCCATTGTCTGTCTGTCTGTCCGCCCATCCATCCGTGTTCTCTCATCTATCTGTCTGTCTGTCTGTCTGTCTGTCTATCTATCTATCTATCTATCTATCTATCTATCTATCTATCTATCTATCTATCTATCTATCTATCTATCTATCTAAAGAGATATGGCAGAAGTCAGATCTCTTCACAGTTTTTCCTCTTTCAGTCAGAATTTAGGAATCGTTCGGGGGGGGGGGGAATCATTGTTGTCATCAAGCCAGTCCTTTAATGCCCAATTAATGTCCTTTTCCATGCAAAGCAGGCAATTTGCAGCTCATTAGCGTCCTTCTTGTCTTCCAAGTTGGATCCTTCCCCCAACAGCTCCAAGGCTGTGTACAAAGCACACTTCATTAATTGCAACCACAGCAAAGGAAAGTTTCAGCCACGGCATTCCAGCTGCGGGTCTCAGACCTATCCAGGCCCTTGAGCAATCGACAAAGGCAATGTTGGCTTCCGATTACACACTCTGTGTGTGTGTCTGTGTGCATATGTTTGTGTTTTTTAATTAATGACTTCTATTTCCCACCCCCCTCACCGCTGAGACTTGCAGTGCCTGGAGGGTGTGTGGGGGTCTGGTTGGGGAACAAGAGATTGTGAAAAGTTTTATAACAAAATATAGTTTACTCTTCTTACGGTTTAAAATGTTAACAGAATCCACAAGGGTCTGAGAATGTCTCCCCCAGATAATTGATGGTCGATCTGAAATTAAATTAATCAAGGAAAAAATAGCAAAACGGGGTAAAATCTTTTACACAAACCTCCTCAAACTCCCAAATAGGTTACCCATGCCGCCGCCTCCTCCTCCTCTCCTCCTCCTCCTCCTCCTCCTCCTCCTCCTCCTCCTCCTCCTCCTCTTCCTCTTCTTCTTCTTCTCCTCCTCCTCCTCTCCTCCTCCTCCTCTTCTTCTTCTCCTTCTCCTTCTCCTTCTCCTTCTCCTTCTCCTTCTCCTTCTCCTTCTCCTCCTCCTCCTCCTCCTCTCCTCCTCCTCCTCCTTCTCCTTCTCCTTCTCCTTCTCCTTCTCCTCCTCCTCCTCCTCCTCCTCCTCCTCTCTCCTCCTCCTCCTCCTCTTCTTCTTCTTCTCCTTCTCCTTCTCCTTTTCCTTTTCCTTCTCCTCCTCTTCTTCCTCCTCCTCCTCCTTCTCCTTCTCCTTCTCCTCCTCCTCCTCCTTCTCCTTCTCCTTCTCCTTCTCCTTCTCCCTTCTCCTTCTCCTCCTCCTCCTCTCTTCCTCCTCCTCTCTGCAAACCCCACTTCCTCCTAGCACTGATGATGTTACCTAAATAGGTCATGAAACATCTGTAAGAAAACAATCCAGCTCAGAGAACATCAAGGACCTCACAATTCTCCTCCTCCTCCCTACAAACCCCACTCCCTTCTAACACTGATAATGTTACCTAGTCGGGTAATGAAACGTTTGCAAGAACGCAAGAAATTTTTTTACTACCGGTTCCGTGGGTGTGGCTTGGTGGGCATGGCATGGCATGGCTTGGTGGGCGTGGCTTGGTGGGCGTGGCAGGGGAAGGATACTGTAAAATCTCCATTCCCACCCCCAATCCAGAGGAAGGGTACTGCAAAATCCCCATTTCCTCCCAATCAGCTGGGCCTTGTGAGGCAGAGAATAGATGGGGGTGGGGCCAGTCAGAATTTTTACTACCGGTTCTCCGAACTACTCAAAATTTCCACTACCGGTTCTCCAGAACTGGTCAGAACCTGCTGAAACCCACCTCTGATCCACACTCAGACAATACCAAGGACGTTTCATTTCAACCCTGAGCTACAAATATCCTCCTTTATCAGCCCAATCTTCACTTTTTAAAAAAAAAAATGATTTATATGCCGCCCTTCTCCGGAGACTCAGGGCAGCTTACAATGCGTTAAGCAATAGCCTTCATACTTCTGTATATTTATACAAAGTCAGCTTATTGCCCCCACAAACTGGGTCCTCATTTCACCTACCTTAGAAAGGATGGAAGGCTGAGTCAACCTTGAGCCTGGGGAGATTCAAACTTACAGTAATTGCAGACAGCTAGGTGCTAATCACAATGCTTTAGTCTGCTGAGCCACCAGGCCCTTGGCAATTAAAATCTAGGTAGCATGGTTATTCTGGGGATGGGCTGCTGGGGGTTCACAGGGGTTCAAGAGAACCTCTAGCTAAGATACTGTGTAGTTCGAAGAATCCGCAAATCCCACTCCTGGCTGGCACCTCCCCTCCCTTCCTGCCCCTCCCCTCCCCTCCCGGGAGTCCCAAAGCGGCCCATTTTGGATGCAGATAAGTGCAGGGCACATGTGGAGGCTCGGGGGGGATGAAAAAGAGGCTTACCAAAAGTTCGGAAAGGCCAGAAACGGGCCTCCAGAGGTCCTCCGGAGCCTAGGGAGGCCGTTTTCACCCTCCCGGAGGCTCAAGAAAATCCTCCGGAGCCTGGGGAGGGCAAAAACGCTCCCCCGCCATGGTGCAGGAGGCCAATTAGGCCACGCCCACCATGGCCAAGACCACCCAGCAATCGGGCAGAGAACCCCTGGGTAAGAATTTTGAAGCCCACCCCTGAGTTATTCCATAATCGACGTGTCAAGAGCTGAGACAGCTATTCCTCTATCTCTGAGTGGGATATACACCCTGTCTCTCCTTAAAGCAAAACGCACGACTGTCCGTGATTGAGAGCCAAAGCATTTGAGGTTGGACAGAAGGCTGGCTTGGATTATCCTTCAGTGAATCATCGGAAAACTTGTGGTGTATGTGTATGTGTGTGTGTGTGTGTGTTTTAAATTTAACCTCAGCACTAATTCCCTGCATTCAATATAGAAGCTGATTGATGGCTCCTGGAAATCTATGGCCTTTAATTTATGGATTAATCTTGCTAGCGCAAGGACTAAGGGCAAGGGGAAGCTATGTAGTTTGCATCCTAATGGTTTTTTGCGCTTTCCAAAGTGGTACCGCCCCAGTTGGTGAGCTTTAAAAAAAACATTGCACCTAGTCGTCAACCACAATGGGGCAACTCAACTGCCATTGTACCTAGTCCTGACTTACAACCACAACTGGGACTAGAATTTCCGTTGGTAAGCAAGGCGATTGTTACGTGAATCACACACCCAATTTTACAACCTTTATTATTATTATTTTTTGCCCTGAGGGTGAAGTGAATCGCTGCCGCCGTTAAGTGAACCACATGGTCCTTAAACGAATCCAGCTTCTTCAATGGACTTTACTTGTTAGAAGTCAACTGTGAAAGTCACAAATGGAGACCAGAGAACTCCGGGATATTGCAACCATCATAAATACAAGCCAGTTGTTAAGCACCCAGATTTCGATCACAGGATTGTGAGGATGCTACAACAATCTCAAGTGTGAGAACTGGTCATAAGTCCCTTGTATCAGTGCGGTTTTGAACTTTAAGCGAATGATTCTAAGTTGAGGACGATGATATAGGAGAGAGAGACAGAGAGAGACAGAGACAGAGAAAGAGAGATGAATAAGAGATACTGATGGGGGGAGAAGAGAGAGAGAGAGATGAATAAGAGATGGGTGGATGGATGATGATAGATAAACATAGATAGATAGAAGATTGATGGATAGATAAATAGATTGATAGATAGGTAGATAGATAGATACATAAATAGCATGGTGGGTTCTAAATTTTTTTACTACCGGTTCTGTGGGCGTGGCTTATTTTATGGCCATGGCTTGGTGGTGGTGGGTAATGTGACTGAGAGGGCATGGCCAACATTTTTTTTTTTACTTTTAAAAGCATTTTTTCTACAAAATTAAGAGGTCGCAGAAAAAAATCCTTTTAAAAGCCTCTGATGATCAGGCAACTCAGCTGGGATCGTCAGAGGCTTTTAAAGGCACTTTTTTTCCTACAACCTCTTCGGCTGAAAAAATGCTTTTAAAAGTAAAAAAAAAAAGCCTCTGACAATCAGGCAACTCAGCTGGGATCGCCAGAGGCTTTTAAAGGCACTTTTTTTCCTACAACCTCTTCGGCTGAAGAGGTTGCAGCAAAGAATGCTTTCAGAAGCCTCAGATGATCCCAGCTGAGTTGCCTGATTGTCAGAGGCTTTTTTTTTTACTTTTAAAAGCATTTTTTTTCAGCCGAAGAGGTTGTAGAAAAAATGCTTTAAAAGTTGCGACCGAGCCAGGGACTGGTTTGGGGGGGGGGGGTGGCCAGCCAATGTTATTACCAGTTCTCCAAACTACTACAAATTTTTACTACCGGTTCTTGTGAACTGGTGCGAACTGGGAGCAACCCACCACTGATAGATAGATAGATAGATACACACACGCGCACACACACACACACACACACGTTTTCTTTCTTTTTCATAGGCTTTATGTGTATTTCTCTTTAGCCAGGTTCTTCCTACGTAAACCAAGATTTTTATGCAGCCCTCGTTCAGTGAAATCACAATCCACTAGTTTCTAGGCTTTTTTTTTTTCTGACAGCCAGCAAACACTCTGCTGCCCATTGGGAGACTAAGATCTATTTCGGACTTATAAGCCCTCATCAGTTAGCCACACCCTCATCCCATGTATCCTCCCTGTAAAGGTACAGTATTTGTTTTCTTTCCTTTTCGTAGGCTTTATGTGTATTTCTTTAGCCAGGTTCTTCCTACGTAAACCAAGATTTTTATGCAGCCCTAGTCCAGTGAAATCACAATCCATCAGTTTCTAGGCTTTTTTTTTCTTCTGGCAGCCAGCAAACCCTTTGCTCCTGGCTGCCGGAAAAAAAAAAAGCCTAGAAACTAGTGGATTGTGATTTCACTGGACTAGGGCTGCATAAAAATCTTGGTTTACGTAGGAAGAACCTGGCTAAAGAAAAATAGACAGACAGACAGACAGACAGACATAGGTGGATGATAGATAAACATAGATGATAGATAGATAGATAGATAGATAGATAGATAGATAGATAGATAGATAGACAGACAGACAGACAGACAGACAGACAGACAGACAGACAGACAGACAGATGGAGGAGAGAGCGAGAATGTCTCCTATGTTATTTGTTTGCTTTAAAAAAAAGGAATCTTTCGCTGCAGTCAGCTTTCAGCTGTGCTCTTTGTCAGACACATTTCTCGCCAACTCACATTGTTCAGTGTTACTACAAGGTCACTGCAGGTGTCTCCTAGTCCCCTATTTATATATAAATCTCTAGCAGGTATTTTTACCTCCCTTTCTCTCCGTCTATTTTGGATTGCTTTGAAAGCAGCCCCGGGTCATTGCATGCTGGCTCTACCTGTTCGTTAGATTCTGTTTCCTTTTGAGTTGCTCTGGACTCAGCTGGGTCAACCTCTATTATAGTTACTCATCCCTCTCATGGCTCTGGATTTTGTGGAACCGGGTATTCTCTCAAATCCTAATTAATTACGCCGCCATCTTTCCCACTTCCCATTCTCAGCTTCACAAGGGTGTTTCAGGAGAGAGAGAGAGAGAGAGAAAGAGAGAGAGAGGGAGGGAGGGAGGGGGGATGCTTTTGTCCTCTGGGTCGCGATTCGGATGAGAATAAGAGAAAATATGTTAAGGCCTGAAGTGATTTGTTCTCCTCAGGCCACCAAGGACCCGTTGATACCATCAGCTCCCAATCTGCGCCGCAGAAAATATTTCTGAATCTTTTATGATTCCCGTCCCATTGTTGGCTTCAATTCCTTCAGGAGAGGGAGCACATTTTTTACAATTCTTGGAAAAACAAAAAAACAAAACAAAACAAAAATCAAAAAACCCCCACAGATCAGGGATGAAGTTACAACCCTATAAAGAGAAACAGATGTTTTGGCTCATGAGGGATGTCGAACTGAAACCATATATATATAGTATCTATCATCTATCTCTCTATCTCTCTATCTCTCTATCTCTCTATCTCTCTCTATCTCTCTATCTCTCTATCTCTCTATCTATCTCTCTATCTCTCTATCTCTCTATCTATATCTCTCTATCTTATTTATATTTATCCATCTGTATCTATCTATATCTATCTAGAGATAAAGATAGATAGATATAGATAGATAGATAGATAGAGATAGATACAATAGATAGATAGATGTAATAGATAGATAGATAGATTATCTATCTATCTATCTATCTATTACATCTATCTATCTATTGTATCTATCTCTATCTATCTCTATCTGATAGATAGATAGATAGATAGATAGATAGATAGATAGATAGATAGATAGATATAGATATAGATATAGATATAGATATAGATATAGATATAGATATAGATATAGATATAGATATAGATATAGATGATATAGATATGATAGATAGATAGTTGGACATCGGTTGGACCGTCTTATTTTTTTTTGAACCCCGAAATAAGCGCTGGGCCTTATTTTCAGGGAGGTCTTATTATTTTGGGGTGCAGCTCTGTGTTTAAATATTGTCGGGGAGGGCTTATTTTCGGGGGGGAGGCCTTATTTTAGACATGCGCTCAAAAGCCCTATTGGGCTTATTATCAGGGGAGGTCTTATTTTCAGGGAAACAGGGGAGATAGAGATAGAGATAGAGATAGATAGATACATAGCTACATAGCTACATAGAAAGATAAAGATAGAAATAGATAGAGATAGATAGATAGATAGATAGATAGATAGATAGATAGATAGATAGATAGATAGATAGATAGATAGATAGATACATAGATTCTCTTTCTTAACTAAACAAATAAAAAAAAGAAATAAACTACAGTCAGTCCTTGACAATTCTCTGGTAAAGCAAGATAGTTGTTAGGTGAGTTTTGTCTCATTTTACGATCTTAGCTGCCACAGATGTTAAGTGAATCACTGCAGTTGTTAAGCTAGTAACCCGGTTGCTAAGTGAATCCAGCTTCCCCATTAACTTGGCTTATCAGAAAGTCGCAAAAACGGATCATGTGATCCCAGGACACCACAACTGTCGTAAATATGAGTCAGTCACCAGGCGTCTGAATTTTGATCCCATGACCATGGGGATGCTGCAACGGTCATAAGTGTGAAAAACGATCATAAGCAGAGGTGGTATTCAGCTGGTTTGTACCGGTTCAGGGAAACTGGTAGCGGCAATCCACCCACCCACCCGGACATAATGCCGTCCTATTTAGCCACATTTTCAAGGGTGGGCGCATATGTGGAAGGCGCGTGCATGGGGTGAACTGGTAGTAAGAATATGTGGAACCCAGCTCTGGTCATAAGTCACTTGTTTCAGTGCCGTTGTAACTTTGCGTGGTCACTAAATGAACGTCAAGGACTACCGGTAATTTGCAAACCTCTCTGTCTTAGTCCCACTCCCAGATACCTTTATCACAATCTCAAGATAAATGTAGATAAATGTGATAGAAACCCCTGAAAACAGTTTCTTTTAGAAGACACTAACTGAACAGACACTAAATGAAACCGAGCACTATCTGTATGCAACAAAACCAGCAATTGAGACTTCGACTCAACCCTGCCAAGACCGAGTGGCTGTGGGTACTTGCATCTCGGTTCACAGGAGTGGTTCCACCGTTGGCTATAGGGGGTGAAGTTTTACCCCCTGTAGATAGGGCACGCAACTTGGGTGTCCTCCTGGATTCTTGGCTGAGTCCAGAAGATCATATAACGACCGTGACCAGGGGGGCATATGCCCAGATCTGTCTGGTGCGCCAGTTGCGTCCCTATTTGGACCAAGATGCCCTATGAACAGTTACCCATGCGCTAGTCACCTCACATATTGACTACTGTAACACTCTCTACATGGGGCTGCCCTTGAGGGCCACTCGGAGGCTTCAACTGGTAGAAAATGCAGCCACACGGATTGTGCTGGGAGAATCCCGATATTTCCATGTTACACCCCTCCTGCGCGACTTGCATTGGTTACCGGTTGCCCTCCGGGTGAGATTCAAGGTGTTGGTGATGACCTATAAAGCTCTTCGTGGCTTAGGCCCAGGATATTTGGTGGACCACCTGCAGCCAGCAACGAAACCCCATCGCCCAGGCGGCGCCCATAGAGAAGGCCTGCTCAGGGTGCCGTCAGCTAGACAGTATCGGCTGGCGGCCCCCAGGGATAGAGCCTTCTCTGTGGATGTGCCCACCCTCTGGAATCGACTCCCCTTGGAGCTCCGGCTGGCTCATGACCTCCGTACCTTCCGCTGCGAGTTAAAAACTTGGTTATTCAAGTTCCCCGACCTGGACTGATAGGGTTTTAAGGATTTTAAATTTTAGCGGGTTTAACCAGCTTTTAATTCTGTATTATGGCTTGTGAATTTTATCATTGTGAGCCGCCCTGAGTCCATTGGAGATAGGGCGGCATATAAGCCAAATAAAATCAATAAAATCAATAAATAAATTAAAATGATATTAAAGGCCTAATCAATAGAAAACACTGTATTTTTTTAAATAAAAAAACCCCCATGCAATTCAAAAGCTGGGTAAATATGTTTGGATCGCAGCTGAGTGTGCGGAAATTCAAAATATCTTTTAGTGCAGAACGATTTCTTTGCCAATTAACCATTAGCCTTGGAATTGCCCAACCGTTCCCGAAAGAGACATAGACCTTGAGATTCAAATGTGATTTGTCAATTCTGCGGAAAACCTGAGCTGCAAATCTGTTCTGGCATGCGGATCTCCCTTGTTTAATTAAGTGTCCGCCTCCGAAGCCGATCAGTTCAGCTTTTATCAGTCACCTGTCACATACAATCAAAGAACCCAACAATGGCTTGATTTAGGCCAGCAAACAAATATCCTGATTTTCTGCTGAGCTGCATGGCTGCCTTATGCACATGCATGCTGCATGAAAAACGGCAATTGTATAAGACAGGATAGCATTGGGGCACGTGGGTGACTCAGCCACTGGCCATTACTACCAGTTCTCCCGAACCGGTCTGAACTGGTTGAATCCCACCCCTGTCTCTCTCCCTCTATCATCTCTCTCTGTGTGTCTATCTCCTTCCATTGTCTGTCTGTCTGTCCGTCCATCCATCCATTATCTCTCATCTCTCTCTCTCTCCCCCCCCCTCTCTTCTCTCTCTCTCTCCATTGCATCTCTCTCTCTCCATCCATCCATCCATCCAGTGCAGGAGAGGTGTTGCCTGCGAGTAATGGGAAGCTCCCGTAACAACCTGCGCGGCTGCATTCTGGACCAGCTGGAGCCTCCGGGTGCTCCCCAAGGGCAGCCCCATGTAGAGGGCATTGCAGTAATCCAACCGAGAAACAATGAGAGCTTGAGTGACTGTGCGAAGGGCATCTCTGTCTAGGAAAGGCCGCAACTGGTGCACTATGCGAATCTGTGCAAAAGCCTCCCTTGTCACGGCCGTCAGATGATCCGCCAAAGACAGCCGTGAATCTTGCCAAGATTGCGAGCCCTTTCAGAGGGAGTCAACAACTCCCCTCCCATCATAAGTGGCGGGGTAGCTAGATCAGGAGATGCCGGAATCCACAGCCACTCAGTTGGTGCCTTTCTTTTTCGCAGGGTGATTGTTACCGTTTGGCTAGCAGAAAAGTCGTATTTTTCTGAACGTACACTCCTAACGCATTGGAGGGGGCAAACAATACCGTTGCCAGCACAAATACACACCCTCACAGACAAATAACAGAGCCTTGAAGTTTTAAACAGCCAGGAATTTTCAGGAGAAGATGAAAGAAGAAGATTTAAGTCGGATTTGGGGGGGAAAAAAAACAACCTCTACCGAAACCTACAATAGGTGTAAATTAAATTTATTCCCTCTTGATGGTATATTTCATCTTCACAATCCAGAAGGTCATCCTTCAATAATTAAAATAAACAGCCAAACAATTCCACAGTCAGAGGGAAAGGCAGGTTTTCAAGGCACTGCTGAGGAAATAGACAGTAATTGCCTTACTTTTGACAATTTTGCAAATATTCAAAATTCTTGTCTTTTAAGAATATTCATCCTTTGACTTGGAGAAAATCTGTCGGTGGGATTGCTAAAACTGGACATTGCCGGCACATAATCAATCAATATAAAGTAGGAATATGGGGAATGGGAATGGGAATTGAACATGGGGCTCCCCTTGAAGAGCACCTGGAGGCTCCAACTGGTCCAGAATGTGGCCGCGCGGGTGGTTATGGGGCATCATGGTGCTCCCATGTGATACCCCTCCTGCGCGAGCTGCACTGGCTCCCGGTGGTCCTCCGGGTGCAATTCAAGGTATTGGTTACCACCTTTAGAGCGTTCCATGGCTTAGGACCTGGATACTTACAAGACCACCTGTTGCTACCAATAGCCTCCCACTGACCAACTCGCTCCCACAGAGAGGGGCTCCTCCGGGTGCCATCGGCCAAACAATGTCGGCTGGCGACCCCGAGGGGGAGAGCCTTTTCTGTGGGGAAGGAAGTTCCTCCTAGGAGTGATTGATAAAAAAATGGAAAAAAGTCTGTCCTATATTACATTGCATATTCTAACGGCAGCCAGAATGACTTTAGCACAAATGTGGAACCTGCCCAATACACATCATCTGAAGAAATAATAATTAAAAATATTCTCGAATGCGCCAAAATGGACGAATTAACACTGGAGATCAAAGAAAGAGATGACTTGGATTATTACGAAGTGTGGAACAGGTTTTATACCTGGCTAGAAAATGGAAATCAAATTACGAAATAAGAATATAAACTGAAATTCGGTACTAATATACTGGATATAAATATATGTAACAATCCTGCTTACAAAAGTGTTAATTATGGGCATACAAAAATAAGAGAAGGATTAGAAAGATGGAATTTAAACGTAACGACAAATGTCGATGCAGAATGTTGAAAAATTGTATTTAAATGTTGGTAGTTTCGTATTTTAGCGTTTGATGTATGTGTTTTTTTTCCCTTTCCTTTTTTGTATTTGTGTTTTTGATTTTAAAAATGTAAAGTACCTAATAAAAACTATTTTTTAAAAAAGAAAAGGAATGGAATAGAATAGAATTCTTTATTGGCCAAGTGTGATTGGACACACAAGGAATTTGTCTTCGGTGCATAGGCTCTCATTGTACATAAAAGCTATAAACGATCAATCATGATCATGAGTCATCATAAAAATACATTCATCATAAATCATAAGATACGTCACAGTGATAGTCATAGGATACTAAATAAGCAATCAACATAAATCATACTAGGAATATAAAAAAGCAATATAAACCGTAAAGATACAAACAACCAAGTTATAGCCGTAAGTAGAAAAGGCGATAGGTAATAGGAAGGATGAGAAAAATAATAGTAATACAGTCTTAGTAAACAGTGCTGAAATCCAATATTTTTTTACTACCGGTTCTGTGGGCTTGGCTTGGTGGGCATGGTAGGGGAAGGATATGGCAAAATCTCCATTCCCATCCCACTCCAGGGGAAGGATACTGCAAAATCCCCATTCCCACCCTACTCCTGGGGAAAGATACTACAAAATCCCCATTCCCTCCCCACTCCAGGGGAAGGATACTATAAAATCCCCATTCCCTCCCCATTCCTGGGGGAAGGATATTGCAAAATCTTCATTTCCATCCCACTCTGGGGCCAGCCAGAGGTGGTATTTGCTGTTCTGTCCCCGTCTCACACACGCACCCCCACAGACGGCCGGAGTTAATAAGACACACAACAAAGTCTTTGAAGATAAAGCTAGCCGCAACCCAGTGGCTGGCTGCCAATTCAAACTTTACTCACATAAACAAAGATAAGTCCACAAGCCTTCTGATAAGGCAGAGAGCTTCAGCAATACAAGAATTAATCCGAATGCAGTCCACTTAAGCAGGCACAGTTTCAGCAACACGAAGTCCATGGATGATTTCTAGTTTTGCTCGTCACCAACTGAGCCGGCCACCACACCCACATTTATACCCTGTGGGGTGTGCTACAGTGACTCAGCTAATCTCTGGCATGGCTTGTCCTCTGCTGCGCACGCTTCTCCCTGCGCCGCTGTCGAGGATCCAGCCAGCACTTATCTCCTTTGTCGCTGTCCACCTGTGGCTGCATGGACATGCTTGGCTCTGGGCCTATCTCTTGGCCTTCAGTGTCCTCTGGAGGCATTGCCAGAGAGGAGGGTCCTGGAGAGGGAGGCCTTTCCAATTCCTCCCCCTCACTCTCAGAGTCTGTCTCTGCCGATGACACCGGCTCAGGCAATGGAGCCACAACATTTGCCGGTTCTCCGAACTACTCAAAATGTCCGCTACCGATTCCCCAAAACCTGTCAGATTTCACCCCTGGTTTGACAGTGTTATGGGAATTAGTTGTTTAGCAGAGTGATGGCATGGTGGGAGAAACCAGTCCTTGTGGCTACTCGTTCTGTTGTGCAATGCTCTTTAACTTCGTTTTGAAGCAATTTATGAAGTTGAAAAAGTTGAAAAAATTTAAACATGGCTCCTGCAGATAGATAGACCAAGGAAATAGATTTTTCTCTAGCTCTTTTTTTTTTAAACCAAAATGTCCTCCACTGGGCTTTTAGAACAGGTCTGTTCCTCAGGAAAACAAACGTTGTATTATTCGATGCATCAAGCCAAGAAAAAGGACAGGAAGTCTTCACATCTAAGCTATATCTTTTTTTTTTTTGAGAAGCCAATCTCACACCCTCTGAATCATACAGAGCTGGGTTGTTGGCTAAGAAATGAAGCCAGTGTCTTTTTTTTTTCCGAGAAAAGACACTTTTTGAATATGTGTGTGTGTGTGTGTGTGTGTGTGTGTGTGTGTGTGTGTGTGTATACAGATAATATCTCGGGTTTCTTCCTGTGTAATTGTAAACATATTTTTGGAAGGGTTTACAATTACACGGGAAGAAACCCGAGATATTATCTGTACACACATATATATATCCGTGAAAACTCACACACACACACACACACACACACACACACACACACACACACATATATAGGTCTTTGGTTGTTCGGGTGTTCTCCCACGTAGAATTGGATGTGTCTTGGCGACATTTCGACGAAGTCTCATTCATCTTCTTCAGGCTGGTGTTTTCGGCTTCGTGCTTCCAGGAGCAATGTGAGATCGCTGCTCTTTCTTCCTTTTAACTGCTGGTGGGGGTGTGAGCTGATTGGGTGGGAGCTTGGCTGTGTTCTGATTGGGTGGAGGTGTGTTCTGATTGGTTCGGGGCTTGGCTGTGCTCTGATTGGATGGGGGGTTGGTTGTGCTCTGATTGGCTGGGGGTGTATTCTGTTTGAGTGGGGACTTGGTTGTGCTCGGTTTAGTCTGAGTTGCAGAGGAATTTGAGCTGGTGAGCTGCGTTGCTGTTGTTTGGCTTCTTGTTTGTGGCCGTGCTAGCTTTTCATGGTGGGTGTCAGTCTGCTTCATGTATGGATTGGAGGGTTTTAAAATGGCTAATGATGAGGCTGCGGTCTGGCCTCTGGTCCTTGGTCACGCCTCATCATCAGTGTGGGTTTGAGTATGCTTTCTGCGTGGATGTGTGATGTGACATCTTCAGGCTGGTGTCTTCGGCTTGGTGCTTCCAGGAGTGAACACCTGAATAACCAAAGACCTACATACAAACACCCACGAAAACCTCAGAAAACATATATATATATATATATTGCTGGCAACTCTTCTTTCTTAAAAAGAAACTTCTGTGCTCCTTTTTTTCTTGCAAATAAAAATTTCTTCTCTTTTTGTTCTCCAATGATTCCTGCCTCCCTTTAAAAAAAAGGGGGGGAGTTACCACCAGAATGTGGATGGAATTAAAAAAATATGGGTTGGTGTCAACACAGAAGGAGCGTTTTAAAATAACAACACTGCATATTTTTCCGATCTTCCTTTTACTCCAATACCAAAACAGACCCTCAGGGCTAAAGAGAGTTTGAGACTATTTTGATTCTTCCCTGTAATCTCTCTCTCTCTCTCAAACCCAACTTTCCTTTGCTATTTTTGGCTCAAGGATTTCGTTCTTTCTGACCCAGAGTGGAATTATTAAACTCAAAGATAAGTTTGAAAATGTTATTGTTTCCTCTATTGTCGTACTCTGGTTTGTCTCCCTATCTTTTTCTGGTTTAAGTTTTTTTTTTTAAAAAAATTATGCCTTTATTATTTTTTAAAAATAATCCAAGATGCTGAATATAGCGAATAATCCTCCTATTTTCCCCACAACAACAATCCTAGGAGGTAGGTTGGGCTGAGAAAGAATTTCCTAGGTGACTTTCAAGCCTACTCACCATCTCCTGCTGATTGGCTCAAAGTCACCCAGCTGGCCTTTCATGCCTAAACCAGGACTAGAACTCCCAGTCTCCTGGTGATTGGCCCAAAATCACCCAACTGACTTTCATGTCTAAAGAAGGACTAGAACTCCCAGTCTCCTGGTGTTTGACCCAAAATCTCCAACCGACTTTCATGTCTAAAGTGGGACTAGAACTCACAGTCTCCTGGTGATTGGCCCAAAATCACCCAACCGACTTTCATGTCTAAAGTGGGACTAGAACTCACAGTCTCCTGGTGATTGGCCCAAAATCACCCAACTTACTTTCATGTCTAAAGTGGGACTAGAACTCCCAGTCTCCTGGTGTTTGACCCAAAATCTCCAACCGACTTTCATGTCTAAAGTGGGACTAGAACTCACAGTCTCCTGGTGATTGGCCCAAAATCACCCAACTTACTTTCATGTCTAAAGTGGGACTAGAACTCCCAGTCTCCTGGTGTTTGACCCAAAATCTCCAACCAACTTTCATGTCTAAAGTGGGACTAGAACTCACAGTCTCCTGGTGATTGGCCCAAAATCACCCAACTGACTTCCATGTCTAAAGAGGGACTAGAACTCCCAGTATCCTGGTGTTTGGCCCAAAATCTCCAACCGACTTTCATGTCTAAAGTGGGACTAGAACTCACAGTCTCCTGGTGATTGGCCCAAAATCATCCAACTGACTTTCATGTCTAAAGTGGGACTAGGACTCTTTCCTTTTGCAGTGTTTTGTTTTCTTCATGGGAAAACTTTTAAAATATTAATTTACGCTCCTTTTCCTAGGCGTGGAAATGTTCGGGTTGCAAGAATGGAGGCTCTAAAATTTGTCTTCCTGGGGCGTCTGAGATTTTGTTTTCCACTCCTCTCTATTTCTCTCCAAGGAGAGGCTTTGTGACACTGAACGTTTCACCGCGGAGGCATGATCAGTCCTCACACCTGTGGCACAATTTTAACAGCTTTGGTTCTCGCTGTAAACCTTCTATATAGATATATCTTGGAAATAAAATCAATTTTTTTGTTATTGCCGTCTTCCTTTTTTGCTTCTGAATGCTTGCAGTGTCAGGCGTTGTTATCATTCCACTCAGGTTAGTGAGAAGAATAAATGAATGGAAGGGCTATCTCATCTCTTAACAGAATAGCAACAGAGTCGGAAAGGGACCTTGGAGGTCATCTAGTCCAACCCCCCATCCAAGCAGGAGACCCTACACCATTTCTGACAGATGGCAGTCCAGTCTCTTCTTGAAAGCTTCCAGTGATGAAGCTCCCACAACTTCTGAACTTCGCAACTTCAGTTCCATGGATTGATTGTTCTCACTGTCACAAAATTTCTCCTTATTTCCAGGTTGAATCTCTCCTTGATCAGTTTCCATCCATTATTCCTTGTCTGGCCTTCAGGTGCTTTGGAAAATAGCTTGATCCCCCCTCCTCTGTGTGGCAGCCCCTCCAATATTGGAAGATGCTTTCATGTCTCCCCTGGTCCTTCTCTTCACTAGACTAGTCAGGCCCAGTTCATGTAACCATTCTTCATATGTTTTAGTCTCCAGTCTCCTAATCATCCTGCTTGCTCTCCTCTGCACTCTTTCTAGAGTCTCAACCTCTTTTTTATAGTGTGGAGACCAAAACTGCATGCAATATTCTAGGTGTGGTCTTACTAAAGGTTTATATAACGGTATTAGTACCTCCAGTGGTGGGATTCAGCACCTATTCGGAAGAACTGGTTGTTAGAAGAAATCATATTTTGTTCTTTTTCCACTTTACAGGGCTAATCCTGTAAGGAAGGCAGGAAGAAAACATTCTGGAGTTATTGCTAGCCTAATCTTTATTGCCCTGCTTACAGAAACTGTCTCTCTGGTTAACCCTTATTACATTGTAACAGCTAAGGCACTTGCCCATAGACGTGAGTGATGTTGAATTGGCCATCTCCACACAGTCACATGATCACTGAGCCACATCTACCCAACTGGTCATTAGGGCAGAGAACCGGTTGTTAAATTATGTCAATCCCACCACTGAGTACCTGCCTTGATCTTGATTGTATCTCTCTGTGATTGCAACTTTCAGGTAGGTTTGCTAAGCGAGGCAGTTCTTAAGTGTATTTTGCTTGGTTGTTAAGGGAATCATGGCAGCGGTTAAGTTAGTGATATGTTTGTTATAGGTGTGAGAAATGATCCTAAGTCACTTTTTTCTGTACCGTTGTAATTTTGAACGGTCACTAAATAAAGTTCTTGTAAATCGAGGACTATCTGTATTCTTTCCTACGTCCTAAATTGTGCTATCGGACCGAAGGAGGATCACATTTCTACCTACTTACTCAATGTGAAATACCCAAGCTATAAAAATCAGATATGGGAGTGGAGCAAATGTCTTTTCCGGCTCATTTGCTCTCCGAGAATTGGTTATTTACATCTTGAGATAGTAGAAAGATGTTGCTATGAAATATTGAAAAGGAAATTTATCACGCTCAAGAGTTAGGATTTGTTCGATGATTATTGCCAGTTCTGTTCGGCTTCTAACCAGTAAAACATTTCTGGATGGCTTAAAAGAAGAATAATAATAATTTTAAAAGAACAAAAGAAAAGAACGCAACGAAAACTCTGTGGGTATGTGGGTGCGGGTGCGGGTGTCAAACAAATGAACAAATGATAGACAAACATGCCTTGCAAGTTGTAGATATTTTTCACAATGTACTGTGTGTCTTTGGGTGTGCATTATTTTCAACTCATCCACATGTTTTTTTTATTAGTTTTTTTTTATTTTTTTAGGCAAACACATACAAACATACAATGTATTTTCTTTGAACAGAGTATTTGGCTGGTTCACAAATTTAAACAATATTTAGTCATTTTAATTAAGTTTACAATTTCTATATTTCCTTTTTGCCATAGGTATTCCTTACCTATTTTTTTTAACAAACCAATATTACCCTTCATTCTCATCTCTAATCTTAATCCTAATCAAATTCAATTTTTCCCTTCTATCTATATTATACCCCTTCCCATTGTCATCTATTTTTATATCTATCCTCACATTGTTTGGTTATGTAACATTACAATTGTTTAATAGAAATCCAACATTTTAGTATAAATTAGTTAATTATATAACTATCTTGTTTTGGTATATTAATCAGTATGAACATAAATCTTCCAATTATATCCGTGCAATCCAATTTCTTACAAGTCAATTAGTTATATTTACCAATAGTAATAAAACAAATAATTCCCCCCCTTATGTTACTCATTAAACTCTCACCAATAAAACAAATAGTTTTGCCCATATAGTTGTGATTTTTTTTAAAAAAAATAGATTTATATGCCGCCCTTCTCCGGAGACTCAGGGCGGCTTACAAGGTGTTAAGCAATAGCCTTCATACTTTTGTATATTTTTTATACAAAGTCATCTTATTGGCCCCACAAACTGGGTCCTCAATTTACCTACCTTAGAAAGGATGGAAGGCTGAGTCAACCTTGAGCCTCGAACTTGCAATAATTGCTGACAGCTGAATCTTAATAACAGGCTGTTCAGCCGGTTGAGCTATTTGAGCTATTTGGAGGATTATATGGGCATCCACACATTGTTAACAGCTGTGGGTATCAGATTATGTTACTACCAGTTCGCTGTGCCGCACCCGGTTCGTACATGCATCTGTCTTTCGCATATGTGCCTGGCCTTCCATGCATGAGTTTTGCTCATGAGCGTGCCTTCTACTCATCCGCACAGCCTCAAAAACATGCCTAAATTGGATGGCATAGAGCCAGGGCAGGTGGATGGGCCTTCCCGCGATTTCTGCTCCGAACCGGCTGAATCCCACCTCTCATTGTTAACTTGAGCATTTCCATATGCGGGATTTTTTTCAACAACAGGTTACTGCGTTTCAATATACAGGTAGCCCTTGACTTACAACAGTTGGTTTATTGACCGTTCGAAGTTACAACAGCACTGGGAAAATTGTGCTGTTTTTCACACTTAGCGACCGTTGTAGCATCCCCATGGTCATGTGATCAAAATTCAGACGCTTGGCTACTGACATGTACTTACGACTGTTTCAGTAACGCGTGACTCACTGAAACAGAAGATCACTGAATCTGTGATCTTCTGACAAGCAAAGTCAATAGGGAAGCCTGACTCACTTAACAACCGCGTGACTCACTTAACAATTGCAGTGGATTCACTTAACAACTGTGTCCGGGGCCACGTGATTCCCTTTTGTGACCTTCTGACAAGCAAAGTCAATGAGGAAGCCAGACTCACTTAACAACCGGGTTATTAACTTAACAACCGAAGTGATTCACTTAACAACTGTAGCAAGACAGGTCGTAAAATGGGGCAAAACTCCCTGAACAAATATTTCACGTAGCAACAGATATTTTGGGCTCAATTGTGGACATAAATCGAGGACTACCTGTATTTGAGTGAAAATTAAATTGTTTTTGCACATTCTGATTCAGCGTTTATGAAATGAGGTGGCTTCACCTTAAAACGTGAAAGCCACAGGTTCTTTCGGGCTGAATTCAGAACAGAGTAATTGAAATCTCTGCCATGCAGCCACGGGTGGTTATATTTAAAGGAGAACGAATAACATCCGTTCACCTTCATTTCGTCACAACTTCTGCAATTGATTTCATACCGTTGGCTTTAATTTAATTTAATTTAATTTAATTTAATGAAATAATTCAAGATGACCTGAAATTATATGCAAAGTTACATAAACTCCATTCATTTCAATAGATTTCCTCTAAGAGCGTGATGGCTAACCTTTTCTGGACCGAGCGCCCGAAGTGTGCGCACATCAATGTGAATGCTTGCATGCACACCCGAATCCCCAAAATGCAATGCATGCACCCCTGTGCATGCAGCCCCCAGCGCATGCACGCACGCCCACTGCAAATGCTCCGCACCCATGCATGCACGCAGCCCCCCACATGTGCCACACACATGTGCATACACGCCTCCCGCATGCGCCCCGCCCTCCAGGCATGTGCAGCAGAGACACGACGACCAGATGGCTGGTGGGGAGCGCGAACGCATGCGCGATAGAGCTGAATTAGGGTGATGGCTCCTGTGCCCACAGAGAGGGCGCTGCGTGCCACAGATTTGCTATCACGGCTCTAAGAGATACAGGGAGTTCTTGACTTACAACAATGCTTGACCTATGCACCTTTCACCGTGCCCTCAAGATGTTATTGTTCCAACAAGCTAGGCTGGCCTAAACATTGGGGTTTAATTGGGGTTTATTTTTTAACGATTAGGGCCAAATATGTTTAATATGTTTTTAAAATTACAATTACAATGCTTAACACATCGTAAGCCGCACTGAATCTCCGGAGAAGGGCGGCATATAAATCTAATTTTTTTTTAAAAGTGCTTTTAAATTTTGTATTGGGCTTATTTTATTGTTGGCTGTGCACCGCCCTGAGTCCTTTGGGAGAAGGGCGGTATAGAAATTAAATCAATCAATCAATCAATCAATCATCATCATCTGTCCATGACCGTTTGAATTTACAATGGCCCTGAAAAAAGTGATTTATGACCGATTTTCATACTTATGACATGGTCACATGGTCAAAATTCAGATGCTTGGCCACTGACTCATATTTACGACCGTTGCCACGTCCCGGGGTTATGTTTCCCCTTTAGCGACCTTCTGACAAGCAAAGTCAATGGGGAGGCCCGATTCCCTTAAGAACCGTGCTACTAATTGAACAAATGCGGCGATCCACTTAACAACCGGAGCAAGGAAGGTCGCAAAATGGGGGCAAAGCTCATTGAAAAAATTGTTCACTTAGCAGCAGATATTTGGGGGTCAGTTATGGTCGTAAGTCAAGGATTATCTGTACCAAAGCTCACTGTGAAGAAAAAAGAACCCTCTAGAAAGCAGGTGATAGAAAGATAAAATCGGTTAACATCACTCCTAAAATGTCTTACCGATGAAATTGTTTCTAGAAGGTATCCTAGAAAGGAATCCTGTAGTTGCACATACTGTATATTCAGAGGTGGGAGTCGCATACTATAGCAACTGGTTTGCCCAGCACGGGAAATGTGAGCGTGCATGCGTGTGGCATCAAATAATACGGCAATTCGCTCACGCATGCTGTCCACGCATGCATGCAACATCAAACAACACAACAATTCGTTCACATATCCCAACACATCATCATCATCTTCATCTTCATCTTAATCATCATATTTTACTGTTAATCCCAGCATATTCATCTATATTTTTACTATTTAATTCAGCATAATCATTTTTGGTTTTTTGCTGTTAATCCCAGCATAATCATCTTAATTTTACTGTTAATCCCAGCATAATCCAGCTGTAGCTTTAAATAAGGCCTGGTGTAATTAATGTTGATAACTTTTTAATGGTTTTCTTTTCTCATTTCTATGTCTGTTTCCCTCTCCCTGGTTTGGTGAAATGACCGTTTAAGTGAAAAGAAAGAAAGACGTTATGTTATTTTGCGTCTCTGCTGAATAACTGAGGAAAATTGCATGTCTTCAGCTTATAAACACATCAAAAAATAGATGTTTCTGTTGGATGTCAAAGTGCCTGCCAAGCTGCCAACTCTCAAATAAAATTATGTTGTGTTTCCCTCAAAAAAAATGCGTTTTCAACAGATTTCTTACTCAGTGTTCTAAGCACATTGTTGGGGTAAAGATCATCAAGTGTTTGGACATTATAATCTAACAATTCGTTCCTTTTGTTTGCCTGTTTTAAACCTAACAGTGTGTGTCCCTTACACGAGAGGTTGTTCACAAAACATGAACAGACTGCCTTTCAAAAGAAAATATATCTAAATCCATTTGCTTTGGAACGCAATGTTTACATCTCCTTCAGAAATGTAATTTTTGTCACATTTTGTCAGTGACAGTTTGTTCCTCTTTTGGAAAATATTGGGAGGTGAGAGAAGTTAGGATATCCTGTACTTGGAAAGGAAGGAGAGAAAGAGGGAGAGAGGGAGGGAGGGAGAGAGAGAGAGAGAGAGAAAGAAGAGCTCCAGTGTCTGATGATTTTTTTAAACAAATTGTCTTAAATTGGGTGTTTTAAATTTGTTTATTGGGCCAAAATATTTATTATATTTTAAATGTTTTTTAACATTCGTATGATGTGTATTTTATCTTGGCTGTTCACCGCCCTGAGTCTTTCGGGAGTAGGGCGGTATATAAATTTAATAAAATAATAATAAAATAAAATAATTTTTGTGCCTTTATTATGATACCCTGTGACTGAATGGAAGAGAATATTTGTAGCTCAGGCTTGAACTTTTGGGTCCTTGGTGCTCTCTGATTTTTGTTTGTTTTCTTGTAGATGTTTTATTACCCAACTAGGTAATATGATCCGTACTAGAAGGGAAGGAATTTGTAGGGAGAAGGAGGAGGAGGAAGAGAAGGATGAAAAGAAGAGGAGGAGGAAGAGAAGGGGAAGGGGAAGGAGGAGGAGAAGGAGAAGGAGAAAGAGGAAAAAGAAGGAGGAGGAGGAGGAGGAGGAGGAGGAAGAGAAGGAGGAGAAGAGGAGGAGGAGGAGGAGGAAGAGAAGGAAAAGGAAAAGGAGGAGGAGAAGGTGGAGGAAGAGAAAGAGAAAGAGAAAGAAGGAGGAGGATGAGAAAGGAGGAGGAGGAGGAGGAAGGGAAGGAGAAGGAAAAGGAAGAGGAGAAGGAGAAGGAGAAGGAGAAGGAGAAGGAGAAGGAGAAGGAGAAGGAGAAGGAGAAGGAAGAGAAAGAAGGAGGAGGAGGAGGAATAGAAGGAGAAGGAGAAGAGGAGGAGGAGGAAGAGAAGGAGAAGGAAAAGGAAAAGGAAAAGGAGGAGGAGGAGAAGAAAGAAGGAGGAGGAAGAGGAGGAAGAGAAGGAGAAGGAGAAGAGGAGGAGGAGGAAGAGGAGGAGGAGAAGAGGAAGAGGAGGAGGAGAAGGAGGAGAAGGAAGAGGAGAAGGAGAAGAGGAGGAGGAGAAAAATTTCCTGTCAGTGAGGACAATTACCCTGTTTCCCCTAAAATAAGACACCCCCTCCCCGATAATAAGCCCAATTGGGTTTTTGAGCGCATGTGCTGAGATAAATCCCCCCCCCGCGCAAAAAATAAGCCCTCTCCAAAAATATTTAAATGCATGCACAGCCGGTCCTCACCATTTCCCCTGGTTAGGGTTAGGGAGACAGAGCTGGAAATCAGGTAAGACGGCACGCGCCTCAAAAATAATAAGACCTCCCTGGAAAATAAGGCCAAGCACTTATTTTGGGGTTCAAAAAAATATATATAAGACAGGGTCTTACTTTCGGGGAAACACCAATGTTTCTTCCAGCTCTATTCTGATTGATTGGATTGGATTGAAAGGGAACTTGGACCTTCTGTTCAACAGGAGACCCAATACCATTTCAGACAAAATGGAGGGCCACCAACAGATATTTAACAATCGGTTCTGTGAGCGCAGGCTTCGCAAGCGCGCACATCAGTGGTAAAATCTAAAATTTGTTACTCCCGGTTCTGTGGGTGGGGCTTGGTGGCGGTGGGTAATGTGGGCGTGGCCAATTTTTTTTTTTAAAAAAAACTTTTAAAACCATTTTTTCTACAACCTCTTCGGGCGAAGAGGTTGTAAAAAAAAAACGCTTTCAAAAGCCTTTGACGATCCCAGCTGAGCCGCACGATCATCAGAGGCTTTTTCTTCTTTTTTTCTACTTTTAAAAGCATTTTTTTTCAGCCAAAGAGGTTGTAGAAAAAATGCTTTTAATTTAAAGGGAAAAAAAAAAGCCTCTGATGATCGCGTGGCTCAGCTGGGCATGGGGGTGGTAGTGGCAGGGATTTTTGCTATCTGTTCTCCGAACCATCTGCCACCATCGCTACCGGATCGGGCAAACTGGTCCGAAACCGGGAACATTTCACCCCTGGCGCACGGGCTAATGTACTTGTGCACAGCATTTAAAATATAGCAATTTGAAGCTCACCTTTTAAAGGAGAGGGAGTACAAAACTGTTTAATTGCATGCTCCATCGGTGTAATCCATGCATTTAAAAAAACAACAACAGTACTGAATTAGCCTGCACCCTCCTTTGCCTTGTACAGGAGAATTTTACTCACCGTGCAGCTAATTTGGGTCCATCAAAGTAAAAGTAACCAATTTCCCATCTGTGAAATACAAGAATTGGTATAATTATGTCAGGCACTGGATTGATGGAGTAGCTGAGAGAAACTCTCCAGCAGCAAGGCAATTAGCTGATTATATTGGCAACTCGGGGTCACCAGGGAGAAAATTTCTACGGTGAATTCCAGCCCCATTTCCCCCCTCCCCCCCTTTTATCCTCATCTGCTGTTTCTGGACAGAAAGTTTGTCATGTTTAGCCTTCAAGAGGAATATTTTTTTTTTTTTTTGCAAAGTTCTAAATTGCAGGAAATCCACCGGCACTCCCTTGGCACTAAGTGGAAGGGCTGAATCAGAGGCAATCAAGGGGAGGGGAAAGCGGAACGAGAAAGAAAGAAAGAAAGAAAGAAAGAAAGAAAGAAAGAAAGAAAGAAAGAAAGAAAGAAAGAAAGAAAGAAGGAAGGAAGGAAGGAAGGAAGGAAGGAAGGAAGGAAGGAAGGAAGGAAGGAAGGAGAGAGAGAAAGAAAGAAAGAAAGAAGGGAGAAAGAAAGAAAGAAAATGATTGGGACAGATTTTGGTCTCAATAATTTCGCACACAGGATAGAGAGATGGCCTTTGTCCATCTTGCTGAGGTGCTGTCACTATGAACGGGATGGGATATAAACAGAGATAGATAGATAGATAGATAGATAGATAGATAGATAGATAGATAGATAGATAGATAGATAGATAGATAGATAGATAATAGCTAGATGGATGGATGAATGGGTGGTAGATAGGTGGATAGATGATAGATGTCAAAAAGGTCGAAGGTAGGTAGGTAAGTAGGTAGGTAGGTAGGTAGGTAGATAGATAGATAGATAGATAGATAGATAGATAGATAGATAGATAGATAGATAGATAGATAGATAGATATTAGATAGACAGAGACGGACGGATGGGTGGATGAATGGATGGATGGATGGATGGATAGATGAATAGATACTAATAGATTAGATAGATGATAGAGAGATTGAGAGACAGACAGACATAATGGATGGAAGATTAGATAGATAGATGATAGATAGATAGATAGATAGATAGATAGATAGATAGATAGATAGATAGATAGATAGATGATAGATGATAGATAGATATGATGATGATGATGATGATGATGATGATGATGTTGATGATGATGAAAAGATGGCTAGCTAGAGAGAGAGATTAGATACAGAGATTAGATAGAGATATGGATAGAGATAGAGATAGAGATAGAGATAGGAATACAGCTAGATAGATATCATGTCTTTATTATTTTATTACTCAAGGTGGTGAATATATCCAATATACCTTCTTCCTCCTGTTTTTCCCACAAACAACAATTCTTGAGGTGACAGCCTAAGAGAGAGAGTGACTGGTCCAAACTCAGATAGCTTTCTTGTCTAAGGTCACCTAGTGATTGGCCCAAAGTCACCCAGTTGGCTTTGGTGCCTAAAGCGAGACTAGAACTCACTGTCTCCTGGTGATTGGCCAAAAATCACCCAATCGTCTTTCATGCCTAAGGCAAAACAAGAACTCACCATCTCCTGGTGATTGGCCCAAAATCACCCAGTCATCTTTCATGCCTAAGGCCAAACTAGAACTCATGGTCTCTTGGTGGTTGGCCCAAACTCACCTAGTCATCTTTCATGCCTAAGGCGAAACTAGAAGTCACCATCTCCTAGTGATTGACCCAAACTCACTTAGTCATCTTTCATGCCTAAGATAAAACTAGAACTCACTGTCTCCTGGTGATTGGCCCAAAGTCACCCAGCCGGCTTTGGTGCTGAAACTAGAACTCACAGTCACCTGCTTTCTAGCCTGGAGAATGCTAAGCCAAACTGGCTCTCTATTCCTAAGGGAACCCTGGCCAGCCTTGAGGATCTCCAGCTACGTGGATTTCAAGTCCCACGGTTCCTCCAGCTGCTGAGTTTTTGAAATCCACACATCTGGGGTGTATCCAGGTTGCAGAAAGTTGTTCTCAATATCCAAACAGATGTTTTTGGAGGGGGAGTGAATTTTATATTTTCTGCGTGCAGATGCAAACTTAGTGTTCTTCTTCAGAGCTATGGTTAGAAAAAAATCCTTGCTTCCATTAGGTTGTGTACCTTCCTTGTGTTGTGTTGTGTTGGGAGGGTAGATGAGGAGTGTAACACAGCCGTACGTCAATTGTGTACGAACAACAGTTTGTTTAGTGACCATTCAAAGTCACAATGGCATTGCAAAAAGGGGCATATGATCGTTTTTCATAGTTACGACATTTGCGGCTTCCCCATGATCCAAATTCAGACGCTTGGCAACTGATTCCTATTTATGACGGTTGCAGTATCCCGGGGTCGCAGGTGATCCCCTTTGCGACCTTCCAACAAACAAAATCAACCGGAGAATCCAGAGTCCCTTAACAACCATGTTTACTAATCATCTGCGGCGATTCACTTAACCATAGTGGCAAGAAAGGTCGTTAAATGGGGCAGAACTCATTCAACAAACGTCTCACTTAGCAGCTCAATTGTGGTCGTAAGTCAAGGGCTTCCTGTACTGTCCCCTTAAGGATCTATGAGCCGTGGTGGCGCAGTGGTTAGAGTGTAGTACTGCAGGCTATTGCTGCTGACTGCCGGCTGCCTGCAGTTTGGCAGTTGGATCGTGACCGGCTCAAGGTTGACTCAGCCTTCCCTCCTTCCGAGGTGGGTAAAATGAGGACCCAGATTGTTGGGGGCAAGAGGCTGGCTCTGTAAACTGCTTAGAGAGGGATGGAAAGTCAGTTGCTATTGCTCTTGCTCTCTAAAGACCTGTCCTCTCACCTGTTTTCCGATTATAAGAATCCTTACTGCAGAAGAGACATTGGAGTCCTGCCAGCAAGGTGTATAGAGATGTGTAAATTAATCTGTTAGGTCACCAGCCGTGGTGTGATTCATGCTTTCAATTGTCCAGGTTTTGGACAGGCAGCATAATTCTAAGGCTTATATAGTACCAATTCTGCTCACTCGGAGCTTGGATGCCAAAAAAAGAAGAAGAAGAAAAAAAGAAAAGAAAAGAAGTAGAACTCTATTAAGGTTTGGCAAAAAGCACATACATCAGCCTGTCACAATCCGGCCTGGAGAGAAAAAAAGTGGATTTCTTTCTCCAGCAAAGAACAGATCATTTGAGGGTAGCGTGGGAACGAGTAAGTAAAGGAGGGAAGGGAAGGTTTCTCTTTGGAATCTGCTCGTCACGTCTCTTTGTCAGCCAAGAAAGCGACCGCCCCTCTGAAGTCCCGAAGAAGCCCAAACTTCGGTGATTAATCATCGCTCTGCCAAAAAGAAGCAGAAGGACATAAAGAAAAAAATTCTCTCTTTTTAGTTCTGGTGTAGTCATTTGCTTCTGAAATGGGCGGCTCTCCAAACTGGATGAAGGGTGGGGTGGGGGAGAGAGAGAGATAGGGATAGATAGATAATGGATGGATGGATGGATGGATGGATGGATGGATGGATGATAGATAGATAGATAGATAGATAGATAGATAGATAGATAGATAGATAGATAGATAGATAGATAGATAGATAGATAGATGAGATAGATAGGTAGATAGATAGGCAGATAGGTAGATAATGGATGGATGATAGATAGATAGATAGATAGATAGATAGACAGACAGACAGACAGACAGATAGAAGATGAGATAGATAGGTAGATAGGTAGATAATGGATGGAAGATGATAGATAGATGATAGATAGATAGATAGATAGATAGATAGATAGATAGATAGATAGATAGATAGATAGATAGGTAGATAGGTAGATAGGTAGATAGGTAGATAGATAATGGATGGATGGATGATAGATAGATAGATAGATAGATAGATAGATAGATAGATAGATAGATAGATAGATAGACAGACAGACAGACAGACAGACAGATAGATAGAAGATGAGATAGATAGGTAGATAGATAATGGATGGATGGATGATAGATAGATAGATAGATAGATAGATAGATAGATAGATAGATAGATGATAGATAGATAGATAGATAGATAGATAGATAGATAGAAAGATAGATAGATAGATAGATAGATAGATAGATAGATAGATAGATAGATAGATAGATAGGAGATGAGATAGATGGATGGATGGATGGATGGATGGATGGATAGATAGATAGATAGATAGATAGATAGATAGATAGATAGATAGATAGATAGATAGATAGATAGATAGAAGATGAGATAGATAGGTAGATAGATAGGTAGATAGGTAGATAATGGATGGATGATAGATAGATAGATAGATAGATAGATAGATAGATAGATAGATAGATAGATAGATAGATAGATAGATAGAAGATGAGATAGATAGGTAGATAGGTAGATAGATAATGGATGGATGATAGATAGATAGATAGATAGATAGATAGATAGATAGATAGGAGATGAGATAGATGGATGGATGGATGGATGGATGGATGATAGATAGACAGAGATGTTATAGACAGATCATAGATAAATAGATGATAGATATCATAGAGAGATGTATTTATAGATTTAGAGAGAGTGAGAGTGATATAGAGATAGAAATAGAAATAGACAGACACAGACTGAAGAAAAAAAAAGGTAGAAATATGGATGATAGATGATAATTAGAGAACATAGAACAGAGGAGAGAGAGGGAGGGAGGGAGGGAGGGGGGAGAGAGCAAGAGAAAGAGCAAATCTACCCATTCTCCATCTATTTTCTCAAAAATCAATATTTATTGTGACAGGACCCACCCCAAAACCAGAAAGGTGCAGTTAGCATCAGCCGAACGCATCTCAGATTATGAGAAACATAGCCCCGGTTTGTCAATGTGGGGTCTCCTGCCTAGCATCTCTCTCTCTCTCCCTCTCCACCTTTATCTTTTGTGGAAATGTCAGGGACCGATGCTGAAGCCTATTCCGTGCGCAACATGTGTTCCAGCCCCAGCTATTGTCTTTTCTGTGTACCTGAATGTCCTTTTCAAATGTCACTCTTTGGATAATTTGCTCAAGGAGGCTCCTGTTTAGGGTGGCTATGGACAAAGATCAATCTTCCTTCTTTTTTCCTTCCTTATTTTCTCCCTCTCTTCCTCCTCCTTCCTCCCTTCCTCTCTTCCTACTGTCTGCCTCCCTCCCTTCTCCATTTCCTTCCTTCCTTCCTTCCTTCCTTCCTTCCTTCCTTCCTTCCTTCCTTCCTTCCTTCCTTCCTTCCTTCCTTCCTTCCTTCCTTCCTTCCTCCCTCCTACTGCCTTCATTCCTTCCTCCCTCCTCCATTCCTTCCTTCTTTCCTCCCTCCCTCCTCCATTTCTCCCCTCCCTCCCTCCCTCCCTCCTCCATTTTTCTCCTTCCTCCCTTCCTCCTACTGCCTTCATTCCTCCCTCCCTCCTCCCTCCCTCCTCCATTTCTCTCCTTCCTTCCGCCCTCCCTCCTCCCTCCCTTCCTTCTATTGCCTTATCCCTCCCTCCTCCATTTCTCTCCTTCCTTCCTTCCTCCCTCCCTCCTCCATTTTTCTCCTTCCTTCCTTCCCTCTCTCCCTCTCTCTCTCCCTCCCTCCCTCCCTCAAGGACTACCTGTACATTGGAAGGAATCACTGGCTTGGAGTAATGCATGGAGTATGTTTAGCCTATTTCTTTCTACTTATAGATCTGCTTATGTAAAGGTGACCTCAGAAAATGTCAAACTTCCCTTTGTATGCAGCACAGAAATTTTAATTTCAGGAACCCATGTCTGTATAATTTTATAGGGTTAGTTTGTGGATTTTTTTCCCCTTCTAGGAATTGCTCTCATTGTTTCGGTTTGAATGCCTGTTGCCTTCATAAAATGTTTTATTTGACACCAATAAAAGTCTTAAAAAATTCATCTGTTTGGCCCGAGGTTGATTTATTTATTCATCTTAGCTTTCTCTGCTAAAAATAATGTTTAAAAATCAAAAAGCAAACTTTTGAACTTTAAAACGTAGAAAAAGGGAAGGGACCTTGGAGGTCGTCTTTTCCAGTGGGTGCTCCAACAGTTTTTAAGAAGAGATTCGACAACCATGTGACTGGGGTGGCTTGAGATGCCTCCCTTTAGCAGGGGGTTGGACTAGAACAGGGGTCAGCAACCCACGGCTCTGGAGCCGCATGTGGCTCTTTCATCCCTCTGCTGCGGCTCCCTGTCGCCGGTCGGCTCCACAATTGATAGGGTTTTAGGTTAGGACAGGTAGAGGAAAAAGGACGCCACACTAGGAGGAGACTCTATGGTAGGGGGAACCGGACTTCCAGTTGGCAGAGGAAAAAGCATGCTGCGCTAGGAGGAGACTCTATGGTGGGGGAACCGGACTTCCAGTTGGCAGAGGAAAAAGCATGCTGCGCTAGGAGACTCTATGGTGGGGGAACTGGACTTCCAGTTGGCAGAGGAAAAAGCATGCTGCGCTAGGAGACTCTATGGTGGGGGAACCGGACTTCCAGTTGGCAGAGGAAAAAGCATGCTGCGCTAGGAGGAGACTCTATGGTGGGGGAACCGGACTTCCAGTTGGCAGAGGAAAAAGCATGCTGCGCTAGGAGGAGACTCTATGGTGGGGGAACTGGACTTCCAGTTGGCAGAGGAAAAAGCATGCTGCGCTAGGAGGAGACTCTATGGTGGGGGAACTGGACTTCCAGTTGGCAGAGGAAAAAGCATGCTGCGCTAGGAGGAGACTCTATGGTGGGGGAACTGGACTTCCGATTGGCTCCAGAATTGAACGGGGGGACTTCCGGTTAGGACCTTTGTGGCTCTTTGAGTGTTTAAGGTTGCCGACCCCTGGACTAGAAGACCTCCATGGTCCCTTCCAACCCTCTTATTCCATGCTTTTATGATGTTGGGCAGGGGGTTGGACTAGATGACCTCCAAGGTCCCTTCCAACCCTACGATTCTCCATTTCTATGACGTTGGGCAGGGGGGGTTGGACTAGAAGACTTCCAAGGTCCCTTTCAACCCTATGATTCTACGTTCTGTGATCCAAGAAGCCTCGTGTACAGGAAGGAAAGTAATTAACTATTGCTTTGCACAAAGGTGGAAAGACGTAGCAGTAGAGAAGTTGATCTCTGCATCTCCGGCTTACGCAAGGCTGTGCCAAACATTCTTGATTATCATTCCCAGAATAGGAGTCTGGAAGAATGATAATTATTTTTACACAAGAGAGAGAGAGAGAGAGAGAGAGAGAGAGAGAGAGAGAGAGAGAGAGAGAGAGAGAGAGAGAGAGAGAGAGAGAGAGAGAGAGAGAGAGGAAAAGAGAGGGGGAGAAAGAGAAAGAAAGAGAGAGAGAGAGAGAGAGAGAGAAAGAGAGGGAGAGAAAGAGAAAGAGAAAGCAAGAGAGAAAGAGAGAGAGGAAGAGAGAGGAAGAGAAAAAAAGAGAGAAAGAGAGAGAAAGAAAGAGAGGGGAAGGGAGAGAGACGGAGAGAATTTTTTAGATTTCAACACTAGGGCTGCTATTTTGTGCCTAGATGCAGCTGCCTTAAATTTTGCACACCCCACTGAAGGTCAATTTCTTGGATATTTTGGCACGATTGCGTTATTGGTCCAGACCGATCAGAGAGCGCTGCCAAAAGGGAGAGAAGAAAAACGAAGACGCGCGTGGAGCGGAAGGACAAATCGTGGGCTCTTTTGATGGAGTTTGAAATCACGAATTCATACCAGTTTGCGTTTGAACGCCAGCCCAAATTCAGTGAGGGCATGACAGGCCTTCCAGAATTTGTGGGTGTTCCAACCAAAACTGGGTTTCCAATATACTTACTACTGGTTTACTGCTTGCTTCATGCCTGCGCCCGGCCTTGAAAACATCCTTAAATAGGACGGCATAGAGCTAGTATGAACCGGGTGAATACCATCTCTGGTTCCAACACTGGAGGCTTTTAAGAAAGGACTAAACTTCCATTTGTCTAAAATGGTATAAGCAGGGGGTTGAACTAGATGATCTCCGAGGTCCCCTCCAAAGCTGTTATTCTCTATTCTGTAAGTATTACCTTCTCACCGAAGTGGTACCTATTAATGGAGTCGCAGATGCATGCTTTCGAACTGCTCGGTTGATCGGAGCTGGAGCGAGGACGGGAGCTCATCCCGTCGCGTGGCGCTCAGGTCTCGAACCCAGGCTGCTGGCTTTCCAGCCGATAACTGGAGACCGTCAGGGGAAAAAAAAAAATAGGCTGAATGAATCATAAATTTGCTCTTCCACTACAAAGGGCAGGAGAAAATGAAAAAGGCTGAAGTTAAGGAAAGATTGGATTTCAACAGATGAGTAATAAAACCTTTTGATGGTTAAAATGGCCTGACAGTCTAATTAATTTGCTGGTTTTATGAGTGAGTGCTTCCTTCCCAGAGGCTTTAAAAGCAAAGCAGGAGATATGGCGATGATGGATTCACCAACAGGATGGCTAAAATAATCCTCCACGCCCTGCAGCAAATGAAATTGCCTGCTCTGCAACATAACGATCTGTAATGGAGACCGTCCTATCATGACGCCCTCCGTTACAATACAGGGAGTCCTCGACTTACGACCACAACGGAGCCCAAAGATTCATATGTTTTAGATTTCAGTCCCTGCCCCTCCCCTCAAATCATCCTTGTCACTCTTCTGTAGTTGGCAATGATTAGTGGAGTAAAATTGGCAGGGACCCTTTTCGCCTTTATATCTTTACTTCCTGCTTGACTAGAACAGAGTTTGTTTGTTTGTTTGTTTATTTATTTATTTATTTATTTATTTATTTATTTATTTATTTATTTATTTATTTATTTATTTATTTATTTATTTATTTATTTATCAGATTTATATACCGCCCTACTCCCGAAGGACTCAGGGCGGTGAACAGCCAAGATAAAAGACAGACAATACAAACATTAAAAAAAACCCATTAAAATTATTAAATGTTTTGGCCCAAGAACAAATTTTAAAACACCCAATTTATAAGACAAATTAAAAACAATTTAAAAAATTCAAAAGGGAAAGTTAGGCCAGGCCAGCCTGCTGAAATAAAAATGCTTTGAGAGCACGACGAAAAGTGCACAGATCCGGGATCCTCCGTATCTCCGGGGGGAGCTCGTTCCAGATGGTAGGTGCCCCCACAGAGAAGTCTCCCCCCCCCTGGGGGCCACCAGTCGACACTGTTTGGCCGACTGAGAAGCCCCTCTCTATGGGAGCATACTGGTCGGTGAGAGGTTATTGGTGGCAGAAGGCATCTCGTAAATACCCCGGTCCGATGCCATGGAGCGCTCTAAAGCTGGTAACCAAAACCTTGAAGCGCACCCGGAAGACCACCGGGAGTCAGTGCAGCTCGTGCAGGAGGGGGGTCCCATAGGAGTGCCACGTCGCTCCCATAACCACCCGCGCGGCCGCATTCTGGACCAGCTGGAGCCTCCGGGTGCTCTTCAAGGGGAGCCCCATGTAGAGAGCATTGCATTAGTCCAGGTGGGAAGTAACGAGAGCATGAGTGACCGTACTTAACGAGTCCTGAGCCAGAAAGGGACGCAACTGGCGAATCAGGCGGACCTGATAAAGGGTAGAGTTCCCCTACCTTTTGGGGCTTTGTAGACCAGTGGGAGGGAGAGAGAATGGTTCCCCCCATGCCAGGGGTGGGTTCTACTTACCTTTACTACTGGTTCGTATCATGCCCGTGCGCGCAGGCCAGGCATGGTCAGGTCAATGGGCAGAGTTTCCTGCCGGTTTTACTACCAGTTCTTGCAAACCGGTCTGAACTGGGGGCAACTCATCAGTGCCCCATGCGGCAGGCAAATGCATTCTGTTCTGACCCAGCTAACCAAACAGGACAAACCCTCTGATGTGAACTCAAAAGATTCTTTTATTAGGAACGCCAGCAGTCCTGGCAAAAATTTTCTCTCACAGGCTAACAAGTCTGGCTGGCCAGAAGATGAATAGTTGTCTGCCACACCTGTTTATCTCCGCCCCATGCCTTTTATCTCCAGAGCTAGGGTGGGGCTAGCGGTGGTTCTTCTTTCCCGAGGACCGGCCCGTAGATTTCCACTGCTCTCCTCTCCTCTGACTTCTGTGCATCTGCGCATCAGGCACTGGATCCAGCTCCTCCTCCTCTTCCTCATCAGCCACCTCAAGACCTGGGGGGCTGTTTACTCTCCATCTGAGAGTGATGGATGGTCCAGGCTCTGCCTCTGTCTCTCTCTCTCTACCACCTCCATTCCTTCTTCCACCTTGGAGCTCCCAGGTTGCCTTGATGCTGAGCCTGACTCCCATGCCTCCTCTTCCTCCTCTGATTCAGCTGCTGGATGGCCAGCGGCTGACAGACACATGTACACATGCACCTCCATTTGCATGTGCAATGGGCATGCATACCCACCGCTCTTGCAAGTGGACCACTTGCACAAACGCTTGCCCGCTGCTTGTGTGAATGGGGAGGCATGCATGACCTCTCCCGCCAGTTCTGCGGACCCTTTCCGAAAGGCTTAAGCCCCAGTAATTGGCCGTCACCCAGGGGTTGGGGATCCCTGAACTAAAAGTTCCCTTCCAACTCTGTTATTCTGTTCTCTTCCCATGGTGTGTTTCTGCTGTGACCGTCAGCATTTTGAGCGACGCACCCATTGAAAACAGAACTCCGAGGCAGGTAGATTCCTCAAAGGACATGTTTATTGGATACATCATATTGGCATAGCTGGTGAAAACCAACTCTAAATGTTCCAGCTGTTTTCACCTAATTTTGGTTACTAACTTCAAAGCGCTCCATGGCTTAGGACCAGAGTATCTTCGGGACCGCCTTCTGCCACCAGTAGCCTCTCACCGACCAGTCCGTTCCCACAGAGAGGGGCTCCTCAGGGTGCCATCAGCCAAACAGTGTCGACTGGCAGCCCCCAGAGGGAGAGCCTTCTCTGTGGGGGCACCGGCCATCTGGAACGAGCTCCCCCCTGAGATAAGGAGGATACAGGGCCTACGTACCTTCCGCCGTGCTTTAAAAACATTCCTATTTCATCAGGCTGGTCTGGCTTAAACCTCCCCTTTATAATGGGTATTTAAATGTTTTATATGATTGGATTTTAAATTTTTCAGCCTAATCATTTAATTTATCTTAACTATTTTTAACTTTTGTATGTTCTGTATTTTATTTGGCTGTTCACCGCCCTGAGTCCCTTCGGGGAGTAGGGCGGTATATAAATTTGATAAAATAATAAATAATAATGAATAATAACTAAAAGAGTATACAGTAACTCCTCCCCCCTCCCAGGTGTCACCAGTCACATTGTCCAAGGAATACAGCTGGCAGGCTCCTCTCCTCCTTCCCCAGCCCCCTATCATGATGACCTTGGTTCCCACAGGAAAGCTTTTTTATTTTTTATTTTTATTTTATTTTTTAAATTTGATTTATATGCTGCCCTTCTCCGGAGACTCAGGGCGGCTTAAATGCGTTAAGCAATATTTTGACGGTTAGCTGGGCTATCGACTTCCCCCCTCCCTTCCCTCTCTCAGGCTTTGTGGCAGCTATGAGGTAGCACAAGACGGCTTCAGCCAGGTTTGCTTCAAAGTCGACAGTGGCCCTATTTGAAAAGCTTCTTTCTGTCTACTTATGGGTTATTTTGTAGAAGGTCAGCATCATTAATTAATTACTCATGAATGCCAAAAAGGCATTAAAAGTTGTTAACCTAATTTTGCAAAGCTTCTTTTCTGGTAACTGTACTGCAAACTAGAGCATATAAAACCTTTGCCAGACCAATTCTCGAATACAGCTCGTCTGCCTGGAATCCACACTGTATATCGGACATTAATACAATTGAGCGAGTCCAGAGATATTTCACGAGAATATTTCACCTCTGCTCACAATAGAATACTTTATGCCACCAAGCTTGAAATTTTGGGCCTGGACAACCTTGAAATACGCTGCCTACAGTTTGACCTAAGCGTAGTACCCAAAATTATCAGCTACAACGTCCTACCTGTCAATGAATAGTTCAGTTTCAACCACAACAATACACGGTCAAACAATAGATACAAACACAAGGTAAACAGCTCCAAACTCAATTGCAGAAAATACGACTTCAGGAACAGAGCGGTCAACGCCTGGAATGCTCGACCCGACTCTTAGTTTAGTTTTTTTGGATTTATATTCAATAAATTAGTTATATTGGACTCTGTTGTTACTGTTAGGTGTTTTGTGCCAGCCATGGCAGTTTCTTAAAAGGGCCAGATGGGAGCAAAGAGGGATCCCACTGGTGGGTCAAGGGGCTCCGGTCCCCTGCAGCCCCATTGGGCCCTCTGCCCCCTCACACATTGGTAAGGGAGGGGCCAGGGGCCCGTATAAGAACCCCTGCACAGGGGCTGCTCCTGCACTCTTGTTCTAACTTCCTATGGGACTGAACCATGGGCTCAATCCAGGCATGAATGCCTCCATGCCAGGGAACTCATTTTACTCTACTTTTACTTCTAAATAAAGACTTTATTTATTTATTTATTTATTTATTTATTTATTTATTTATTTATTTATTATATTTCTATACCGCCTTTCTCCCGCAGGACTCAAGGCGGTGTACAGTCAAGAAAAAAATAAAAGATATATAAATATCATAAAATTGATAATTAAAATTATAACATAGTTAAGCACAAATTAAATAAAACCCAGAATTAGATAATATTTTGATCATTCCCAGTTAACATGTTTAGCCCCGCCTGATTGAACATCAGGGTCTTGAGGGCACAACGGAAAGCCCGGAGATTAGGGATGTTTCGTATATCAGGGGGCAGTTCATTCCAAAGGGTTGGAGCCCTTACAGAGAAGGCCCTCCCCCTGGGAGTCGCCAGTCGGCACAATTTGACTGACGGTACCCTGAGTAGTCCCTCCCTGTGAGAACGAACAATTTGATTGCATCCTTGCATGCTGACTTTTCTTGGAAGTGCCCTCAACGAAACATCGATCTTCGTGAGATCCCTCACAGTTACAGCCTCAAACCCTCACCGCTTCAACCTTAAACTGTCTACCGTGGACCTCACCCCATTCCTAAGAGGTCAATAAAGGAGGCATGCATAAGCGCACCAGCGTGCTTGCCGTCTCTGTCCTACCGTCCCCATTTATTTGTATTCATTTCCTGTGTTCATGTCCATGTTTATACTTATACCTGTTATCTCATACCTGTTTGACAAACTAAATAAAATAAATAAAATAAATAATATCATGCTGGGTCTCGAGTGACGCACACAGTTTTTGTTCTGCCTGTCCAAAGGAAAATATTGATACAGGGGAAAAACACAATTACTGAGCAATTCTGACTACAGAGACCGAACCTTCTCCTTGCGAGCTGAGGATAGTGGAAAGACGCCTGCCGAGGAAAGATAGCATCGGTTCTCGATCCCACGAGCCTTCTCTCTGTCCAATGCAATTTTAATTTGCAATATTGAAACTGCTCCCCCCTTAAAAAAAAACAAAAAACCAATTCCACAGTGTCTCAGACAGACGGGCCTTATGTTGTTTACTGTAATCAAGAAAACAGCATATATAATTGAAGAAAGATTTATTTATTTATTTATTTCGTGTCCCGATCGAAGTTTAAATTGCTGGAATGAGGCCACTTTTTTGGCTTTATCATTGGCTAGAAACCAATGCATTCTACTGACAGACCAACAAATGGGCCGGATTCTGCATCTCTCCACATTCACTGTTATGACCTCGGCTTCCTGAGTCAGTAAAACAGACGAGTCGTCCCAAAAACCTCTTTTATTGCAACGGCTGTGAATTCTGTTCATTCACAGCTGAGTCCCAAATAGTTGTAAAGAGTCCTTCGGGATAAGGCTAATAAACACCCACCTTTATCTCCCTTGACACGCTGCCAATTGGCAAAGCCACACGGAGTCCAGAACCACTTATACGGTACCTGTGCATTTTGTTTTTCTTCCCTAAATGTAGAAGCTTACTTATTTGGGGAAACTCTGAGAGACATTGGAGGCCTGGGGAGGGGGAAGGCTTGTGTGCTCTGGTCAGGAGTGGGCTGCTGGAGGTTCGCAGGAGTTCAGGAGAACCCTCTAGCTAAGATTCCGTACAGTTCAGAGAACCCACAAATCCCACTCCTGGGCTGGCTCCTCCCACCCTGCCCCGCCCCTCCCAAGAGTCCGCACGCAGCCCATTTTGGATGCAGATAAGTGCAAGGTGGGCGGCTCAGCAGACTAAAGCAGTGTTATTAACTGTTATTAACATTCAGCTGCCTGAAGTTACTGCAAGTTCAAATCCCACCAGGCTCAAGGTTGAGTCAGCCTTCCATCCTTTCTAAGGTAGGTGAAATGAGGACCCAGTTTGTGGGGGCAATAAGCTGACTTGGTATAAAATATACAAAAGTATGAAGGCTGTTGCTTAACGCATTGTAAGCCGCCCTGAGTCTCCGGAGAAGGGCGGCATATAAATCTTTTTTTTTTTTTAAAGGTGGGTGCAGAGGCTCAGGGAGGGCAAAAAATGGGCCTATTGGAAGTTTGGGAAGGCCGGAAAGGGGCCCGTTTTCATCCTTCAGAGAGTCTCTGGAGCCTAGGAAGACTGTTTTCACCCTCCGGGAGGCTTGAAAAAAACCTCCGGAGCCCAGGGAGCGTAAAAAACGCCCCCCCCCATGGTGCAGGAGGCTGACTTGGCCACACCCACCATGGCCACGCCCACCCAGCAACCAGGAATAGAACCCCTTGCTAAAATTTTTGAAGTCCACCCCTGGCTCTGATTCATGGGCTCACAAAGAGTCGGACACGACTTAGCACTTGAACAATAACATCAACACAATTGGTGAGAAGTGGTGGCAGGTTTTTAAAAAAATATTAAAGTATTTCAGAGCAAATCCCCGGGCAGTTCGTTGAAAAACAAACAGATTAAGCACCTATAAAGCAAAAAGCGATAAGGAAAAAAATATATACAGAAGTTTCAATTATTTGAAAATTTGTATCTTGCCTCCCTATACCCTCCATTACAACTAGAAACTGGAAATAATCCCTTCCTTTCTCAAAAATATGCATCAGCTCTGCGGTTTTGGGACCACGAGAAAGATTGAGATGATAAGATTTGACTCGGCTTGATTTGATATGTCACAGCCGATGAAAGCACCTAGCCATTCTTGGCTGATCTTCAAAAACCCGAGCAGGGTCAAACCTGAGTGGAGTTTGTATGAGCTACCAGGACATTTGAGGATTTTTTTGGCTAGATTTTCAAGTCAAAATAACTTAATCCCAGATGAAGGCAGAAGAAAGCCTCACTTCCAAGAAAATGGAATGGAATGTATCCGTGAAGACACCAGGTGTTGAGCTTGGCTCAAAGAGGATTTTGGCTTTATTCTCAAAGAAATATTAATTCAGATCTCTTCACTCTTGTTGACTCAATCTGTACCATGCTTAGCATGTTTTAAAAATATATATATTCTGCAAGGTTAGTATTAGAGTTTACATTACTGACAAGGCAGGGGTTTGCAACCTTAGAATAGAATCAGACAGCCTGGAAGTGATCTCGGAGGTCTTCTAATCCAACCCCTAACTCAAGGCAGAAGACATTATCTCATCCCGGATAAATGATTGTCCAAACTCTTCTTAAAAACTTCCAGTGTTGGAGCATTGACAACTTATGGAGGCAAGTTGTTCCACTGATTCATTGTTCTCACTGTCAGGAAATTCCTCCTTAGTTCTAAGTTGCTTCTCTGTTTGATTAGTTTCCACCCATTGCTTCTTGTTCTTCCCTCAGGTGCTTTGGAGAATAGCTTGACTCCCTCTTCTTTGGGGCAGCCCCTGAGATACTGGAAGACTGCTATCATGTCTCCCCTAGTCCTTCTCTTCATCAAACTAGACATACCCAGTTCCTGCAACTGTTCTTCGTATGTTTTAGTCTCCAGTCCCCTAATCCTCTTGGTTGCTCTTCTCTACACTCCATTGCTTCTTTTCCTGCCTTCAGGTACTATGGAGAATAAATGGACCTCCTCATCCCTGGGATATCCTTTCATGTATTGGACAACTATTTGGAATATTGCATCCAGTTTTGGTTGCCACGATATAAAAAAGACTCTAAAAAGAGTGCAGAGAAAACAACTAAACAATTAAACTAGGAGAATGTGAATGGACACACGTGTGCCAGAACTCCCAAAATGCAATGCGAGTGCCCCCGTGAATGTGTCCCACCCCTGCATGTGTGTCTCCTGTGCATGCATGTGAGTCCCCAGCGCATGTGCCCCGGCTCCCCTGTGCATGCGCCCTGCCCCGCGTGCCCCGTTTTGGGCCTGGAAACCCTCCTGCATCAACCTGCATCCCTGCACATGTGCCCCATCCCCATCCCCATCCCCCTGCACATGCACACATGTGTCCCCTGCATGCACCAGGGGTGGGCTCTAAATTTTTTTACTACCGGTTCTGTGGGCGTGGCTTATTTTGTGGGTGTGGGTTGATGGTCATGTGACAATTATTTAGGATTTGGCAGAGGTACTGGTCTACCAGGCTTTTAACTGCTTGCAGAGCTGTACCGGTCTACCCATTTGTTTTTGCAGGCACTGGTCTACCCATTTGTTTTCTTTTAACACTGATCAGCTGTAGGGCGGCCCTTTGAAGCCCCATGACAAGAGTTTAAACAGTTTTTTTCCCTCTAGCCATCAGCTGGGACTCAGGAGGCAGCAATAGATTGGGAGTGGGGCCAAATAAAAGGTAAGAATAATGCGGGGGAGAGTGGAGGGGCACGGGGGGACGGGGGGGGCAGAACCGGTTTGGTGACATCATATCGTCACCGCTACCGGCTCGGGTGAACCAGGCCAAAGCAGGAAGATCCCACCACTGGCATGTGCCCCAACCCCATGCATTTGTGATAGAGACCCAAAGACCAACTGGCCAGTGGGAGGCGCATGTGCATATGCGGTGGACCTTGGCTGGGGCGACGCCTGGCATGCTCGCAGAGAGGGCTCTGTGTGCCACATGTGGCACGGTGCCATAGGTTTCGCCATCACGGGTATAGGACTCCAGAAAAATGGCCTAGAATGAAGAAAAATAACTTCAAAGTTATGCTGGAAACAGGGTCAACATGAATAACTATGACGTGGATGACTGAGAATCTTCATAGATATTTAGGCCTCAGAAAGAGCTGGACAAAACTTCGGACCAATACAAACAGCCCCTTTGCTTGGAGAAGCCGGGTGTGGATGTTGTTGCTTTGAGAAGCACTCCTTGAAATCTTTGCAAAGTCCACGAAGGTCGTTTTGGGTTTCTCATCCCCAAGAACAGGGCGTAGAAAGCCATCCAAAATGGACGTGATCCTTGTTGTGAATTTAGCAGGTTTTTTCCCCCCTCATGCGAAGGAGTGAAGTTTGCTACTCGATGTATGCGATGAATCACCGCCGGAGAGGAAGCGTTCACTTCTGTTTTGGCGTGTTTTTCCCCCCTTAATTTATATAGATGGAGGTCTTTGCTAATGAGGCACAAGCGTACATTTGTTTCCACAACCTTATGTGTTTGTTCAGGGACGATTGACGCTCAAAGTCCCACCAGGGAACGTTATTTCCTTCAAAAAAAAAAAACACACTAGTTCGATAATTATTGGTAGACTTTCTTGCTTTAGGTTTTCAGATTAATTAAGACTTCGCTCGGAGAAATATGTCAACCTGTTATGAAGGAAGGAAAATGTGACTCATCACTTTATTTTTTTCTGCATTCCGCCAGATACGGGCAAAATGCAACCGCGAACTCCTCAGTAAACGATACCAAGATTTCAGACCTTCTCATAACAGGAGGGATGAATTTAATGAGCGAAAAGGGCAAATCCACATTGGTCTTTTGTTCTGTTTGGCACAACCCAACCTAACCAGCAGTTAAATTTATTTGTTTGCACTCAAACAAAACCATATATCTACAGAAGGGAAGGCGAGGCGCTCTGGGAGGGGGGAGGGGAATTTTCTTAGCCAAAGACAATTGGACGAGAAAAAAATATGTTTTTGTACGATTCAAAGGTACAATCTTGAATAAACTTCGTAAATTTCTTCTGTTGGAATATTTCATCGCTGAAGAGACAGCAAAGTATTTATTAAAGTGAGTGGCTCCCCCTGCGTGTCTTTTTCAAGGAATTTTTTTTTTTTTAAGGAGGTATTTTCTAAACGACTTCTCTTGAAAAAGTAGATCTTTTTCAAGAGAATTTTGCTTTTTCAAGAAGCAAAAGCAAAATTAGATCTGCTGGTTGTTGGGAAGGGAGACCACTAGGAAACCCCAGGGCTGCAGATGATATCAGAAAGTTGAATAAAGATTTCATATTGTCTTCGAGAGAAATACACTGATATGCTCACAAAGTCCATAGTCTAGTGGTTAAGGCATCAGGCTACAAATTGGGAGACTATGAGTTCTAGTCCCACTTAGGAATGAAAGTCAGCTGAGTGACTTTGGTCCAATCACCAGGAGACAGTGAGTTCTAGTCCCGCCTTAAGCATGAAAGCTGGCTGAATGATTTTGGCCAATCACTAGGAGACAGGGAATTCTAGTCCCGCCTTAGACATGAAAGCTGGCTGGATGACTTTGGCCAATCACTAGGAGACTGTGAGTTCTAGTCCAGCCTTAGGCATGAAAGCTAGGTGACTTTGGGTTAGTCCCTCTTTCTTAACCCAACCTACCTGTGGGGATGTATGAGGAAGAAGGACTATTAGTTATGTTTCACGGCTTTGCGTTGTCTATAAAAATAATCAAATACATAAAAATAGAAGTAAGTTACTAGAGGCAGAATTCAATTTTGAGATTTTAGTCACCCAACTTTGGTTCATGCTGAAATAATCAAAACAAAGATCAAAAAAATATCCAAAGTAGGTGTATAGGTGGGAGGGGAGATAGGGTAAAAAAAAATAGCAAAATACGGCAAAACTCACTTAAATACAGCAAAACTCACTTGGTCACTTAGCAACAAAAATTTGGGGCTCTATTGTGATCATAAATTGAGTACTACCAATTGTAGGAAGAAAATCCAGTTCCAGTTCCAAGCCAGGAATAAAATGGAGGCTGATTGGAAAGAAAGATTCTGTTTATTGGTGAACAGAACTAACACACAATCATAGTGTGCAGTTCTGGGACAGCTGACAAAATGGAGTTGAGAGTAGGGTGGGTTTTTATACCTTTTTTATTTCTATGGGGTCATGTAGGGGTCATGGCTGGCTCTATAGGAAAAAGAGGAAATTCAAATCCCAGCTATTTGTCTGAGCTAATCTTGTCTTGTCTAATTATATTGCTTATCTAGAGTTTCTGTCTGACCCAGTCTTTCTGAATGGATTATTAAACCTGCATTTCTAAAAGCTGGCCACCTCAGTTTCTTCTTGGGGCAGGGAGATTGGAGCTGGCTTCTGCCTTCCTTAAGATTTTTCCCCATTTCTCCTTTAGGGGAAATATTCTATCCTGTCTTTTTTGTATTTCCCAAAATATTTCATTCTCTAATCTAGGAGGGCAGGTGTGTGCTGACTTTCTACACTATATAATTTTCCAATGGCATCCCAGCCTCCAATCCATTCCCAGCCTCACATCCAGCCAGTACAAATATGTTAGAGTCAAGTAGAGATTTATTATTTTTCAAGTTTCATCCACTCGACTACTGAGGAAAAATACATATATATTAAACCTTTGCTCCGAACTGGCAGGATTCCTTTTATATTCTTCAGGACATGAAAGAGAATATCCGGAAATGTTATTATGGAGTTAATTATATCCCATCAAAAGTAATGTTCGCTACTCAGAAGCCGCTCTGATTAATTAATTCCTCTCCTCAAATATAGTCAATAATTTGGTGGTGCTTCAGGGAAATAATTGCAAAGGCAAAGAGGGGTACGATATTCCCCGAGTAATCTGGCAAAATGGCTTTTACCCATACCTAAATTTAGTCCTGTGTCCTATTTTTGCAGTTGTTATAATTCCAGTTAATGCTCTCTCTCTCTCTCTCTCTCTCTCTCCCTCCCTCCCTCCCTCCCTCCCTCCCTCCCTCTTTTGTAATGGTATAAATCACACTGTTGAGACAGCTCATGCCTTGCTCTTCAAAACAGCGACAAGATAGTATAATGTTTTGAGCTGTAAACTGGGCAGAGGCCAAAAATCCTGACTGCGTATAAATAGCATAGGATTCGTGGTTTTCTTTTTTTTTAAAAAAAGAAGAAACGAAGAAGACAAGAGTTTCTCTAACTTTGTCAACCACGATTTCTTAAACTAAAAAAAGAATGTGCATGCCGTGCCCCCTTAGTAAAACTGCCAGACCCCGCGCTGTCCAGGTTCCCACTGTCAGACAAGCATAAAAAGCTGAAATGATATATTGTTAATATCTCCCATCTCTTGTGGCACAATAGGGGTTGAGCCACATTGGGTATTTTTTCAGTTGGTCTTCTTCCCTTTCTTCCTTTTCTTTATTCTTCTTCCCTTCCCCTCTCTCTCCTTGCTATTTTCCTTCCTTCTTTCCTTTTATCTATTCCTCTTCTCTTCTCTTCCTTTTCTTTATTATTCTTTGCTTCCTCTTTCCTCTTTCCTCTTTCTATTTTCCTTCCTTCCTTCCCTTTCTCTATTCCCCTTCTTTTCTTCCTCCCTCCCTCCCTTTTCTCTATTTTTCTTCCCTTCTTTTCCTTCTTCTTTCTATCCTCCCTCCCTCCAAGCAAACTGCTCCATTCATCTTGAATCAGGCAGCTTCTAACTTTGAATGAATGAATGATACGCAGATGCTAAAGCATTGTGTAATCCTTGCGATTATCAGCGTGTGCAACGATTGTGATAAGATACTATCACAGTATCTGACTTCATTATTTGCCCTCACCATGCAAGCTCCTGGGGATGGAGCTCTGAACCCCAACATCTGAGCCTTCGCTCTTTTTCTTGAGGCTTTCTATTTTAAACAAATCAGCAGAAAAAACAACAATCCGAAAGTCCAATGAATGCTGTCCGATATTTATAGCTTGGGGACATCACTAAAACAACCGTCCTTTCCCAAAACAATTTCTTGAGGTTTCTTTTCCCTTCGCCATGCTAGCCTGGGTTTTTAGCATCGTGGTTGACCAAATTCTTCTGAGCCCTTTCAAAATGCAAAGCAGCTGCTCTCTCTCACAGCCCTGCCAGAAGCTTCTTATTTCTCCCCCGTGTTTGACTGACGTGTTCTCTTTGTGCTGATGCCGACAACAACAATTTTTAATTCGTTGTGTGCTGGGTCCAGAAATAGTTTTGTGAACAGGGCGGTTTGAATTAATTCGATTCTGCTGTTGAATTGGATTCCAGTAGGCCTGGATGAAGCGATGTCATGAAGAACTGAAGGATTGAAGCCGTCCGTCGTCCTGCGCTGAGTCTTAATCCGTTCAATCAAATGTCTGTTCGCACCCAGGAACTAGAAGGCAGATGCAAGAAATTTCATGCATGTTTTTTTTTTTTAGACGCGGCTTTTCCTAATCTCCGCAATCTGTTTATATATAATGGGGCCTCGTTTTTCATGCTCCTATAAGATGCACATTTGATTCGGTGGCACAGTCAAATCGAAGGGCTGGATCTGAAAATGAACTCTCTGATATACAGGCCAGCTTTTAGAACCGAAAGTAGTTTTGAAATAATCTGTTTTCCCTTTTGCCAGGATGGGGGTTTAACCCTCTTACACAAATTTTATTGGGTTGGTGGATGATGTGTGAGTGACCTTTTCAGGAAAGGAGGTTGATATATTTTGTGGAGGGGGAGGAAGGAGGAGGAGGAGAAAAGAAGAGGAGAAGAAAAGAAGAATAAGAATAAAAGAGGAGGAGGAAGAAGAGGAGGAGGAAAAAAGAAGAGAAGAAAAGAATAAGAGGAGGAGGAGGAGGAGGAAGAAGAGGAGGAGGGAAAAAGAAGAGAAGAGAAGAATAAGAATAAGAATAAGAGGAGGAGAAGGAAAAAAGAAGAGGAGGAGAAGGAAAAAAGAAGACAAGGAGGAGAAAAGAGAAGAAAAGAAAAGAAGAATAAGAATAAGAGGAGGAGGAGGAAGAGGAGGAGGAGGAGGAGGAAAAAGGAAGAGGAGAAGAAAAGAGAAGAGAAGAGAAGAATACGAATAAGAGGAGGAGAAGGAGAAGGAGAAAAAGAGGAGGAGAAGAAAAGAAGGAGAAGAAAAGAAGAAGAATAAGAGGGTGAAAAGAAGTAGGAGGAGAAAAGGAGGAGGAGAAAAGAAGAATAAGAATAAGAGGAGGAGGAGGAGGAAGAGGAGAAAAGACAAGAAGAAAAGAATAAGAATAAGAGGAGGAGAAAAAAGAATAGGAGGAGGAGGAGAAAAGAAAAGAAGAAGAAGAATAAGAAGAGGAGAAGAAGAAGAAAAGAAGAAGAGGAGGGAGGAGGAGAAAAGAAGAGGAGAAGAAAAAAGAAGAAAAGAAGAATAAGAATAAGAGGAGGAGGAGGAAGGATGCAGGCAGCTACTTAGAGCAAGGGGAAAAAATTCAATTGCCTAATTGTATGAATAACTACCAACAGCTTGAACTCAGTTTTGACTGTTCGTAGGAAAGCTGCTCCTACTGAGCTCCCACAAAAACAACAACAAACAAAACAACAGTTTTGTTTATAACATGTCCCTCACCGGGCGGCTGTCCAACTGCAATAAAAATTAAGAAGTTAAAAATAACAGCAGTTAAAGTAACCAAAAAGAAATAAAACCCATACACTGTATTTATAGGAATAATAAAAATAACATGGATACAACTGTAAAGTCCCTAATCTCTACCCTGGATAAATCTGCTTTCTAATTTTTCTAATAAGCTTTATGTCCCAAAGTATCATCTCACCTGAGTATCCTCAAGGTGGTCAAAAAAGTCAAGATGGCAGCCAAAACTGGGCCAGGAGTTGGATCCTCCCTGCTTCTTCTCAGTCACCTCATGTTAGAATTCTATGATTTTTTTTCCTAGCAGAAATCTTTTCCTAAACCCTACTCAGGAGTAGCGATAACGGAAGGCTTCACAGGTAAGCAATTGTCTTCCCTTCCATTACTGTACTACTGGGTTATGACCAGAGCCATAAAATTACACGAAAATAGCACAACTGAACATATGGAGATTCAGAAAGAATTTCTTCACAGTTTGGCGGTAATAGCCTTTGCAGTAATAATGCTTCAAAATGGCTATAATTGAGAAAGCGAGTTCATAATGCTTCTATGGCATTTGCTGTAAGGCAGTAAGGGTAAATTGTTCATCGCCGTCTGGATTTATGGAGTCATATACCGAGCGCCGAGAAAACGGAAGAAAGTCAGATTAGTTTTACGGAAGGTAACCGTGTGGTTAATCACAGTGTATTTTTATACTCATGAGGTACTGGAGACAGAGGCGGCAATTTTTCAGGAAAAAGGAGAGAAGATGGAAAACACTTTCCCGTTCTACAATGAGTCTTTAAATATGTCTTGTAATTAGAGGTCTGAGTCATTAGAGCTGATCTTATGAAGGTAAATGTTGAGTAACAGATTGGCAGAGTTAGCAGATGGACTATGGAGAAGTTGGGGAGGGGGGAAGAAGATTTATTACAAACACCAGCAAGGCTGAAGGTCTTTGAATAAGATCTTTGAGGAACATCAACTCTGAGGAACTGGGCCTGGCTAGTCTAGTGAAGAGAAGGACCAGGGGAGACATGATAGCAGTGTTTCAATATTTGAGGGGCTGCCACAGAGAGGAGGAAAGGGGTCAAGCTGTTTTCCAAAGCACCCGAAGGTCAGACAAGGAGTAATGGACGGAAACTGACCAAGGAGAGATTCAACCTAGAAATGAGGAGGAACTTTCTGACAGTGAGAACAATCAACCCATGGAACAGAAGTTGCCTTCGAAAGTTGTGGGAGCTTCATCGTTTGAGACCTTCAAGAAAAGATTGGACTGCCATTTGTCAGAAATGGTGTAGGGTCTCCTGCTGGAGTGGGGGGTTGGACTAGATGACCTAAAAGGTCCCTTCCAACTCTGTTAATCTGTTAACAGAATAACAGCGTCGGAAGGGACCTTGGAAGTCTTCTAGACCAACTCCCTGCTGGTATGGTGATGGCCATTATCTTGGATAGCTTTAAAAGTAACCGTTTCCAGACAGTTAGGAATAATGGTCCTGGACAGGGGAAGGGAGTTTTTCAGGCATTTCTTCTGAGTTGACCATGATATGTAGAATTTTTTGAACGGTGAGAACTTCGCTGCGCATAGGACAAATATATATATATTTATTTCAGGGTGTAATTGTTGGCTACGTTGCAGACAGAAGCTTAGAACATGAAATAATAGAGTTGCAAAGGACATTGGGGGGTCTTCTAGTTCAACCCCCCCTTGCTCGAGCAGAAGACCCCAATTCAGACCAATGGTCTCTTTCTGAAAGCCTCCAGTGATGGAGCATCCCACAACTTCTGAAAGCAAGCTGTTCCCTCTGAGAGTCGTCTTTACTCTGCTAATGACCAGATGACTGCAAGGAAGATAAATCCTTCCATCCTCCACCATTCTGTCAGAATTGAAGAAGCTTCTTGGATGGAGAAAATGTCTTTCAAGGAAAAACAAAGTCCATCCATTGGCATCCTTCAGTCTCAAGAGACTATGGTATCATGCTCTGGAAAGAGGTCTTCAAATAGCATCTAGTGCAGTGATGGCTAACCTTTTTGCGGTCATGTGTCAAAAGCGGGGGGGGGGGAGAGCATGGGGGGTTGCAGGTGTGTGTGTCCACATCCATAATTCAATGCAACCCAACCTCCTGTGCATGTGCACGTGACCTCCCCCACACACACTTCCCCCTGCTTTTGGCATGCAATAGCACGGTGAGTCGATAGGCCAGTTTTTCCACCTCCCCAGGCTCCAGAGGCTTTCTAGGAGCTTGGAGAGAGCAAAAACAGCCTTCCCCATCCCCCTGGAGGCCTTCTAGAGGCCGGAAACAGCCAGTTTCCTGACTTCCGGTGGGACCGGAAGGCCTGAAAATCAGTTGGCCGATGCACGCATGCGAGCTGGAACTGAGCTAGGCTAACACTTGCGTGCCCACCAATATGGCTCCATGTGCCACCTGTGGCACCCGTGCCATAGGTTCGCCATCACGGATCTAGTGTGACTAAAAAGGCCAATTCGAGTGTGGCAATAGATCCATTCTGTCCCCTGCCCAGCCCCTGGATTTCGCTGGTTCCGGGACGGCCTCTTTGCCTCAGCAGGCCAAACAAGTGTCTCTTCGAGTTGGAGAAGGCCATGCTGCATCTTTAGCCTCCAAGCTGAACGATTGGAGGTCAAGGTTTCCCAGTGGTTGATGTCCATTCCCATTAGGTCCCTCTTGCAGATATCCTCATATCGCAGCTGTGGTCTCCCTCTGAGGCGCTTTCCCTGCACTAATTCTCCATACAGGAGATCTTTTGGAATCTGACCATCAGCCATTCTCACGATATGCCCCACCCAGCGTAGACGTCGCTGTTTCAATAGTGTATATATGCTAGAAATTCCAGCACGTTCCAAGACTGCGCTACTTGGAACTTTGTCCTGCCAGGTGATGCCAAGAATTCGTCGGAGACGGCGCATATGAAAGGTGTTCAACTTTCTCTCCTGCCATGCGTAGAGGGTCCAAGACTCACTGTCGTTTCTCCCAAGCTGGATAAATCTAGTTGAATATCACAACTGCTATAGGCACTATTTTTCTATACGTCTCGGTGACTAATTTTTTCACAATTTTTAAATTTTTTAAAAAATCTTTTAGACAAACAAACATTTAATAAATCGGTCATTCCTTCCATGTGGCATCTCGGTGTTGTCTCCAAAACTACTTCTTTTTGTTGTTTCTTGTATCTTCATTCTCGCCAAGTCCATTACACAATTCTTCACTAACACAATATTCTAATTGTAGCATTTTTATACACAACTATTAATTTACTTATTTGTACCTCTTTTCTAACCAATGGTAAAATTGATTCCATATCTTCAAGTATTCTGATTCCTCTCATTCTTTAATCATCAAAGTTAATCTATTCATTTCTGCACAATCTAATTGTTTTTAAATTACTTCTCCTTCCAAAGGTATTTTCTCTGCTTTCCAATTTTGTGCATAAACAATCCTTGCAGCTGTTATTACATGTATAATCAAATAGATATTTTCTTTACTAATTTTCTCTGGGAGGATACCCAGTAGGAACAGCTCTGGTTTTAAATCAGTACGTTGTTGTATCATTTCTTCCAGCCACATCTTAATTTTATTTCAATAGTTTTTAGTAATCTTTTCACAATTAAACAGCAGAATATAAAAGCAGAATTATGTTTTGTCAATATCAATTCACTTTGTACTCTTTGTTTCATAAGTGAGCAGGAAGTTTTGTGAACTGAAAATTCTCGATGTCTTGCATCTGCAGCAGTTTGCAAACAGTGTCCCAAACTATTTTGAAAAAAATTGGATTTTAGTGCCTTCTTGCATTCCTGTTCTCTGACAGGACTGAAATGTGTAAAAAAATTCAATAAAACTCATATAAACTAAGATGAAGCTGAGTCCTAAATCAGTCTATTTTTTTCCTTTCTGAAGAGAGCAAAGAGACAAAAATATCTATACAAAACCTTAAAATAGTGATTTTTGTGAAACTGAGGTTATTTGACTCAGTTTAACTACCACTAATGGTTTTATTTGGTTGACTGGCTTTTTAAAATAATTTATAATGGCCTTTAAGGACAGAAAAAGAAGAAAAGCAAAAGAAACCCGATACAGAAATTTATATTAGAAGTACACATCAAATGCTTTAGAAGGAGTGAAAAATACAGCAGAAAAAAAAATGATATGTTGCTGCAGTACAGAGTTACAATTCTTTTTTACGGTAATTATCTAAACATTACACAAATATATATATTTACTTGAAACCCACATATAGCTATAAGAGTTGCTTTGCAGACTGAGATGGACAGCATATAAATTTCATACGTTTGTGAAATAAATAAAACATGTTTTTATCCTACTGCATTTTGTACAAACGAGTCCCATATTTCATTATATTTATTCATGCAACATTTACGTCTATATTCAGTCTGCTCATAAGTAGCAAGCATCACCCAATCACCAGTCTTTGATTGGGTTGGCTCAAGGCTCTTTCTTGAGCTACCAAACTCAAGAAAGAGCCTGGTAGCTCAGCAGACTAAAAGCATTGTGATTAACACCAGTTGTCCGCAATTACTGTAAGTTTGAATCTCCCCAAGGTCAAGGTTGACTCAGCCTTCCATCCTTTCTAAGGTAGGTCAATTGAGGACCCAGTTTGTGGGGGCAATAAGCTGACTTTGTATAAATATACAAAAGTATGAAGGCTGTTGCTTAACGCATTGTAAGCCGCCCTGACTCTCCGGAGAAGGGCGGCATGTAAATCAAATCTAAAAAAAAAATCCGCTGAATAAATGGGGGCATATTTTTATTTTTTTCAATCAGAAAGGCAGATGAGTTAGTTAACCTTCTCCCTAAACAATTGCTCAGAAATAAAACAGAACCCAATTGATCCATCAGCTGGTTTCAACGATAAGATAAAGGCCCCAGCATTCACGGGGTTAATCAAATTTATGAATTTGATTTTGAAGGTTAATGCAGAATGTGACTGGAAAACACACAAAACGTTGTTGTTGTGAGATGCTGGCAAGATTCCGGTTTTGGTGAATTGTCTTCTTTGCCTACCATCCCTGTCCTAATATTCCTTTTTACTTACTCTTTTCATGTATTCAAATTATGTTTATATTTTTACCTGTTATCTTATATATGCTTGACAAATAAACTTACGATTATGATTATGAATACTTCCTTGGCAAAATCAGGTTGATATCTTGGTTTTCCTGGGTCGCAACTTTGTTGGAGATTTTACTCCTTCCTGGTGAGGATACATACCATCTTGTATCCTGTGGTAGAAGAGTAGTTTGATCTATTGGTTAAGGCACCAGGCTAGAAGCCAGGAGACGGTGAGTTCTAGTCCTGCCTTAGTCATGAAAAACAACTGGGTGACTTTGGGCCAATCACCAGGAGGCAATGAGTTTTAGTTCTACTTTAGGCATGAAAGCCAGCTGGGTGACTTTGGGCCAATCACCAGGAGGCAGTGAGTTCTAGTCCCACCTTAGGCATGAAAGCCAGCTGGATGACTTTGGACCAATCACCAGGAGACAGTGAGTTTTAGTCCTGCCTTGGATATGAAGGACAGCTGGATGATCTTGAGCTAATCAGTAGGAGACTGTGAGTTCTAGTCTTGACAGCTGGGTGACTTTGGGCCAGTCATTCTCTCTTTAGGCCCAACCCAATTCACAAGTCATTGGGGGGAAAATAAGAGGAAGAAGTATTGCAATGTATCCATTGCCTTGAGTTAATGTATGTGTTAAAATAATAAAGGCAGTATGTGAATGAATGAATGAATTAATGAATGAATGAATGAATGAATGAAAAGGAGCTACACAATAATATTGGAACCAACTGCAGTGTTAGAGCAAGGGTGTCAAACTCACGTTGTCACGGTGGTATCACATGATGTACGGGGACTTCCCCCCCTTCACTAAACCGGGTGTAGGCGTGGCCAGAGCATGATGCATCTGGCCGGTGTTAGAGGGACTTTAAACACATGTTCAGTTTCACCTGGAAAATCCATTCACAAAGCAAGGAGTTTTCTGGGAAAAAAAAACCCTCCATAAATGCAATCAGGTTTGGTTGATTTGGTGGAGTTTCAATACCAATCCTGCATATATTTTTCCTCTGCAGGTAATTCCTTTATCCAAAATATTGGCTTACATTATCCCCTCCTGCTTCTTTGAATTATTTTCCTCCTTAGCCATTTTTTCTTTCATCTTCTTTAAAATTGCTCTTCAGCTCAGCCGGAACTTCTTGAATTGGCTTCAAGACTTGTCTACCAGCCAGATTCTCTTTTAACAAATTACTAGAAAAAAAATCCCCCTCTGCCATCTTCCCTGGCTCTGCAGAGGAATGAATAGGAATTAATTTAGCCGTTGGCCATTTGGGTTTCACTGCCGTGCCAATAACTTGTCGCATGATGGTATTCCTGTTTGTAAAAACAAAATAACATACAGAAAAAAATATTTTCTAATTACCCAATGATCGAAGTCTTTATCCACAGGGTCTGTTAATATAAGAGTTTAAAAATCCTTGAATCGGCAGAGAAGTAAGAGACATCCTTACAGCCCGTCGCAGACCAGATTGACTGAAAATATTCAATCAATTAATCGGAATAAACCTGGAAGGGACCATGGAGGTTCAACCCCACTGCTCAAGCAGGAGATGCTCTACCATTTCAGATGAATGGCTTTCCAGTCTCTTCTTAAAAATCTCCAGTGATAATGCACCCACAACTTCTGGTGGCCAGCTGTTCCGCTGGTTAATTGTTCTGTTAGGAAGTTTCTCTTTAATTCCAGGTTGCTTCTCTCTTTGATTAGTTTCCATCCATTGTTTCTTGTGTTGCCTTCTGGTACTTTGGAAAAGAGGTTGACTCCCTCTTCTTTGTGGCAGCCCCTCAGATATTGGAAGACTACTATCATGTCACCCCTAGTCCTTCTTTACTCAAGACTAGACCTACCCAGTTCTTGCAACTGTTCTTTATGTTTTAGTCTCCATGCCTTGAATTATCCTCTTCTCTGCACTTTTTCCAAAGTCTCAAGTTATTTTTTTGTAATGTGGTGACCAAAACTGGATGCTGAGTTTTTATAAACTTTGATTTTGATTCTGTTTCTCTGTTTATACAACCAAGGATTTAGGGGTGGGTTCTAAATTTTTTTACTACCGGTTCTGTGGGCGTGGCTTATTTTGTGGGCGTGGCTTGATGGTCATGTGACAATTCTTTAGGATTTAGCAGAGGTACTGGTCTACTAGGCTTTTAACTGCTTGCAGAGCTCTACCGGTCTACTCATTTGTTTTTGGAGGCACTGGTCTACTCATTTGTTTTTGGAGGCACTGGTCTACTCATTTGTTTTTGGAGGCATCGGTCTACCCATTTGTTTTTGGAGGCACCGGTCTACTCATTTGTTTTTGGAGACACTGATCTACCCATTTGTTTTTGGAGGCACTGGTCTACCCATTTGTTTTTGGAGGCACTGGTCTACTCATTTGTTTTTGAAGACACTGGTCTACCCATTTGTTTTTGGAGGCATCGGTCTACCCATTTGTTTTTGGAGGCACCGGTCTATTCATTTGTTTTTGGAGGCACTGGTCTACCCATTTGTTTTTGAAGACACCGGTCTACTCATTTGTTTTTGGAGGCACCGGTCTACTCATTTGTTTTTGAAGACACCGGTCTATTCATTTGTTTTTGGAGGCACTGGTCTACCCATTTGTTTTTGGAGGCACCAGTCTATTCATTTGTTTTTGGAGGCACCGGTCTACTCATTTGTTTTTGGAGGCACCGGTCTACTCATTTGTTTTTGGAGGCACCGGTCTACTCATTTGTTTTTGGAGGCACCGTCTACTCATTTGTTTTTGGAGGCATCGGTCTACCCATTTGTTTTTGGAGGCATCGGTCTACTCATTTGTTTTTGTAGGCACTGGTCTACCTATTTGTTTTTGGAGGCACCGGTCTACCACCTCACTGCCTTTTAACACTGATCAGCTGTATGGCGGCCCTTTGAAGCCCCGCGGAAGGAGTTTAAACAGTTTTTTTCCTTCTAGCTGATTAGCTGGGACTCGGGAGGCAGCAATAGATTTGGGGTGAGGCCAAATAAAAGGTAAGAATAACGTGGGGGGGGGGGTGAGGCAGGGGGAGGGAAGGCCCAGCTCCCGAACAAAGAGAACCGGTTCGGTGACATCATATCATCACCGCTACGGGCTCAGCCAAACTGGGCTGAACTGGGAGGAACCCACCACTGCAAGGATTGTATTATCTTTTTTGGCTGCTGCTGCAAATGGCTGGCTCATGTTTAAGTGATCATCCACTAGGACTCCAAGGTCCCCCCTCCCAGTGACTGTTTCTGAGCCAGGTTTCACTTAATCTGTACTTGTAGCGTTGTTGTTTTTTTCCTGCCTAAGTGTAAAACCTTGTTTTTCTCCACATTAAATTTCATTTAGTTGGATATTAGGGCCCATTGTTTAAAGCTGTCAAGGTCTTTTTGGACCCTGAGCTGGTCTTCTGGGGTGTTGGCTATTCTCAAAGGCATATCTTGTCTGTAATACAAGTAATTTTTCGAAACTCACTGCAGAAAACAGGCAATGCTGCAAACAGAACTTCATTACTTTGAGTAGAAGTTAGTCATCAACATATACAGTAATGTTAATAGAGCTTGGCTGCCTCAGACAATTGACTTCATCAGCTGTGGGCCAACTATATATAATTATAGATAATAGAGTCAATCAGAAAGTGGATGTTTTAGGCATCCTGACAACTGCTGCTAAAATGTCTAAAAAGCTTCTTGTTTCTTTATTTATTAAATAATGCCACCCTCAACTCAATGTTTTTTCTTGCAAAGACCGAAAAGTGATTTCCCATTCTATTCTCCCAGGGAGTTTTGTGATGGTATTTTTTTTCCCCAATTTAGTTCAAAGCTATGTGATTTTCCAATGGTTTACCACCGTTAGCCAGTTCTAATTCCACTTAGCCAAAGTTGGTTAGGTGCATGCAAAAGTAAAGAAAATTAGCTTGATGGGATATGCAAGCACCATTTACCAAGGCAATGAGGGCTAACGTCTACAACAGCTAGATAACATTTAGAAGTGGATCAGACAGACACCTCCCTAATCACCGAATTATAAGTAGGAGGAAAAGGTAGAAAATTATCAGACCTTTAAGACTCTTTTATTGTTGGCAAGCTGTAAAAATAGTTTTAATTTTCCCTTGGAGTTGATTTTTAAATTTGGGTTTCGTTAGAAGAGACTATGTATGTATGTATGTATGTATGTATGTATGTATGTATGTATGTATGTATGTATGTATGTATGTATTCAATTTATATGCCGCCCTTCTCCGGAGATTCAGGGCGGCTTACAATGTGTTAAGCAATAGCCTTCTAATCCAATGTCTTCTAATCCAACCTCCTATATCTTCAGACAAATGGTTGTCCGGTCTCTTTTTGAAAGGGTCTAGTGATGGGTCACCCACAACTTCTGAAGGCAAATGGCTGGTTAATGGCTCTTACCATTAGGAAATTTCTCCTTAGTTCTAGGTTGTTTCTCTCCTTGGTTAGTTTCCATTGTTTTTTTTCTTGTCTTGCCTTTTGGTGCTTTGGAAAATAGTTTGACGTGCCTTGTTTTTGCAGGAGCCCCTCAAATATTGGAAGGTTGCTATCATGTCCCCCATAGCCTTTCTTTTCATTAGACTAGACATACCCAATTCCTGTAACCATTCTTCATACATTTTAGCCTTCAGCCCCTAATCATTTTTGTTGCTCTTCTCTGCACTCTTTCCAGAGTCTGAAAATTTTTTTATTCTATTGTATTCGTTGGAGTTCACCGGAGCTGATGACCCCGCTAAGACTTGTCATTGGGCACCTTCAAGGTTCCTTCAAGGTGGAAAGGACGAGAAGAGAAAAATGTTGGAAAAGGATGGTGAAGCCGTCTGATTGTTGATGTAAAACTAGGTTTGATGAGATGTGCTCCATACCAGCAAAGCTGGAAACGAGGTAGTAGGTGGGCCTCCTGTGGCAGCCACCCACACTAGAAGATACACGATGCCATTATGCAAGAGTCAACCCATCAGAGAAAGGAAGAGGCAGAAATAACAGCTGGCTGCAAATGAAACCTCGCCCCCGGTGCAGGCATCTAACAAAACTCGGTGGACTTATTAATTTGTGCATCAAGAGCTCTGGGCCTCCGGCATTTCTGAACTGTGGTCACTAACTGGGGGTGGCGACAATTTGCTTTTCTGGTAAAACTTTTTTGCAGGAAAAAGAGGAGCTGCTTTGATCTGTATCTTGCAAACATTTGAATAACAGAATAACAGAGTTGGAAGGGACCCTGAGTGTCATCTAGTCCAACCCTCTGCTTAGGCAGGAGACTCTATATCACTTAAATGGTTGCCCAATCTCTTCTTAAAAATCTCCCGTGATGGAGCACCCATAATTTCTGGAGGCAAGTTGTTCCACTGATTAATTATTCTCACTATCAGGAAATTCCTACTTAGTTCTAGGTTGCTTCTCTCCTTGGTTATTTTCCAGCCGTTGCTTTTTCTCCTGCCTTCAGGTGCTTTGGAGAACAGGATGACCCCCTCTTCTTTGTGGCAGCCCCTCAAATCTTGGAAGACTGCTATCATGTCACCCCTAGTCCTTCTTTTCATTAAATTAGATATGCCCAATTACTGCAACCGTTCTTCATACGCTTTAGCCTCCAGTCCTCTAACCATCTTTGTTGCTGTCCCAAAGGTGCTTTTTCAAGAGGCAATTGAACTTTCTGGTTTTTCTTTGAAGATGTTTTGCTTTGTCATCCAAGAAGCTTCTCCGTTTTTCTCATGCCACTCGTCAGGAATTGGGCTCGTATAAGTGTAGAAGAATTCAGTCCTGTTGGCATTGACTGTTGGCAGTCAATGATAGCTTTGAAGATGTCATTGTATGTGACCAGCTGACACGAATTATACCATTGGTGTCATTCATTTGATGACAAAATAACATATGTGATGTTCCTTGCCATACAAATGAGAAATGGTCCCCATTTTTCAGCACCATTGATCAGGAACTGAACCAGTTTAAGATCAGAAGAATTGTCAGGGAATTGAGCAGCAGCTCTCCAAAGGAAGTCACAGACGGTGACACGTATTTGTAGTTTTATATAAATAAATCTATTTCACATCTCTCTATATAACAAACTAGATAGGCAAATGGGAATATCATGAGGTAAATCACAGAGCATGCAGGGCACATCAGTAACATCATGAGGTAAATCAAACAGCATACAGAGCCCACAGTTGAAAAAGGCGGGAAAAGGGGGATACTCCCCCTCCACACCCACAGCAACCAATCGTAGCGCAGATTGCCTCACGCAGGAGCCTGCTCTCTCCAACCAATCAACTATAACTGTGTGTTCTGGCTCATTGTACAACCTCACTGCTCCATCTACTAAATTTAAATATCGTAATAAAATTGAGGTAGGAGAATATGTAAACTTATTGTGTGTGTGTGTGTGTGTGTGTGTGTGTGTGTGTTTATAAATTTAGAAAAATATATAAATCTCAGAACGAACAGGGCACATCAGTAACATCATGAGGTAAATCAAACAGCTTACAGAGCCCACAGAAGAAAAAGGTGGGAAAAAAAGGATACCAAAGAACCAGAAGGCAGGACAAGAAACAATGGATGGAAACTAATCAAGTAGAAAAGCAACCTGGAATTAAGGAGAAACTTCCTAACAGGGAGGACAATTAACCAATGGAACAGCTTGCCTCCAGAAGTTGTGGGTGCTCCATCATGGAGGGTTTTAAGACGAGACTGGACAGTCACTTGTCTGAAATGGTGTAGGGTCCAGGGGTTGGATTAGAAGACCTCCAAGGTCCCTTCCAGCTCTATTCTGATTGATTGATGTAATTGGTCTATACAAGAAATTATCACCTGCTATTGTCCATGTACACAATTCAACAGTTTGGACTCCAGAGTCCATCTCAGTCCCACCCAATCTTTTAGTGCGTCTGGATCAGGGCTGAAATCCAGCAGGTTCTAACAGGTTCTGGAGAACCGGCAGCAGAAATTTTGAGTAGTTCGGAGAACCGGCAAATACTACCTCTGGCTGGCCCCAGAATGGGGTGGGAATGGAGATTTTGCAATAGCCTTCCCCCAGGAGTAGGGAGGGAATAGAGATTTTGCAGTATCCTTCCCCTGCCACACCCACCAAGCCACGCCCACAGAACCGGTAGTAAAAAAATTTGGATTTCACCACAGGTCTGGATCTGTTAAATAAGGCTTTCATGTAGCAAACCAGGATTTAAAATGAGAAAAGCTCTGTGTCATTGTGTTAAAAATTAATCTAAGAATCTCTATGTATCTAAATGCAAGATTTCTGACGGGGTGATAAATCTTTCCATTTCCACGTAGTTAATGCGAGCAACAGTTTTAATGTTGGCAAGGGCTAAGTAATTACTAATAGTTTCAAGTGGCAATGCGGTATGCCACTGTGGAGCTTTGCGTAAGAATGCTGAAACTGACACCTGTTGGGGAAAGATAATTGACGCTTTGGAACCAGAGGAGAAAGAAGAGAACGTAATTGACGTTTGCTTATGGGAAAGAAATTTAGTCCAGTGGCTTCAAGAATTTGGCATCGGCCCTGTTTATCATAAATGGCATGATTTTCCTTGCTGCACTCTTGAGCAAATCGTGACTTTCAAAAGAACTACGTGATGGTTCAGAGGAATGAGCGCAGATAAAGTGCTCAAACCACAATTGAGCCCAACATTTCTGTTGCTAAACAAAATGATTGTTCAGTGAGCTTTGCCCTATTTTATGACCTCTCTTGCCACCATGATTAAATGAATCACTGCATTTGTTAAATTAATAACACGGTCATTGGTAGTATTTGGCTGGTTCAGACCGGTTCGGGTGAATTGGTAGTGGCTACCTGCCCACCTGCTTCAGCACTATGCCATTCTATTTAGCCACGTTTTTTAAGCCACTTGCATGCGTGCAAGCCGCTTGCACCAGCAAAGTACATGCGCGGAAGGCCGGGCACATGCACGGAAGGCACACATGTGAGCAAAGCGAGCATGCACGCATGGCACTCACATTTTCGGTGTGCGGCAAACCGGTGGTAAAATTATGTGAAATCCACCTCTGAACACGGTGTTAAGTGAATCTGGCTCCCCCGTTGACTTTGTTTGTCAGAAGGTCAAAAGGGGATCACGTGACCCCGGGACACTGCAACTGTCATAAATATGAGTCAGTTGCCAAGGAACTGAATTTTAACCACGTGATCACAATGGGGATGCTGAAATGGTCGTAAGTGTGAAAAATGGTCATAAGTCACTTTCGTTGTAACTTCAAACAGTCACTAACTGTTTGGGGGCTTTTTATCAGGATCGCCTGATGTACCAGTTGCATCCCTTTCTGGACCGGGACACCCTACGCACGGTCACTCACGCCCTCGTCACATCCCATCTGGACTACTGTAACACTCTCTACATGGGGCTCCCCTTGAAGACCAACACTTTTTAAAAAGAGGTTCGTTTAAAGCTCTTTCATTGCTCTTGTACAATATCTTTATTAAATTTCCAACTCGAACATTATAGTACAAAATAACCAGCATAAACGGGGAAGCAAGGGGAATAGCAAAACAAATTTTTAAAATATGCAGCAAGCTAATTTATAACAAAAATGACTTTCTTTCCATCCAGAGTTAATGACAATTCAACAGCTCCTCTCTAAAGAATAGCTATTATTTGATGTTAGAAAGTATTCATTCCACAGAAAAAATAGTAGAAGCTTGGTACCCACCTCCAACAGACTGATGAGTCAATCCACATGGAACTGAATTTAAACAGGCTTGGGATAAACACATGTCCATCATCTGACAAAAATAATAATACAATAACAAAATGGGCATGGGACTGAGGTACCTGCAGGACCACCTCTTACCGGCCTCCCACTGTCCTGTGTGTTCTCATAAAGCTGCCCGCCTCCGGGTGCCATTGGCTAGACAATGTCGGCTGGTGGCCCCCAGGATGAGGGCGTTCTCTGTGGCCACATGGATCCTCTGGAATGGGTTACCCACCGAGCTCCGGACAGCCCCCGATCTCTGCACATTCTGCATCAGCCTGAAGACATGGCTTTTCAATCAAATTCCCTGACCGATCATGGGGTTTTAACTGGGGGATTTTAATTTCTGGTTTTGATTTTAATATTGTATTGTCGTTATCATTGTTCTTGTTTTTATTGTGTGAGCCGCCCCGAGTCCTACAGAAGAAGGGCGGCATATAAATAATAATAATAATAATAATAATAATAATAATAATAATAATAATAATAATAATAATGTTCCTTACTCGGAACAGCTTACATCCTCCGACGATATCTTAACAGTTCCTAGGTCCTTGGTTAGGACTCGAGCTGCTGAGCTATTAACCAGCCTCAAAGACTGTGAATCTCACTACAGATTAACCAATAATAATAATAACAACAACAACAACAACAACAACAACAAAAATTAATTAAAAAGAAAAAAATCTTTTTTCTATGATAAATGGACGCAAGAATGGGAGAAAACTCTGCAAATGACCGCAAAGCTATAATTCTTGGGCAGGAAGACACAATTTAATACCTTTAGCCCAAAACCTTGGCTCTCCTCCAGCTGTTGCCTGTCCTATTTATTATGACACCATTAATTAGCATCTGTCCTTTTGCAGTATAAACGTACCTAACTGATTTGCTGCCAAGCTGCACAATGGCTACGTTGCTATTGCTTGTTCACGCTTGGCTAATTTAATCGCTGGCACTTAATAACTTGTAAGGACCACTCATTTTATCCTGGCAGGTTTCATCAGTTAGACAATCACAAGCGCAATGAGATTCAAGGTTTGGTGGTTGCGATTTCTTTTCTTCTTAGCTTCCAACGGAGGTTGCAGTTTGTGAGGGCGTCAACATTTAATACGGTCTTGAAAATAGGATTACATTATTAATATATTGCATCGTAACACGTGAAGTACAGATAGTCCTTGGCGTAGGACTATATTTGAGACCAGAATTTCTGTTATTAAGCAACAGGAACTCCAGGAGATGGTGGAGGATAGGGGACCTGACGTGCTGTGGTCCATGGGTTCATGAGGAGTCAATCAATCCATCCATCCATCCTTCCATCCATCAATCAATCAGAATAGAGCTGAAGGAACCTGGGAAGTCTTCTAGCCCAACCCCTACTGAAGCAGTAGACCAGTGGTGGCTTGCCCCCAGTTCGACCAATTCTATAGAACCGGTAATAAAACCAGTGGGAGGCTCCACCCACCAATCCCGACATCATCAAAACGCTTCTGGACATGTGCAGAAGCTTCTGTGCATGTGCAGAAGTTTTTGCACTTGTGCCGAAGAGCTCACGTGAGCGAAGCAAGCACTACAAACTGGTAGTAAAGGTAAGTAGAACCCACCCCGGCAGTAGACCCTATACCATTTCAGACAAGTGGTTGTCCAGTCTCTTCTTGAAAACCATTATTGATGGAGCACCCACAACTTCTGGAGGCCAGCTGTTCCACTGGTTAATTGTCCTCACTGTTAGGAAGTTTCTCCTTAATTCCAAGTTGCTTCTCTCCTTGATTAGTTTCCATTGTTTCTTGTCTTGCCTTCTGGTTCTTTGGAAAATAAATTGGAACCCTTCCTCTTTGTGGCAGCCCTTCAAATACTGGAATAACGCTATCATGTCCCCCTAAGTCAGGGGTCTGCAACCTTAAATACTCAAAGAGCCATATGGACCCATTTCCCACAGAAAAGAAAACACCGGGAGACACAAAACCTGAGTGGGCATGGCCAACTCGATGTCACTCACTTCCACCAGTCACATGACACCCCCTAGCTACGCCTACCCAGCTGGTCATTAGAGCAGAGAACTAGTTGTTAAAAAACACTGGGAGCCACAAAATCCTTTTGACATATCTCTTTCTCCCTTCTCTCCCGCTCCCCCCTCCTCTCTCTGTATCTCTCTATGTCTCTCTCTCTCTCCCTCTCTCTGTATTTTTTTTCTCTCTCTCTCTCCCCCTCTCTCTGTATCTCTCTGTCTCTCTCTCTCTCCCTCTCTCTGTATCTTTCTATCTCTCTCTCTCTCCCCCTCTCTCTGTATCTCTCTGTGTGTCTCTCTCTCCCCCTCTCTCTGTATCTCTCTATGTCTCTCTCTCTCCCCCTCTCTCTGTAACTCTCTATGTCTCTCTCTCTCCCCCTCTCTCTGTATCTCTCTATGTCTCTCTTTCTCTCCCCCTCTCTCTGTATCTTTCTATGTCTCTCTCTCTCTCTCTCCCCCTCTCTCTGTATCTTTCTATGTCTCTCTCTCTCCCCCTTTCTCTGTAACTCTGTCTCTGCCTTGGCCTCTTCTCCATTCCCCGCCATTGCCCTTGCCTTCTCAGGCCAGGCGAGAAGTGACTGGGAGGGGAGGGAGAAGGGCGGGGCCAGCCAGTGGTGGGATCACCTGACAGGGAGCCACAGCAGAGGGCCCAAGGAGCCGCATGCAGCTCCGGAGCTGCAGGTTGCTAACCCCTGCCTTAAATCCTTCTTTTCTCTAGACTAAACAATTCCTGCAACCCTTCTTCATATGTTTTAGTGGCTTTTCTCTCTGCAATTTTTGCAAAATCTCAACATTGTTTTTTAAACTGGATGCAGTATTACAGATGTTGGACACGACTTCGCGACCAGAGATGGGATTCAGTTGGTTTGGACCAGTTCGGGCAAACCGGTAGTGGCGACCTGCGGATGGGTCCGCCCCTGCCCACCCACCCGGGTGCAATTCCGTCCTATACTGCTGTGTTTTTGACACCGCACGCATGCCCTGACAGTGCGAGTGAATTGTCATGTTTTGTGACATCGCACGCATGCATGGACGGCACATGTGAGCGAATTGTCATGTTTTGTATGCCGCATGTATGCGCGGACGATGCGTGCTCACATTTCCGGTGCTGGGCGAACCGGTTGCTAACAGTATGTGCAGCTCATCTCTGTTCGCGACTGAAAAACAACATTTTTTATTTTAATCTGTTGTAGCCGTTCCACAATGTCTGCCGCTGATTGATTTTCCCATTAACAAAATGTGAGCAGATCTTGGACCGTTCGCTATGCGCTAAAAGCCGATTTCACCTTCTTGATGGGGTTGTGTACTTCGTGTTCCACCAAGCCAGAGTAGGAAGCAACTTGACAAGTGACTTGGGATGGTTGAGGTTTGCTTCCCCCCACCCAAGTATGAATCACTAACCCTCCCAAAACCCATGGCTTTGTGTTTACAGAGTTGCCAGGAGCAAAATGACTCTGCCTTTCCCCCTCTATAATCCCTCATTCAGTGGAATGGAACGGAATTGGCATGAAAGGGATTTTTAAGTGACAAGAATATTTGGGATGAGTGCTCTCTGGTGGAGTGTGATGGTTTTGCTCTTTTGGAAGGTGTAAGTTGTCCACAGCGTGTGTGTAAATAGCCTGCCTTGCACAATCAGCTGGATTTTCCTTGGCCTTTCATGCAGCCGTTTAATCCAGTAAATTTTACGATTGCGTTTTTTTGATTTATTTACTTATTTATTTATGAGTTCAATTTATATGCCGCCCTCCTCCAAAGACTCAGGGCAGCTTACAATGCACTTATAGCAATAACCTTCATTCTTTTGTATATACCTGCTTATTAGGGCTTTTGGTCCCCCCCATAAGCGGTGTTTCTACAAAGTCAGCTTATTGCCCCCACAATCCGGGTCCTCAATTTACCTACCTCAGAAGGATGGAAGGCTGAGTCAACCTTGAGCCTGGTGAGATTTGAACTCGCACTAATTGCAGGCAGCTGGCAGCTAAGTGCTTCATAACAGCACTTAGTCCGCTGGTATAGGAGGAGACCCTATACCATGTTAGAACAAAAAACTATAAACTATAAAAAAACTATAAAAAAAGATGTTGAGACTCTAGAAAAAGTGCAGAGGAGAGCAACCAAGATGATTAGGGGATTGGAGACTAAAACATATGAAGAACGTTTGCAGGAACCAGGCATGGCTAGTCTAGTGAAGAGAAGGACCAGGGGAGACATGAGAGCAGTCTCCCAATATTTGAGGGGCTGCCACAGAGAGGAGAGGGTCAAGCTGTTTTCCAAAGCATCTGAAGGCTAGACAATAATGGATGGAAAGTGACCAACGAGAGATTCAACCTGGAAATAAGGAGGGACTTTCTGACAGTGAGAACAATCAACCCATGGAACAGAAGTTGCCTTCAGAAGTTGTGGGAGCTTCATCGTTTGAGACCTTCAAGAAAAGATTGGACTACCATTTGTCAGAAATGGTATAGGGTCTCCTGCTGGAGTGGGGGTTGGACTAGATGACCTAAAAGGTCCCTTCCAACTCTCTTAATCTGTTAACAGATTAAGACTGCCAAGGTCCCCAGAAGGGACCTTGGAAGTCTTCTAGTCCAACTCCCTGCTGGTGTGCTGATGGTCATTATCTTGGATGGCCATCACCATCAACGGTTGGATGATGGTCATCCAACCGTTGATGGATGGCCAACAACGGTTAAAAGTAACCGTTTCTAGACAGTTAAGAATTGACTTGGACAGGGGAAGGGAGTTTTTCAGGCATTTCTTTTGAGTTGACCATGATATGTAGAGTTTTTTGAACGGTGAGAACTTCGCTGCTAACAGGACAAAGTTTGAGAGATTTATATAAGTCAGGGCTGGGCCATGAAATTTGTACACTGGCATTTGTACGTTTTTATGTCTAGTCTAGAGAAAAGAAGGACTAGGAGTGACATGATAGCGGTGTTCCAAGATTTGAGGGGCTGCCCCAAAGAAGAGGGAGTCAAGCTATTCTCCAAAGCACCTGAAGGTAGGACAAGAAGCAATGGATGGAAACTCATCAAGGAGAAAAGCAACCTAGATATAAAGAGAAATTTCCTGATAATCAATCAATCACTAGAGGTTTTTAAGAAGAGACTGGACAGCCATCTGTCTAAAATGGAACAGAATATCCTGCCTGGGCAGGAGGTTGGACTAGAAGACCTCCAAGGTCCCTTCCAACTCTATTATTTATTTTATTAATCATATTTCAATGCCGCCCACTCTCCGAGGACTCTGGGTGGCTTACAACAATCGACAGTATACTGAATAGCATTTTGTCCCCAACAATCTGGCTCCTCATTTTACCCACCTCGGAAGGATGGAAGGCTGAGTCAACCTTGAGCCAGTCAGGATCGAACTGCTGGCTGTGGGCAGAGTTTGCCTGCAATGCTGCATTCTAAGCACTGGGAGGGAGGGAGAAAGGGAGAAAGGGAGGAAGGGAGGAAGGGAGGAAGGAAGGAAGGAAGGAAGGAAGGAAGGAAGGAAGGAAGGAATAGCACTTAGACTTATATGCCACTTTACAGTGCTTTACAACCCTCTCTAAGCGGTTTAGAGTCAGCCTCTTGCCCCCAACAATCTGAGTCCTCATTTTACTCACCTCGGAAGGATGGAAGACTGAGTCAACCTTGAGCCGGTGAGATTTGATCTGCTGATCTGCTGAACTAGCAGTCAGCTAAAATAGTTGCAGTACAGCACTCTAACCACTGCCCCACCTCGGCTCTAAACTTGATGCCGTTTTGTCTGTTACTGCATTGACTGAACCGAGATGAGTTGTTTTCCATACTGGCACATCGCACGTTGGATGACTCTCCTGTTTATAAAATAAACGAATCAAATACCAGTTAAATATTATTGTTCGTTCAGGCTTCATTTACAGATCAGTAAGTGGCAAATGAAATTCTGAGAACCTTCAGTGGCCGCGTTGTGCAAAAAAAATTCAGAAAATTCGACAGGGTGAATGTTTTAATTATTGCACTGTTTTTCAACTTCAGGGTCAATATAAAAAAAAAAAACGAGAACAAGGCTGGAACTGTTCGTATTGGACAGTGTGAAAACAATGTGTATTTCAACCAAGCAACAGTACACAGGATGTTTACAAAGCAATCATAACTCAAGAGTTGTGATAATTGAACTCATTCCTGTTATTGCTTCATAATTCTTCAGAAGACTGTTTATGTACCCCAAATGTTGTTTCAGCCAACGGAAAGAAATTAGATAAATTAATTCTATGTTTGTTGGACAAGCATAGGGGCTTTACAGAGAGAAATGACAATGCTTTGAGAATAGGAAAAAAGGACTAATACCATCCTCTTAGTATTATGAAAATAGACCTAAACCTCTGAAGAAGAGAAGGTTGTGACCCTGGGAGCAGAAATCCTTATTTCCACCTAGAAATTTTAGAAATTACTAAAATTGTGCAACAGCTGTCTGATTTCTATATCTGTTATTTCTACATGCTACTGGTACTGGCCTAGGAACTAGACCAGGGGTCTGCAACCTTAAATACTCAAAGAGCCATTTGGACCCGTTTCCCATAGAAGAGAAAACACCGGGAGCCACAAAACCTGGGTGGGCGTGGCCAACTCGATGTCAGTCACTTCTACTAGTCACATGACTCTTTCTAGCCACGCCTACCCAGCCGGTCATTAGGGCAGAGAACCAGTTGTTCAAAAACACCGGGAACCACAAAATCCTTTTGACATATCTCTCTCTCCCCTCCCTCCCTCAACTCTCCCTCTCTCTCTGTATCTCTCTATGCCTCTCTCTCTCTCTCTCTCTCTCTCTCCCTCTCTCTGTCTCTGCCCTGGCCACTTCTCCCATCCCCCTCTGTCGCCTTTACCTTCTCAGGCCAGGCGCGGAGCGACTGGGAGGGGAGGGTGAGGGGCGAGGCCAGCCAGTGGTGGCATCACCTGACAGGGAGTCACAGCAGAGGGCCCAAAGAGCCACATGCAGCTCCAGAGCTGCAGGTTGCTGTCTCCTGAACTAGACACTATGAATTCTAGCCTTGCCTTAGACATGAAAGCCAATTGGGTGATTTTGGGCCAATCACCAGGAGATGGTGAGTTCTAGTCCCACCTTGGCCTGAAAGCTAGGTGGGGTTAGCTTAGGTGACTTTGAGGTAATTAACAGGAGATGGTGAGTTCTGCTTCAGGCATGAAAGCCAGTTGAGTGATTTTAGGCCAGTCGCTAGGAGACGGTGAGTTCTAGTCCCACTTTAGGCATGAAAGCTAACTGAGTGACTTTGAGCCAATCACCAGGAGAGGGTGAGTTCTAGTCCCAACTTGGCCTGAAAGCTAACTGGGGGACTTCGGGGTAATCAGCAGGAGACAGTGAGTTCTAGTCCTGCTTTAGGCATGAAAGCCAGTTGAGTGATTTTAGGCCAGTCGCTAGGAGACAGTGAGTTCTAGTCCCACTTTAGGCATGAAAGCTAACTGAGTGACTTTGAACCAATCACCAGGAGATGGTAAGTTCTAGTCCCAACTTGGCCTGAAAGCTAACTGGGGGACTTTGAGGTAATCAGCAGGAGACAGTGAGTTCTAGTCCTGCTTTAGGCATGAAAGCCAGTTGAGTGATTTTAGGCCAGTCGCTAGGAGACAGTGAGTTCTAGTCCCACCTTAGGCATGAAAGCTAACTGAGTGACTTTGAGCCAATCACCAGGAAAGAGTGAGTTCTAGTCCCGCCTTAAGCATGAAAACCAACTGGGTGACTTTGGGCCAATCACTGGGAGATTGTGAGTTCTAGTCTCACTGGGCGTGAAAACCAACTGGGTGTTTTGGGACCAGTAGCGCTTTTTCAGCCCCAGGAAATAGGCAATTGCAAACCATGTCTGAAATCTTACCAAGAACACAGCAGGGGCTACATCTGGCAATCAACACTGACTTGAACGTGTATGTGTTCAATGAGGAGAGGTGGGGGAGTGTGGAGGAGAGAGAGAGAGGGAGGGAGGGAGGGGTACATGTATTATTCATGAGGCATGAGCATCTATAGCACTTGGAGAAGGGTGCATGCTCGCTTTATTTAAAACCAGGGAGGTCTCTCCATTAATATACAAAACTCTTACGCTAAGCATGACTGATTTCCTTGAAAGATGCTTTCTGAACCTTTTGTGATACGGTTTACCTTCCAGATCCATTTCAGCATGTCAAAACTTGGCCACGAAAACAGTTGCTATGTGCCATTGCCTTCTGCAAAAACCACTTTTCGGATATGAATACTTTCTAGATTGTATAGCTAAGATTGTAATTAATTTTTATTAATGGTACCATCGTTGGGAGCAATGCCCAGATTGAAGCTTTTTTTTTCTTTGCTTTTTTTTTGAAGAAAGGAAGACCATCTCTTATCAAATTTTGGCAAGGAACCCCATTCTTGATTCCCAGACTATTTCTCCCGAGGCATATAAATTCACACAACAAAAAATAGAATAGCTCCCTCTTGTTAGTTGCTAGGATTGTAAGACCAACGCATTAGAAAACGAAAAATAATTTTTTTTATTGAAAAAGTTTTACAATACAATTTTTATCCCCATTTCCCCCCACCAAACCCCCCTCCCATCCACCACCCCGTCCCTTTCCCTCCCTCCCCTCCCCACCCCCCCAGGCTTCCATTGCTAACAAAACATCAATCTTATATATCAATCAATATTAAACAAAAAATATAGGTGAGATCCAGGTAAGATATTATAGGTTTTAACATTGAATAAAATAGAATTAATCTAAAATATTTACTAAACATAAATCATATATAGTCACTTATCAGATATTTCTAACATTATATTTCCCCCCCCCCCTTAAATCAAATAAAATTTTTCTAGACAGCAGTATAACAAATATATGTAAACTTATTTTTAACATCATAATTTTTCTAAATAGTAATATAGTAAATATATATAACATTATAAGTTTTCTAGATAACAATATAATTTCAAATGTTCAATAAAATAATAAAAATATTTATAAAATAACAAAATAAATTTGTTCATTAGATAAGTGCTACTTAAGAGCCTGGGATACTGATTCGGCAGAAAAATTAATAGACCAGAATTTTGAAGATCTGTACAATTACACTTATACCCGTGTTTCCCCCAAAATAAGACCCTGTCTTATATTTATTTGAACCCCAAAATAAGCGCTTGGCTTTATTTTTGGGGAGGTCTTATTATTTTGAGGTGCGTGGAGCAAGATGGGGCTCCTCTTGCCATCTTATTTTAGGCTTATTTTAGCGCATGCACTCTAAAGCCCATTTGGGCTTATTATCAGGGGATAGTCTTATTTTCGGGGAAACAGGGTATTTATTTCAATCTTATCATCACTTCCTCTCTATATTCCTAAGGTTTTCTCTCACAGGTTACTCGTGCCTTTATAAAACCATTTTACGCCTTTGCGTGCAGGTCCAGATTTCTTTTATTTATTTCTTTTTTTGTTATTTCATTTTTTCCCCTCTTTTGAAAATTCTATTATTTTAGTTCAGCTTACTTTTGCTCCATCAAAAAGCAATGATTATATTGTTTTCCAATCTACTGTTCATTTTGCATTATCTTGCAAATTTAGATCTACTCATAAGATATGCAGGTAGTCCTCGAATTACAACCACAATTGAGCTCAATTTTTTTTGTTGCTATGTGAGACATTTGTTAAGTGAATTTTGCTCCAGTTTATGACCTTCTTGCCACAATTGTTAAGAGAATCATGGCAGTAGTTAAACTAGCCACACAGTTGATAAGTGTTGCGGCCTGTCATCAGCCTGTGCAGATTGTAGCTGATTCCGACAACGAGGAGACTGGTGTGGTACTGCATCAGCAGCCTGTGCAGCTGGCGCTCGAGTCGGACAGTGAGGAGGCTGGAGAAGATGTGGTGCCAGAGGCAGGGATTCAGCCAGGGCCTTCAGAACCTCCAGAAGCTCCTTTAAGTGAAGAGGATGAAGAGGAGGAGCCTCTTCTCGATGCACGGGCGTGCAGAGCTGCCAAAAGGCAGGAGTAGCTCCTCAGGAGGAGGTCTCCTCAAGGGTAAGGCTTGGGGCTAATTGGCCACTCCCTTAGCCTATTTAAGAAGGAATGCCACTTGCAGCAAGCTGTAGGGAACAACTTCAGTTCACTCTCCTTCGTGTCTGCAAAATTGCTTCTGGGCTTTCTGCCAACTCTGTGATTTCCTTATCTTAGAATTCTGGTAGGCTGTTAAGACAGTTCATTAACAGCCTTTGAATGATAAAGACTAAGTTATTTGAGTAAAATAAGCTCTGTATAGAGTTTGTGTGTGCTGCGTTCTTTGGGGTCCAAGGCTGGGGCAGAACAATAAGTGAATCTGGCTTCCCTGTACATGACATTGCTCGTCAGAAGGTCGCAAGTGTGACCACCTTGACTCCAGGATGCTGCAACCGTCATAAATGTGAATCAATTGCCAAGCATCTGCATTATGATCATGTGACTCTGGGGAATGCTGCAACGGTCAGAAGTGTGAAAAACGGTTGTAAGTCACTTTTTTCAGCGCCGTTGTAACTTCACTCAGTAAAAACACTGTTGTTCTGTCCCTGTCTCACACACACACAGAGACAAACAGCCAGGGGTTAAATAAACTGGCAGACAACCAATTCTTCCAATAAGATGCTTGGCAGCCACCCAGTAGCTGCTTGCCAAGAACTTTTATCAACAAATAAATTACCTCCGATAAGGAATAGTCCAGTTTGTAAGAATAAAAACCCAGGCCGATATTGCTGTTTCCAGAGATGCAATGTGACTCAATAGAAGTTAGTTTTGTCCGTCACAGAGTCTGAATGGCTAACTCATCCCCTTTTATACCCTGTGGGGTGTGGTCCAGTGACTCAGCCTAATCTCTGGCACACCTTTTCTTCTGTTGCGCGCGCTTATCCCTGCGACGCTGCCGAGGATCCAGCCAAGACTCATTATCCTCATCACTGTCCACCTGTGGCTGCGTGGACGTGCTTGGCTCTGGGCTATCTCTTGCCCTTCGGTGTCCTCCGGAGGCATTGCCAGAGAGGAGGGTCCTGGAGAGGGAGGCCTTGCCAATTCCTCCCCCTCACTCTCAGAGTCTGTATCTGCCGATGACACAGGCTCAGGCAACAGAGCCACAACACTATTGTAAATTTTAGATTACCCGTACCGTGATGTGCCATGATCTTTAATATATTTTTCCTACGAAACTCAGTTTAATATATGAAATTATGCAATGTTTATAATTCATTGCTGCTTTATTTTCAATTGCCCCAGCACTGTTTAAAGCAATCTTTTCTGCAGAGCATGATACATTCCAGCAAATCTAATTTACCTTTGTGTATTTTTATATGCAATGCTATTATGCATTTTACTTGGATACTGAATTAACTCATTTGCCTTTGTGCATTTTTATATGCAATGCTATTATGCATTTACTGGGGTACTGGGTACTGAATTAACTCATTTCCAGGGTTTACTCAGTACTCCGATGGAGAGATTAGGCAAAGGAACTGTATTCTCACAGTACACCAAGGATGGTTCGCATGCATGAATGCGGGTTTTGAATTTTCCAAACACTATTTGTAGATTTTGCCTTTAGTTCCTTCACTCAAATTCATCCAAAACTTTCAGTTCCCAAAAAGATTCTGTTAAAAAAAAAACATAACGAAAACAGATTTGTTCTCACTCTATTATTTCCTCCGGATATTTTTGACAATTAGAGAATGTTTTGTTGCGCCTGTTTGTCATTTACTGAGCGTACAAATTTCCCATCCTTAAGTTAATGCGCCAATGTTTGGGAGCTGAAGTATTTTTCAGCCTGTTACCTTACCCTGGGGACTTATCCCAACGCTCAGGCAAGTCATGAGAACGACAGAAAAGAGACCATGAAGGAATGAATGGCCCTGAGGGAAATGACACAATCTCAGAACAGTTTTCTACAGCTTAACCCACACACAACTATGCACTGACGGGACATCGCTTCCCAATGTTTATTTATTTTTATTTATTTATTGAATTTCTATACCACCCTTCTCCCAAAGGACTCAGGGCGGTGAACAGATTAAGATTTCATATACATATAAATATATTTTATAAACAGTAAATAATAAATTAAGTCAACTTGGTGTATCTACTAAGACCTTGGCATAGAATTTTGATGTTTATGCTAGCCCTGCTTGTTGAAATAGAAAGGTCTTCAGGGCACGTCGGAAAGTGCGAAGATCTGGGATTATTCGTATTCCAGGTGGTATTTTGTTCCAAAGCGTAGGTGCCCCCACAGAGAAGGCCCTCTCCCTTGGAACCACCAGACGACATTGTTTTAATGATGGTACCATGAGTGGGCCCACTCTGTGAGAGCGTATTGGTTGGTGGGAGGTTATCGGTTGCAGCAGGTGGTCTCGTAAGTACTCAGGTCCTAAGCCATGGAGCACTTTAAAGGTAAGAACCAACACCTCGGAAGGCCACCGGAAGCCAGTGCAGCTCGCGTAGAAGAGGTGTTACATGCGAGCACCATGTTGCTCCCATAATTACTCGCGCAGCTACATTCTGGACCAGTTGGAGCTTCCGGGTGCACTTCAAGGGGAGCCCCATGTAGAGAGCATTGCAGTAGTCAAGTCGGGAAAGAGTTCACTTACCTTTACCACCAGTTCGCACCGGTGCCTTCTCTGCAGGCGCCCACCCTCGAAAATGTGCCTAAATAGCACGACTTGGAGCCTTGCGATCGCCGCTACCAGTTTGCCTGAATTGGTGCAGACCGGCTGAATATCACCTCTGGTTGCATCTCAGCTTGTGCAAAATGACTTAGGATGGCTTTGACAAAGGACAACAGTTTATTTGAATGAAAACGTTGATGACGTTGTCCAAGGGGGGAGACTTTGAAAGGCAGTAAAGGAAAGCAGTGTGTTACCAATTAAAAAAAAAAAAAGAATATTTGTAGCACAGGGTTGAACTGTGAGGTCCTGGGTGCTTTCTGAACTTGGTGGTTTTCTTGTGAATGTTTCATTACCAAACTAGGTAACATAATCAGGGTTTGAAGGGAGTGGGGTTAGCAGAGAGGAGGATAAGGGGGAGGGGGAGGAGGATGAGATCTATCTATCTATCTATCTATCTATCGATCTATCTATCTATCTATCTATCATCACCTCTATCTGTCTATCTATCTATCGTACGTACATTATCTATCTATCATCTATCTATCTATCTATCTATCTATCTATCTATCTATCTATCTATCTATCTATCTATCTATCTCATCTCTGCCTATCTATCATCTATCTATCCATCTATCTATCTATCTATCTATCTATCTATCTATCTATCTATCTATCTATCTATCTATCTATCTATCTCATCTCTGTCTATTTATCATCTATCTATCTATCTATCTATCTATCTATCTATCTATCTATCTATCTATCTATCTATCTATCTATCTATCATCACCTCTATCTGTCTATCTATCTATCGTACGTACATTATCTATCTATCATCTATCTATCTATCTATCTATCTATCTATCTATCTATCTATCTATCTATCTATCTATCTCATCTCATCTCATCTCATCTCATCTCTATCTGTCTATCATTCATCCATCCATTTTATCTATCTATCTATCTGTCTATCTATCTATCACCTCTATCTGTCTATCATCAATCCATCCATTATCTATCTATCTATCTATCTATCTATCTATCTATCTATCTATCTATCTATCTATCTATCTATCTATCTATCTATCTATCTATCTATCTCATCTCTGTCTATTTATCATCTCTCTCTCTCTCTCTCTCTCTCTCTCTCTCTCTCTATTTTCTTCCAGCTGTCATTTCTTCCACTGATGGTAGATGGTGGATGGGGAGGGGGGGGGGAACTATTTGAAAGAATCTGCATTTTTCTTGAAAACGTAGAACCAGGAATTGGTGATGAGGAAAAAAAAAACCCCAAGAGGAGAAAACGAAACCCAGGACAACACAACAGATGTGAGCCCAGATGTTTTAAAGCCTTCTGGGAATCTCCCCATTATCCTTAATAAATAGACTTTCTTGCAGGATGTGTGGATGAGAGAGAGAGAGAAGCAATAGAGGGAAATGGGGAAATTTGCTTTGAAAAAGTCCCTCTGTCACCTGCCTTGATGGGACAGGGAAGGTCTCAATTAGCGAAGAGCTAAGCTTGAAACAAACTCGGTTGGTTTAAGCTTTCAGTGCCTTTACTTCATTTTTATCTCTCTGCCTTCCCACCAGTTCCTGCCCACATCTTATTGATGTGCAAAGAAGCAGATCTGAAAGTTTGAAGATTTCATATGGGGGTTTGGACACGACAAGATTCTTTTTCTGCCGCAACATTTTTCTCTGCATCGAAGATTCATTATATTGAACAGAGGAATCTTAATATAGCCATCGCTCCAACCTTGCTTTACTGAACAGAATAACAAGAGTTGGAAGGGACCTTGGAGGTCTTCTAGTCCAACCCCCTGCTTAGCCAGGAAACCCTACACCACTTCAGACAAATAGCTGCCTGAACTCCTCTTAAAAACTTCCAGTGTTGGAGCATTCACAACTTCTGGAGGCAATTGTTCCCACTGTCAGGATATTTCTCCTTAGTTTTAAGTTGCTTCTCTCCTTGATTAGTTTCCATCTGTTCTTTCTTGTCTTGCCTTCTGGTGCTTTGGAGAATAGATTGACCCCCCTCTTCTTCTGTAGTTTTTTTTAATAAACATACACACCTTCACCTCTACCTTGGGGAGCAGAGAGAAACTGTCTGGACCAGGGATGAAATTAAAAAAAATTCCCCTACTGGTTTTGTGGGCGTGGCTTGTTGGGGGAGAGGTCATGTGACTGGGTGGGTGTGGCCAGCTCGACATCACTCACATCGAGGGGCTCCTCACCGGCCCCTCCCCTCCTAGCCACTCCTTATCGCGAATGGCAGGAAAATGGGGAGGGGAATATTCCTGCCTACCATCCTTCCCTCAGTCTGTGCTGAGACTGAGGAATGGATGACAGGCAGGAAAATCCCCTTCCCCATTTTCCTGCCTTTCACGAAAACAGCTCCATTCCGGCTGCTCCCCCCCATTCCCGTCACTCTCCCTCCTAGGAACTACCTTAAAAGGGACCGGCTGCAGTAGCTCTGTTCTGAATGGAGGGAGAAAATTCATTCTCCCTGCTGCATTTAACATTGAATTCTGTGGAACATGGAGAGGTGAGCGGTGATCGGCGATCGGCCGGGCGTGGGTGGGGTCAAGGAAGGGTAATTACTACCGGTTCGGCAAACTGATGCCCATAATCCCTAGCAGTTTGCCCGAACCGGTCCGAACCGGTAGGATTTCACCCTTGGTCTGGACTCAAAGTTACCTGTAATATTTAGAAGTCTGGAAAAACAGACCAGGGGGAATTCCAAATGTTCTCAACAGCAGGAATTGTAGAGGGATTCCTGTCTGCTAATGCTAGGTCTCACCTCTTCTGCAAGTGATGGCGTTGAGGCCACCAGCTTGCTTGGCTTCAACAACAGTTGGACCAATTCATGGGATCAAGAGCTACTAACCTTGATGGCAGTGGAGCTAGCTCTCAAGGCCATCTACTGGGAGACGGGTAGACTTCCTTGTAGAAGTCGTTGACCCTTATGGGAACAGACAGCTGGACTAGATGACAGTAGCTAGGGATCTATTCCAGTGAAATCATGGCTTATGAATCTTCAAATAACTCCTTTTTGTCACCAAGAACTAAAGCAAAAACATCTCCTGGTCCCGTTTTGCTTCCCCTAATTTACATAGCATTATTGCTGTGTAACAATGCTATGTAATAAGTATGCAATAATGCTCTCTAAGATAAATGCTATGTCATGTAAATAATACTCTACGTAAATAACATGCTATGTACGTCATGGTAGCACAGTGGTTCGAATGCAGTACGGCAGACTACTGATGACTGCTGGCTGCCCAGAGGTTTGGCAGTTCAAATCTCACCAGCTCAAAGTTAACGCAGCCTTCCATCCTTCCGAGGTCAGTAAAATGAGGACCAAGATTGTTGGGGAGCAATATGCTGACTCCGTAAACCACTTAGAGAGGGCTGGAAAGCACTGTGAAGCGGTATATAAGTCTAAGTGCTATTGCTATGTAAGCATTAATTTTATTTACATAGCATGCATAGGATTTTTATATCTATCTATCTATCTATCTATCTATCTATCTATCTATCTATCTATCTATCTATCTATCTATCTATCTATCATCTATCTATCTATCATAGCATAGGGGGCTAATGCCTCCTACTAAAGGCAGCAATTAACACCAGCTGCCTGTAATTTCTCTGAGTTCAATCCTAGCCAGGCTCAAGGTCAACTCAGCCTTCCATCCTTTCTAAGGTGGGTAAATTGAGGACCCAGTTTGTGGGGGCAATAAGCTGACTTTGTATAAATATACAAAAGTATGAAGGCTATTGCTTAACACATTGTAAGCCGCCCTGAGTCTCCGGAGAAGGGCGGCATATAAATCAAATTAAAAATAAAAAAAATAAATAAAAATCTATGCCAGTTTGGTCTAGAAGTTAAGGCACCAGGCTCCGAAATTGGGAGACGGTGAGTTCTAGTCCAACCTTAGGGATGAAAGCCAGATGGATGACTTTGGCCAATTCCCAGGAACCTGGGAGTTCTAGTCCTGCTTTAAGTATGAAAGCCAAACTGGGCGATTTGGGCCAGTCAATGTCTCTCAATGTGGAAAATAGGAGGAGTTATATTCCTTGATTTGTGTTTGTAAATAACGCCACGTTGAGTTATTTGTAAAAATAATAAAGACAGGATACAAACAAACTAATAAATAAATTAAATTAGACTTCTGTGGTGCAACTAAGTTTGAATGGCTAGTCAGATGCTAATGAATGAATCTGAATGCTAGGCCTGACTTTTGAATAATTATTTCAACAATCTATAAATTTACTCCTAATTTTCAAACACTGGAAGAAAGTGAATTGGAAGTCAGGGGTTGCCTTTTCATGCTGGAGAGGTTTGTTATAATATGGATGTATCTGTGCGTGTTGTTGTTTTTTCCACTTAAAACAACCCCTAATAACTTTTTAAAATGGAAAAATAGACACTAAGGGTTATTGCTTGCAAGTGACCCGTATCCTCTGAATTCTCAATTGTTCATTTAAGGAAGAAAATGGCATCGTTAAGATTTGATCAGAGCGCAGTTCCTGTAAAAAGGCAAATTATTTCTCCCCAAACTTATTATGTTGTCAGGCGTTATAGAGAATCACCGTGATTGGGTGGAAGTTCATCCTTCTCTCCCTCTTCGTCCCTTCCCCACCGCTGATATTTTTTCCACAATTTCTTTTCAACTGTTTATTTTTTAAATTTCTATTGAAAGGGGTCAAATTTAAAAAAATGGCAGCCAAGCCCAGGCAGTACATAATTCAATGGGGTCATATATTGCATCTTGACCCAGCATCTCTGGGAAGATCCAAGTTTTTGGAGACGTTTTTAAGATTGGCAATGCCAAGGCCATCTCAGTTTTCTGGCTCCAAGAACTTGAAAATATAGTTCTACATTTAGGGAAGAAAAACAAAATGCACACATACCGTGTGGTACCACTTATACCGTGTATAAGTGGTACCTTGCTCAACAGTAGTAACTGTGAGAGGGATCTTGGAGTCCTAGTGGACAACCATTTAAATATGAGCCAGCTGTGTGCAGCAGCTGCCAAAAAAGCCAACACAGTTCTGGGCTGCATAAACAGAGGGATAGAATCAAGATCACGTGAAGTGTTAATGCCACTTTATAGTGCCTTAATAAGGCCACACTTGGAATATTGCATCCAGTTTTGGTCGCCACCATGTAAAAAAGATGTGGAGACTCTAGAAAGAGTGCAGAGAAGAGCAACAAAGATGATTAGGGGGCTGGAGGCTAAAATATATGAAGAACAGTTGCAGGAACTGGGTGTGAAAAGAAGGACTAGGGGAGGCGTGATAGCAGTCTTCCAATATCTCAGGGGCTGCCACAAAGAAGAGGGAGTCAAGCTATTCTCCAAAGCACCTGAAGGCAAGAGAAGAAGCAATGGGTGGAAACTAATCAAGGAGAGAAACAACTTAGAACTGAGGAGAAATTTCCTGACAATTAACCAGTGGAACAACTTGCCTCTAGAAGTTGTGAATGCTCCAACACTGGAAGTTTTTAAGAAGAGGTTGGATCACCATTTGTCTGAAGTGGTGTAGGGTTCCCTGCCTAAACAGGAGGTTGGACTAGAAGACCTCCATGGTCCCTTCCAACTTTGATATTCTATTTCTAAATAAAATTCTGAATTTTGTTAATATGTATGTTGATAATGGTGAAAATCTTACAGGCACAAAGTTGGAAAGTCACACCAGCGCTTGAGGGTCTGTTACAGAGAAGGAGTCAATTTATTCTCCAAAGCATTTGAGGGCAAGACAAGAAGTAATGGATGGAAGCTGATCAAAGAGAGACCCAACCTAGAACTAAGGAGAAATTTCCTGACAGCAAAAACAGAATTGGAGTGGAGCGACTTATCTCCAGAAGTTGTGGGTGCTCCATCACTGGAGATTTTCGAGTAAAGATTGGACAATCATTTGTCTGGATTAAGGTATAAAGTTAAGAAGAGATTGGACAATTATTTGTCTGGAATAGTATAGGGTCTCCTGCTTGAAAAATGGGGTTGGATTAGAAGACTTCCAAGATCCCTTCCAACTCTGTCATTCTGTATTCTGTAAAAGGTCAGAAGAGAAAGACTATGTTGTGGCTCCGTTGCCTGAACCTGTGTCATCGGCAGATACAGACTCTGAGAGTGAGGGGGAGGAATTAGCAAGGCCTCCCTCTGTAGGACCCTCCTCTCTGGCAATGCCTCCGGAGGACACCGAAGGGCAAGAGATAGGCCCAGAGCCAAGCACGTCCCCACAGCCACAGGTGGACAGCGACGAAGGAGATAAGTGCTGGCTGGATCCTCGACAGCAGCGCAGGGAGAAGCGTGCACAGCAGAGGGGAAGGCATGCCAGAGATTAGCTGAGTCACTGGACCACACCCCACAGGATACAAAAGGGAGTGTAGTGGCCAGTCAAACCTTGTGACGAACAAAGCTGAAAGCTTCCACGCCATTCTGCATTGTTGGACTTTTGGCTATAGACTTTGCTGGATTATCTCTGGACTTGATTGACTCCGTAATTATTGAGCTGTTTCTTTTGATGTATCAGAAGTGGGGAGAAGTTATCTCTCCTCTTTGTAAATAATAAACTCTTGGCAGGCAGCCACTAGGTTGTTGCCAAGTTCCGTTATCTTAAGGAAAAGGATTTTGCCGGCTGGTTTGGTCTTTAACTCTCAAACGTCTGCTGGTGTGTGCGCGTGGGGTTGGGGACAGAACAGACTAGGGGAGTAACATGATAGTGGTCTTCCAGTATTTGAGGGTCTGCCACAAAGAAGAGAGGGTCAATTTATCCTCCAAAGAACTTGAAGGCAGGACAAGAAGCAATGGATGGAAACTAATCAAGGAGAGAAGCAATCTAGAAGCAAGGAGAAATTTCCTGACAGTGAACACAGTTAACGGGTGGAACAGCTTCCCTCCAGGAGTTGTGGAGGCTCCATCGGCAGAGATTTTTGATTTCATTTCATTCATTTCATTTTACTCAATTTAGATACCGCCCTACTCCCATGGGACTCAGGGCGGTGAACAGTCAAAAGATAAAACACATAGATTACAAAATTTAAAAACAGTATAAAACCATATTAGATAATTTGGCCCGAGACAAATTAAAAACAACCCCTAATGCATAAGACAAATTTAAAATTTACGGTTAAAAAGTTAAAAAGGGAAAAGTTAGGCCAGGTCGGCCTGTTGAAATAAAATAGTCTTGAGGGCGCGGCAGAAGGTGCATAGATCCGGGATCCTCCGTATCTCCCAGGGGGAGCTCATTCCAGATAGTAGGTGCCCCCACAGAGAAGGCTTTCCCCCTAGGGGCCGCCAGTCAACACTGTTTGGCCGACAGCACCCGGAGGAGAGCGTACTGGCCGGTGGGAGGCTACTGGTGGTAACAGGTGGTCCCGTAAATAACCAGGTCCTAAGCCATGGAGCGCTCTAAAGGTGGTAACCAGAACTTTGAAGTGCACCCGGAAGACCACCAGAAGCCAGTGCAGCTCGCGCAGGAGAGTGTTACATGGGAACGCCATGTCACTCCTATAACCACCTGTGCGGCCGCACTCTGCACCAGTTGGAGCCTCCGGGTGCTCCTCAAGGGGAGCCCCATGGAGAGAGCGTTGCAATAGTCCAGGCGAGATTGTACTGCCATTTGTCCAAAATGGTGTAGGGTCCCCTGTTTGAGCAGGAGGCTGGACTAGAAGACCTCCAAGGTCCCTTCCAACTCTGTCATTCTGCATTCTGTAAAAGTTCAGAAGAGAAGGACAAGGGGTGACATGTGGCATGGTCATGTAGTTTGATTTTACTGACAACCATGTCGCTTAACAAAGGAATTTCCATCCCGATTAGTGTAGCGAAGCATGGACTAATTGTATGATTGCAGCCATCATCTTAACTTTTTTTTTGTTTCTGTCCTTGTGGATGCCCCTACTTTTGGGACAGTTGGACGGATTTCCAGACAGGGGTTCCAAAATCTCTTCTTCTTCTTCTCAGGAACATTTTAAAGGAAGACAGGGAAGGCAGGATACAATCTGGAATGGTTACCAGGACGAGAGGTTTCAGACTTCTGCTGGAGGCCATCCTCAAAGATCTTCTCTCTCACCAAAATGTGTGTTTTGGGCTATTCTCAGGGGTGGGATTCACCCGCTTCAGACCGGATGTTAATTTTAATCTGGTTCGCCGAACTGTTAGTTGCAAGGACTGGCTGACCCTCCCCTCCCCTCCCAGGAGTCTCCGCACGGCTCATTTTGGATGCCAGGTAAGTACAGTGCCCCCTGCGAAGGTTCTGCGAGGGTGAAGAACGGGCCTACCGGAAGTACTGGAAGTCTGGAAATAGGCCCATTTCCCACCTCCGGAGAGCCTCCAGGAGAGGCCGTTTTTGTCCTCCTGGAGGCTCGAGGAAAGCCTCTGGAGCCTGGGGAGGGCAAAAATGCCATCCCCCCCCCCCGCTGTGGCTGTTGTGGTGCCTGGTTGTGTATTGCTTTTTAGTTGTTGATGAGGGTGTTGATAGCTGGCTATTAAGTCATTGGCTGTTTTGCTTTGGGTTGCCCAGCTCTCACCTCCTAAGTATTGGATAAACTGGTGGCAAATCAACACTCCCGTTGACTGACAATGGGCCTATTTCCCAGGCTTTTAATCATTTCCCTGGCTGTTTTTGTGCCTGCTTGTCCAACAATCTTAGTAGTTGCAAAATTGAATGTATGTCCTTGTGTCAGGGTTCCGACGGATGCGCTAATTAAATCATGAGCCTCGAGCCAAGCTTCAAAAGAAATCCAGTTATTTATTAGGAGCTTCATGTCGGAATGTTCCAAAGTGAAGCCAACTCTGACCTCATATAATTCATGCCCCAATCATGACTCTGTTCCCCACCTCTCCTGAGGGTGTGTCATTAATCACATTCACCAATGGAGCAATTTCGTGGGTTGTAGAGATCACTCCCCTCCAGCCACTGTGGGTAACCCAGGGAGACAGCCTTGAGAGAGATATGTCTGGAATGTGCTCCTGTCTTTGGCTGCCATGCTGCTTTGTCGGTTTCCCATCCCCCTTGCCTATGGCAACTCAAGAGCAGGCCAGGGATGCTTTGCAAGTTTACACCTTGTTTATTGCAGTGTAAGGCTACCAGTGAGTTTGGGTCGACCCAGATTGGATTCTGCAACTTTATTCTGGGACACGTATATTCACCTTTATTCGAGAAAAAACTTTAACTGTTATTCACAAAATGTTTCCTCTTGAGCCAGGGATGAGTGGGCGAGCTGGACGAAGCAAGAAAGCCACTATCGGGGCTGAAACAATATGGAGAACATTTGCTTTTTAAAATCTGGCAAGCTTACACAGACGAAACTCTGTAGAAGAGCTCAGCTTGTTCCTCGCCGGCCAGATGGCGGTGGGTTTAAAAGCGCAGAGAGCGGCTTAATTTGGAAAGGGATCAAGGGATCGGAAAGATTTGAAACACATTAGCAGAGGGCCAGGCTCCGTCTTGATGTTGCTAAAACCAGATTTCTTCAAATCCAAGCTCTGAGCTTGACACAAGGAAGGAGGACTAATATAGATACTCCTCGACTTACGACCACAATTGAGTCCAAATTTGTCTGTTGCTAGGTGAGATAGTTGTTAAGTAGTTTTGTCCCATGTTACAACCTTTCTGGACGCAGTTGTTAACTGAATCACTGCAGTGGTAGAAATTAGCAACCCAATTGTTAAGTGAATCTGGCTTCCACATTGTGTGATGACCGGGACAAGGCATGAAGGTCGCACAGCCAGCTGAGAGTTCAAACTCGCCTTTGATGCTCCAAATTTCTCCTCATATGCTCCCACATTCTTGGCAAGTCCCAGAGCAAAGCGTGCATATGCGCGCACATGGCAGCCTCTGGTTGCGCCCAATCCAGCAAAACAAAGGAACAGGGAAATGAGTCCATGAAACAAGGAACAAACAATGAGTCCACAAAGTCAGGAACAAGACACTGAGTCCACAAAGTCAGGAAGAAGCAAGCAGTCCTGCAAACTCCAAATATCTGTACTGGCACACCAAACTCTACCAAAATCAGTGTTTGTTCTCGACAAATGCCCCTCCCCCACAGTGTCTCCTTAAATCTCAGTCCCCAGGTGTGCCTTGTGAAGACAGGTGGGGCGCTCTTCTCCCAAGTTGTCGGGTTGGCCTGAGCTGTTCCCGCCTTCTCTCTATTCTCCGTGCTCGGGGATCAGGAGGGGACGGTCCTTGCTCATCACCTGAGCTCTGTCGCTCTTCATGTCCACTGCTTGCCCCCTCTTGGTCATCCTGCCCCCGTTCCTCCCTGCTAACAAGCTGTCCCAATCCTGAGGGGTCCTGGGCTGTCTTGGCCTGCCCCTCCCTGCATTCCTCTGAAGCCAACGTAGCTACCCCGTCGATCTCTCTCGGCTCCAGCTCTGGCTCATCCCCCTCCTCAGATTCAGGCCCTGATGGGGACATGACACATTGATTTTGCTTGTCAGACAGGTCAAAAAAGGGGGATCACGTGACCCTGGGACACTGCAACTGTCATAAATATGAGTCGGTTGTCAACGGGAAGCCTGATTCATTCTACAACCCTGTTACTTACTTAACAACTGCAGTGATTCACTTAACAAGAAAGGCTGCAAAATGGGGCAAAATTAACAAATGTCTCAGTTAGCAACAGAAATTTGGGGCTCAACTGTGGTCATAAGGTGAGGACTATCTGTATTAAATATAGGCAGGGCTTATGCAGCTGGGCAATTCCACCCCCCCCCAAACTTCTGATGGTTTTAAGGCTGGGTGCATACTTGTTGTGGCCCGTAAGTGGCCTGTGTAGCTGGTGGCTGATTCGGAGAGCAAGGAGGGTGGTGTGGTGCTGCGCCAGCAGCCTGTGCAACTGGCACTCAAGTTGGACAATGAGGAGGCTGGAGAAGATGTGGTGTCAGAGGCAGGGATTCAGCCAGGGCCTTCAGAACCTCCAAAAGCTCCTTTAAGTGAAGAGGATGAAGAAGAGGAGCCTCTTCTCAATGCATGGGTGCACAGAGGTGCCAAAAGGCAGGAGTGGCTCCTCAGGAGGAGGTCTCCTCGAGAGTAAGGCTTGGGGCTAATTGGCCACTCCCTTAGCCTATTTAAGGAGGAATGCCGACTGAAGCAATTTGCAGTGAACAACTTCGTTCACATACCTTCATGTCTTGTCTTGCTTATCTTATCAGCTTCCTGCAAATTGCTTCTGGGCATCCTGCCAACCATAGTAAGCTTTCAGTTATTGTTCTTTGAATTCTTGGTGGCTGTTAATGCAGTTAATTAACAGCTGTTGTTATAAAAGACTGATTTAGTTATTAAACCAAGGTTTGAACGGACTGTGTGTGTGTGCTGCGTTCTTTGGGGTCCGTAGCTGGAGCAGAACAATTCTTAAGGCTTTTATCCTAATGCTACATCTACTTCTAGGACAGGAAACCCATCATAACCCTGAATTTATAAACATTTTTTTTTATGTGGCTCTCATTAGGTGTGCTTTGCTACAATTATAAGGGAAAGGCATTTTTATTAAGGTTGCTTATTTATTACACTGTTAAAACGCCATATTTCTCAGTGAATCATAATGTCACAGTTAAAAAAAAAAGAGCAGCACTCGTGACGATAATTCAGCGCGTTAGCATCATGCATTGACCGATAAATCATAGAAAATCATCTCACCACAATAACATCTAGAGAAAATAGACAATCAGTGAAGCAGATGTCACCCTTTCCAAAGACTGTTTGGGAAGTTAATTGAAGCGTATCAGGGTGAAGGTGCTGTTAAATCTCTAAATGGGAGGCTGTTCCAAAGAGCAAGTATTACCATATTTCCCCGAAAATAAGACCCTGTCTTATATATATATATATTTGCCACCAAAAAAGGCACCAAGTCTTATTTTTGGGGGGAGGGGGGGTTGTCCACTGACTCACCTCACTTGCTCGGGTTGCCCCCAGCTTCCTTTTCTCTGTCAGAGGCCTTCAGGAACTTCTGCTGTTTCTGGATTGTTCCTGTTGTTTCTGGATTGATCTGGAGCTTTGTGATCAGCTGCAGAGGCCTTCAGGAAAGCCTTGCCGGCTTTGCCGAAGAAATGGGCAAGCAACTGTCTGTTGTGGCCCATCAGCAGCCTGTGCACTAGTAGCTGATTCCGACAGTGAGGAGGCTGGTGTGGTGCTGCGCCAGCAGCCTGTGCAGCTGGCGCTTGAGTCAAACAATGAGGAGGCTGGAGAAGAGGTGGTGCCAGAGGCGGGGATTCAGCCAGGGCCTTCAGAACCTCCAGAGGCTCCCATAAGTGAAGAGGAAGAAGAGGAGGAGCCTCTTCTCAATGCACGGCCGCGCAGAGCTGCCAAAAGGCAGGAGTGGCTCCTCAGGAGGAGGTCTCCTCGAGAGACTCCCTTAGCCTTTTTAAGGAAAGACGATGACTGAGGCAATTTGCAGGGAACAACTTCGTTCACATTCCTTCGCGTCCTGATCTTAGTTCTCTTATCAGTTTCCTGCAAATTGCTTCTGAGCTTTCTGCCAACCATAGTAAGATTACGATTATTTATTCTTTGGATTCTTGTAGGCTGTTAAGAAAGTTAATTAAGAGCCTTTATTTGAGAAAGACTGATTTAATTTAGTAAACTAAGGTTTGTACAGACTTTGTGTGTGCTGCGTTCTTTGGGGTCCATAGCTGGGGCAGAACCCTGTCCAAAGGCAAGTATTAGGGCAGCTCCACCACCACCCCCAATCCCCACCCTAGCTTAATTTTTACCTGTGCACCCTGGATCTTAATTAGGGCTTGTCTGGGGGGTAAAAATCAAGCTAGGACTTACTTTTGGGGTAGGTTGTATTTTTGGAGAAATGCAGCATCATTTAAAAAAAAATACCCATTTCATTTCGTCCTCCAAATCTTTCCAAGGGTCCATAAACTATAAACACTTACAATGAGTGTGTTGGACAGGTGCGATGTATTTTGAAGAAAACTGTCCTGCTTCCGTTAAGGACAGGTAGTCCTCAACTTACGACCACAATTGAGCCCGATGTTTCTGTTCCTAAGCAAGACAGGGCTGGTAAGTAAACCCATTGTTTGGTATGGTGCCCTTGCAAAATCAGCTGCATGACTGTGGAATGCTGCAAACATATCTGGATCAATGAAAAAAAAAGGACTTGGGGCGACAGGATAGCAGTCTTCCAGTTTTTGAGGGGCTGCTACAAAGAAGAGGGGGTCAAACTATTTTCCAAAGCACCGGAGGGGGCCTTGGATGAGAAACAATGGATGGAAACTAATCAAGGAGAGAAGCAACCTGGAACTAAGGAGAAATCTCCTAACACCGAGGACAATTAACCAGTGGGACAGCTGGCGTCCAGAAATTGTGGGTGCTCCTTCACTAGAGTTTTTCAAGAAGAGATTGGACAATCATTTGTCCTGAATGGTATGGGGTCTCAACTTGAGCAGGGGCTGGACTAGAAGACCTCCAAGGTCCCTCCCAACTCTGTTATTCTGCTCTATGCTCTATGGTTCAAACCGAAGTCCTTAACATGACATCTACAAGCAAATTCAAAGACTTCACAAAACCTACAGAAGCAACCTAGAAGTTTGACTAGGCTTTTTGAAAAGTCTCTTTTTTGTGTCTCTCTTTTTGTGTGCCTGTGCGTGCGTGCATGCGTGCACACCGGAAGGACATTTTTTTTTTTTTTTTGGCAACAGTATTGGAACAAAGCTCCCCTTCAAAGTTTTGCAAACCTATAATTAAAGATACACTTGAGTGTTCTTAGCTGGGATTTGTTCGGAAATGAATATTTTATAAAGGCAAAACGCTCTAAATACCACAATATGAATTATACTGAGATGCTTCTGAGAAACAGCAGAGTTTAAGATTGGAAGGCTTCCTTCAGAATTCCTACAGCAAAACACGACGTAATAGGTTAGCAGATAAACTACAGGTATTCCTGGAGTTTTGATCATCATTGAGCCCAGAATTATGGTTGAAAATAGGACCGGTCACTTTTTCCTTGCAGATGTTTCCTTACCCAGCTAAGTAACATCATCAGTGTCAACCCTGAAGCTGAGTGACTGAGGCCATTTTGAGGCTTCAGGGCTGCCATGTCTGGGGCTAAGGGATAGGGAGTAGAGATAGCTGGGGTTTGTAGCCAAAACAAAATACTTGCTCTTGGGAATCAAGGACATTTCAGAAGGTGCTTGGAAGGAGGGGATTGAGGTGACCTAGCAACTGGACTGTATCCTGATTGGACCATGTGACGGATTGTTTTGAGAACGTGAAAAACTTCTACTTTTCATTAGGTGAAAACGTTCCCGGGAACATTCAGAGTCGGTTTTCACCACCCTGTGCCAATATGGCATATCCAGTAAAGCTATTCTTTGAGGAATCTACCTGACTCAGAGTTTTATTTGCTATGGGTATCTCACACTTGGAACCCTGATAATTAGTGCTAGAAGGGAGTGGGGTTTCTCACTTAAGAACGGTTTCACTTAACAACAGAAATTATGGGCTCCATTGTGGTCATAAGCCCTGAGCTCCCTATATGTTATGTTCTCACCAACTAAGTCGCCTCGGTTTTGCTTAATGGAATTAATTTGAGCGGAACTCGAAAAGCTCAAAACTTGGAAAACTGCCAAAGAGCCATCAATAAAGAGTCCAAACGAAGAATCTCTAAGACCGCCCCACACACAGAGACAAGCAAGCCACAGGAATATAAATTGAGAGCAAACGCCATTTCTTACTAGCACTGATGATGTTACCGAGTTAGGGTAATGAGCTGTCTGCAAGAATACAAGCAAACTCAGAGAGGACCAAGAACCCTTTCATGCAGGGCTGGGATTCAAGCCGGTTCAGACCGATTCAGACGAACCAGATGTTAATTTTAATCTGTTTCACCAAACCAGTAAGTTGCAAGGACCGGCTGACCCCACCCACCCAACCCCTCCCTTCCCAGGAGTCTCCACGGGGCACCATTTTGGATGCCAGATAAGTACAGGGCCCACACAGAGGCTCTGGGAGGGCGAAAAACGGGCCTACCGGAAATACTGGAAGTCTGGAATGGTCCGTTACCGGTCTCCGGAGGGCCTCCAGAGCCCAGGGGAGGCCGTTTTCCCCCTCCTGGAGGCTTGAGGAAAGCCTCTGTAGTCTGGGGAGGGCAAAAAACTGGAAATAACAAAATTCCGGAAATGGGCCCGTTTCCGGTCTTCAGAGGGCCTCCGGAGCTGGGGGAAGCCATTTTTGCCTCCCGGAGGCTCGAAAAAAGCCTCCAGAGCCTGGGGAGGGTGAAAATGCCCCCCCCCCGCCGCCGTGGTGCAGGAAGCTGACTAGGCCACAGCCCCATGGCCATGCCTACCCAGCAAGTGGGCAGAGACCTGGTGGCTAAAATTTTTGAATCCCACCCCTGCTTTCATGTCAACCCAGAGCTTACAAATATTCTCCTTGATTGGTAAAGCTCTTTCTATCTTAAATGAACTTCAGAACTCTTTCAAAGTTTAGTTTCCACTGTTTCCAAGTTTGCTGATATTTTTCTCCCCCACCCCACCCTCACCCCCACCGCCGCCCTGGATTTTATCTTGTCAGCATTTTTAAAAATACAAACCACCTACCGTAGCTTTGTCACTTAGTTCTGGTTGGAAACGTAGGCTGGTTAAAATGCCACTCATCCTTTGTTCGGGAGACGTGCAGAAATAAAATCTGGGAAAGCAACGCCATGGAAAAAGTCCTATTTATTTGAAAAAAAAAAACCTTGATAGGGGAGGTGGGAGCTAATGAGAACCTTGCAGCCAGAGATTTCAAAAGTTGCAGATGAGATGCTACAGGCCTTGAAATAAAGGGAAAATAATTGTCACCCGGAGCTGCTTCATTTTGTCTACTCACACACACACAAACGCTGAAGCAGTGGAGACACCTGAATAGGTGTCTGAGACCAATTAACATGAAGTTCAGTTGCTCTCTTGGCCCAGAGATGTTGATTAGGTGGGGAAAAAAAATAGCAAGATAGCAACTGTGAAAAAATAAATTATTTTTTGCTCAGTTTCAGAGATAGGCCAAAGATGATGATGGATGAAGGATCTCTGTCTTTCGCAACATAAAACGATAGTGACATCTAGATTATGACTTTCAGGCTTTCATGCCAAAAGCGAGACTAGAACTCACCCTCTCCTGGTGCTTTGCCCTAAACCCCCCAGGCCAGCTTTCACGCTTAAGGTGGGAGTAGACTTCACCATCTCCTAGTGATTGGCCTGAAGTCACATAGCCAGCTTTCGTGCCTAAGCTGGGACTAGAACTCACAGACTCCTGGTGATTGGACGAAGGTCACCCTGCCGGCTTTCACGCTTAAGATGGGACTAGAACTCACAGACTCCTGGTGATTGGACGAAGGTCACCCTGCCGGCTTTCATGCTTAAGGTGGGACTAGAACTCACCGTCTCCTAGTGATTGGCCTGAAGTCACATAGCCAACTTTCGTGCCTAAGGTGGGACTAGAACTCGCAGACTCCTGCTGATTGGACGAAGGTCACCCTGCCGGCTTTCACACTTAAGGTGGGACTAGAATTCACAGACTCCTGGTAATTGGACGAAAGTCACCCAGTTGGATTTCATGCCTAAGGTGGGACTAGAACTCACAGACTCCTGGTGATTGGACGAAGGTCACCCTGCCGGCTTTCACGCTTAAGGTGGGACTAGAACTCACAGACTCCTGGTGATTGGACAAAGGTCACCCAGTTGGATTTCATGCCTAAGGTGGGACTAGAACTCACCATCTCCTAGTGATTGGCCTGAAGTCACATAGCTAGCTTTCGTGCCTAAGCTGAGACTAGAACTCATAGACTCCTGGTGATTGGACAAAGGTCACCCTGCCGGCTTTCATGCTTAAGGTGGGACTAAAACTCACAGACTCCTGGTGATTGGCCTGAAGTCACATAGCCAGCTTTTGTGCCTAAGGTGGGACTAGAACTCACAGCCTCCTGATGCTTGGACGAAGGTCACCCAGCTGGATTTCATGCCTAAGGTGGGACTAGAACTCACAGCCTCCTGGTGATTGGATGGTCACCCAGCTGGATTTCATGCCTAAGGTGGGACTAGAATTTACCATCTCCCAGTGATTGGTCCCAAGTCCCCCAGCTAACTTTCATGCTTAAGGCGGGACTAGAACTCGCTGTCTCCTGATGATTGGCCCAAAGACATCCATCACTCTGTCCCTCTCTCAACCCATTTTACAGTGGTGTTATTTTGAGGAAAATACATGGAGGAATGAATATTAGATATTTTAAAAATAATAATGGTGTGATAAATATCAAATAAATAAATGGATGGATGGATGGATGGATGGATGGATGGATGGATGGAAGTCTGTTCCATTAAATGTGTTCAGCCTTGTTCTTTTGCACACTAGAAATATGACACCTGCAAACATTTAACTAATTTTTGCTCCTGGGTTCTCTTCCCAGTACAGTACCTGATGGAGTTTATTTAAATCTCCTTTTCTTTTCTTTTTCCATTAGAGTAAAAATAACATTTTGAATTCCTGTCGAGTTTAATTACAAGCTTCAGTTTCCCACCTCCAGATCTGCCCTGATCCTCCTTCATTGTCTAGGAGTCTAAGTTGAACAACATGTCATGATTTTCTTTGGGTAAAAATGTGTCTGCCTTCCTGCATAATTTCTTTAATTGTCAGAAATTCCACACAAGTTTTACCCTTGAGAGCTCATTGTTCTCCAGAACTATAATATCAGATCATTTTAGTAGCTTTTTTGGAAGTTTTCAACAGACAACCTAAATAAAATTTTATTATTGCCATGATTTATTCAATATTGGGAAGTTTCAGAGAGGTAGACTTCAACTCCCAGAATTCCCCAATCAATGCGCCGACTGGGGAATTCTGGGAGTTGAAGTCCATCCCTCTTAAAATTCCTGAGGTTGAGAAACACTGACTTAAATGATGCCTCATTTCTTAAACTTCCATATATTCAAAATCCAAGCCAACCAAGGAACAGGTAGTCCTCAATTTATGATCGTTTGTTTAAAGACTGTTGAAAATTACGATGGTGCTGATAAAAATGAGTTACGACCATCATAGTGTCCCTGTGGCCATGTGATCAAAACTCAACTGTCATAAGTGTGAAAGCTGTCATAAGTCACGTTTTTCAGTGCTGTTGTCATTCTGAATGGTCACTAAATGTAAGCCAAGGACTTCCTGTGTTTCTGGTTTTGTAAGTTCTGGTCCCAATTATGGTTGTAAATCGAGGATTATGTCATTTAGGAAGTCCGTTTTGTGACAAACTGATCTACAGGTCACTTCACAAATTAATTCCTATTTAAGTATTCATTAGAGGGACGCAGTGGCTCAGTGGCTAAGATGCTGAGCTTGTCGATCGAAAGGTCGGCAGTTCAGCGGTTCGAATCCCTGGTGCCGCGTAACGGAGTGAGCTCCCGTGACTTGTCCCAGCTTCTGCCAACCTAGCCGTTCGAAAGCAGGTAAAAAATGCAAGTAAAAAAATAGGGACCATCTTTGGTGGGAAGGAAACAGCGTTCTGTGCACCTTTGGCATTTAGTCATGCCGGCCATATGACCACAGAGATGTCTTCGGACAGCGCTGGCTCTTCGGCTTTGAAACGGAGATGAGCACCGCCCCCTAGAGTCAGGAACGACTAGCACATATGTGCGAGGGGAACCTTTACCTTTAAGAGTTAATTATCTTCTTCTGAGGGAGATGGCTTGTTTGAAAACATGAAAAAATACAGTAAATAAAATAAGGCTGTGACACTTCCTCTCTCCACATTTTAGGATGAAAACATCACAATTTTTCTTTTGATGAAGACTTGTTAAAAGGCCTCTGAGCATCATGGGTTCACTTGAAATGACAAAGTTCCAGGAAGTTCATTTGCCAGAGACATTACGTGGCCGAACAAGCGTCCCTGTCAAAATGTCTACCGGTTAAATATCTTTCCCTGCCCTCAACTAGGGACCTATTGATCTTATCATCTGTGACACTTCTGGATTTGCGTGTCGGAGCTCTGACAAAATTTTCCATTGTTTTCAACCAGCTCCCTTACTACAATGCCATTTGATCTGGAAATGTTTATAGCACGCTTTTGATCTTTTCTTTTCTTTTTTCCCCTGTTTCTTACTGGAAGACGATACGGCCCCGCAGCCTTAAAATTTCATTTCATTTTTTATTTCATTTTATTGGATTTATATACCGCCCTACTCCCGAACGACTCAGGGCGGTGAACAGCCACAAAATAAAATACATAAACACAAAAATCTAAAATAGAATAAAAATGAATTCAATAATTTGGGTGAGACAAATTTAAAACACCCAATTTTAAAAACAAATTAAAATTTACAATTAAAAGGGAAAAGATTTAGGCCAGGCCAGCTTGATGAAATAAGAAAGTCTTGAGCGCGCGACGGAAGGTTTAGGCTGTGTGTTTAACTGAAAGGTTATGAAGGGACATCATAATAATAATAATAGAATAGGTAGAATTAGTGGGACATAATAGTAGAGTCAGTAGAGTTGATTTGACTTGCTGTTTTGCTTCTGTAAGAATTGCTTTGCTAAGAATTGGAATTGCCTCTGTCATTTGCTTCTACCAGTAATCTAACGTCTGCTATCTTGTTTTTCATACAGCTCTGTGCCTGGTGGATATCTCAAGAAGCAGGGGATGTCATGGTTTGACAGGGTTACATCAGACAAATACCTGTGTTGCTATGCACCCAGCCCTTCTGTTGCTCAGCACTCAAATCCCCCTGTTCCTTGCTGCACTGCCAAAGGAAGGCATAGGCCAGTGGGGCAGAATTGAGTATTAAGCTGATGTCTCTGAAGGTATAAAAGGACACCATACCTTTCCCAAGGTGTGGCCTTTCATTGCATGCTCTTTGTCTGTATGTAGTGGTATGGTCTACCCAGCTCTTCTTTGTACATTTTTTTTAAAAAAAATTGATTTATATGCCGCCCTTCTCCGGAGACTCAGGGCGGCTTACAATGCGTTAAGCAATAGCCTTCATACTTTTGTATATTTATATTTTTTATACAAAGTCAGCTTATTGCCCCCAACAAACTGGGTCCTCAATTTACCCACCTTATAAAGGATGGAAGGCTGAGTCGACCTTGAGCCTGCCTGGGATTGAACTCACAAGTAATTGCAGCAGCTGGATCTTAAATGCTGCCTTTGTAGGAGGCATTACTCCCCTACGCTACTCAGGCTCTTAAAGCTGATGTTCTTCCAAGCCTCTTCTTGGGTCTCTCTATTTGGCATTCTGGTGACCCAAGTACATTTTGGGACCTTACAGTTGTTTGAATTAGAAATGGAATTTTGAATAGAACTCCTGAATAGTGGTAAGGTTTAAGGTTAATGTTAAGGTTTATTGGATTTCTATACCGCCCTTCTCCTGAAGGACTCAAGGTGGTGTACAGCAATGTAAAAATACAAAATTTAAAACAATTTAAAATAGATTAAATATTTCAGCCGTTACATAAAACCCCCAATTTTAAAACACACCCTTCCAATTTCATTACGCCAGTCTGGCCTGTTGAAATAGCAGGGTCTTAAGGGCACGGTGGAAAGTACGCAAGTCGGAAATTATATGTATCCCGGCGGGCAGATCATTCCAGAGGGCGGGTGCCCCCACAGAGAAATGTCTCCCCCTGGGGATCGCCAGTCTACATTGTTTAACTGATGGCACCCTGAGGAGACCCTCTCTGTGGGAGCGTATTGGTCGGTGGGAGGCTATCGGTGGCAGAAGGCGGTCCCGTAAATAGCTGGGTCCTAAGCCATGGAGCGCTTTAAAGATGATCACTAACACCTTAAAGGCCACCTTACAGAAGAGAATATATGTAGGCCTAGGTTGAACTGTGGTGTCTTTGGTTGATTTCTTGCAGAAATTTCATTAGAAAAGAACATTTGTAGTTCCAGGCTGAACTGTGAGGTCCTTGGTGGTCTCTGAGCTTGGTGATTTTCTTGCAGAGGTTTCGTAACCCAGCTGAATAACGTCATCAGTGCTGCAAGGGAGTGGGGATTGCAGAGTGAAAGAAGAGGAGGAGATGGGCGACTGCGCGACCCTTGGTGCTCTCTGAGCTTGGCTGTTTTCTGGCAAACATTTCATTACCCAACATTACACATCATCAGTGCTGGAAGGGAGTGGGGTTTATTTCCAAGTGGCTTGCCCTGGTCGGCGTTGGTTGGAGTGTTGTTGATTTCTTGAGTAGACTGTTCACCTGAGTTAGTAGTTGATGTTACCTCCGACAAGAAACAATGGTTGGAAACTAATCAAAGAGAGAAGCAACCTAGAATTATGGAGGAACTTCCTAACAGTGAGGACAATTAACCTGTGGAACAGTTAGCCACCAGCAGTTGTGGCTACTCCATCACTGGAGGTTTTTAAGAAGAGTCTAGACCGTCACTTACCTGAAATAGTATAGGTTCTCCTGCTTGAACAGTGGGCTGGACTAGAAGACCTCCAACTCATTCTACTCTACTCCTGTTCTGTCCGTACTGTTCTGTTCTGTTCTTTCCTGTCAAAAGATTTTCAAGAAAATGTAGTTTGTTGAAGTGGGTATGTATTGAGATCAAACTGATTGCTTAACGCAATCAGTCTCCAGAGAAGGGTGGCATATAAATTAAATAAATTTTTAAAAAATCAGTCAATCAATAAAATTAAAACCTGGGATCTATCACACACTGGTGCAAAAACTGCACTAAATTTTTAATCAGCGAGATAACAAGTAAGATAGATGTAAACTTTGAACTGAAGTGCTCCGACGCACTTTGGAAGCTGAAATAGTTGAGTTGGTTTCGATCCATCAGGTGTCAACTTCAAACCGAATTGGACTGATGCCATTTTCGCACTTCTCAGTTGCCACACTGTATGGGGAGGGCGGGGTGGAGGAGGTTTGAACACCGATCTTTCTCATGGGAACCAAGGTCATCCCTGCCGGGGTCGGATGAAAATAGGGGTGTGCGTAAGAAGCCCGCTGTCACTGCGTTATGTGTATTTGCCAGCTGAGCTTCCATTCTGAACGTTAAGGTAGCTTGCCAGAGAACTTTATCAACAAAAGATAAGACTGTCTTGTGATTTCTGAGCTACTGCACATGTCTACATTCTTTCTTTCTAACTTCCTGACTTATTTTTTTCTTTTGTCTGTCTGTGTGATAAACTGCCGGTAAGATGTAGTTAGCTAGGTTTTTTACTTTTACAATAAAAACTTTTCTTAGTGTATATACTTTGGGTTTTCTTTCTTTGAGAGTATACACCATGGAAAACAAGATCCATTCACCTCTAATTAATTACAGGCGGGGAACGAGGCTGATTCACGCTTCTATACCCGCCAAATGACTTTATTGGACGATGTGACCGGCAAGACATGGGGAAGGAGTCATTTGCTATTTTAATTATACTGTAACCCCAGGGAATATTTAGAGTTGGTTTTGCATTTAAGCGTGTCGATATGATGTTCTTATCGACACGCCAATAAAGATGTTCTTTAAGAAAGATTCCTGATTTGTTTGGGCTCATTAGTCAGAACCTTGACAGAAAGGGGAAATTAAGTCTCCTCAGTTGTACGAAAAGGCGCTTAATCACACTGTGGAAAACACTTCATTAGCGTCAATCTGCTTTGTATTCTGTCCTTACTTCAAGGAAATCATAATACACAAGGTTGCCTCTTTACTGAACAGTCCAGTGAGTTTCACAGATCTGAGGATTAAAGATTGGCAGCAAATCAATGAATAAGTTTTATCCCTAAGTAGGATTTCAAACTAGAATCTCCACAGTTGACATCTAACATGTGATTCGCACCTTGTGAGGATAACGATGATAATTTTGCATTAATAAATAAAAATCATTTGTATTATCCTAAGTAAAAATTAGGTGTTCGTGTATATCTAAAATAGTTCCCAATTTGATTCTGTATAGAATCTTTGCTCTCTTTATAATTTTACATTTTTGCTTTTTCTAAAAAAAGAAAAAACACGATGCCAAAATCCATTCTGTTGTTTTCTTTAGCATCAAGATAATAATTACATTGAGTTGCCTTAATATGCAGCAGTAATGTTGTTCTAGTATTTTAAAATTGGAACATTATATTATTAACACTAAACTAAGTGCTTGAATAAACAAAATTGAGAAAAGGAACCAAATTGCAACTAATATTTTTACCAACTGCTTTAACAATGTATTATATGCAAAATCTTGACTATTATCTGTGTTAAATATTCCCGTGTACCAGCGGAATCGAATAGCTATCTTAAATATTATACCTGACAGGTGGTATACACTTCTATTTTGATTATACAAAACCTGACATGTGAATTTTTGGTGGTAAATTTTTAAACTAATCAATTGTTATAATTTTAATTTTCTTAAGATATTTTACGCCATTAGACTTAGAGGTAGCATTAGATCATTTAACTTAGTAGGTCAATTTAATATTTGACTTAAGTTACACAGTGTCAGATTTTAGAATTATAAATGTATGCACTTAAAGCACTTAATTGCTTTTAATTTTATCGCTGTTTCATACTATTAATCTTTATAGCAGCATATTGACAGATTAATAGACTTATTTACTTGTTTAAAGATTGAAATTTCATTGGTGCTTTATGATAACCAGAAGGAGAAACTAAATTTCAGGATTAATGTCACATTGCTTACTTCCTGCTGTTTGAGACATAAATAAATCACCGGATACCAATTGTTAATATTGTCAGAAAGGTAAAAATTAATCTTTGGTAGATTTTTTAAAAAATAGATCTTTATTCATCTTTTTATAGGTCTTAGCAAACTCAGTAATCACATTTTTTTTAGCTGCCTGGCAAATCTGGAGCTTTTGAAATGCTGAATATTATCAACTTCATCCAAGATTGATGAAAGTATAATAAGTTGATGCCTGCAGTCTTTGCTAGACATTCCCTCCCCCCACCCCCCATTTTCCATTTAAATAATGTCTCCCGCTTTCAGGTGGTTCAGAAAGATATTAATTAGACTCTGGCTGGACAGAATTGAGCTCTTCATACGACCTAAGAATTGGGAGAAACAAACAATGCAATTATGGTCCAAAAACAAGACCATTAGCCAGACTGATTGGCCTGTTTTTTGCCGGCAAGCAAAGAACTAGATGTACGGTTTTGATAACTGCACAAGTATATTGCTGTGTCTATTGCTACTCCTGATTGCCCATCAACAGTTTTCTACTGATTTTAATCAGGATTGCTTATTTTGTGGGGTCCTTGGTTAAAAGGGAGGAGGAGAAGGCGGGGAGAAGGAGGAGGAGGAGGAGAATAAAAAGAAGATGATTAGATGAAGGAGGGGAAGAAAAAGGAGAAGGAGAATAAAAAGGGGAGGAGGAGGATTGGGGGGGGGGGGTCCTTGGTAATGTCATCATTGCTAGGAGGGAGTGTGATTTCAGAGAGGAAGAGGAGGGGGGAAGGAGGGACAACTATGGGATTCTTAGTGCTCTCTGAGCTTGGTTGTATTCTTTCATTACCCAACTAGATAACATCATCAGTGCTAAAGGGAATGGGGCAGTGGTGGGTTGCTACCAGTTCTACCCAGAACGGCGAACTGGTAGCGGCAGTGGGAGGCTCTGCCCACCTGCGCCGGATGCTTCTGCGCATGTGCAGAAGCATTGCGCATGCACACATGTGTGCATGCATGCATGAGCGAACCGGTAGCAACGGGTTTTGCAACCCATTACTGGAGTGGGGGGTTGCTCTTTGTTTCTATGAAAGTGACTTGCCCCGCCAGTGTTGGTGGGAGTGTTCTCGGTGGTTCCTTGATTAGGAAGTTGTTTCTTGATTTCATTATTTGTCTTAATTAGTAGCTCCTGGACTGGGTTGCTGTTTACAGCCTGGCTGTCGGTCTAGTGTTAATCTTGATGCTAATCTCTGTTTATCGGAGTGTTGCTTTCTGACAAGGAGACTTTGTAGCTTTTTGATTGTCTCTTTTGAATGGTAGGTAGATGTCGTTTATCTCGGTGTGCCTGTTGATGGCTGGTTTGTTTTTGTTTGAGTTTTTTTTTTTTTTTTTTGGATGGATGGATGAGTTTATTGCTCGGTGTTTGAGTTAGGTGATTATATATATATTTCATAAATAAATATGTCAGGGAATTGTGCAGCAAGTGTCCAAATGAAGTCAGAGGCGCTGACACAAAGTTGTAATTTTATATAAATAAATATATATTACGTTCATATTTACAGCAAACAAGATAGTCAATCAAACAGGAGCATCATGAGGTAAACCCCTAAGCACACAGAAGAACAAGGCGGGAAAAAAGGGATACTTTCCTCCACACCCACAGCAACCAATCACAGCACAGATGGCCTCATGCAGGAGCCAGCCCTCTCCAGTCAATCAACTGTAACTTTGTGTTCTGTCTCACTGCACAACCTCACTGCTCCAGCGACTAAATTTAAATATCTTAATAAAAATTGAGGCAGAAGAATATATAAACATGTTATTTTCTATCGAGGCACCTGGTCTATCCCAACATGTGGGAGGGAGCATATTGCTTCCCTTTTGCCTTTCAGCTCCAGTCCAGGAGCCCTCAAGCAGTTGCATTCACAACAAAACATTTTATACCAAATTTCTATTTCGTTGATAAAGAAATAAAGGGAGACTAGTATAGATCTAATTCAAGCTATTTAGCTCTGAGCAGCTAGCCATATCCTTACTCGGTTCAAGTTTGAATCTGAATAAGGGTATGGCTAGCTGATGAGAGCTAAATAGCTTGAAATAGATCTATACTAGTCTCCCTTTATTTCTTTATCAGCGAAATATAAATTATATTAGATCACACAGTTTGCCCGTAAGCACCAAACTGAGAACATCAGCCAGAAGATGATGAATGTGATTTCATCGAAACGTCGCTGCAATCCTTCTAAAGATATGTTTGCAATTACACGGGAAGAAACCCGAGATATTACCTGTACACACATATATACCCATGAAAACTTAAACAGACAAATATATATATATATATATATGTGTGTGTGTGTGTGTGTGTGTGTGTGTGTGTGCGTGTGCGTGTGCGCGCGCGCGTGTGTATGTAGGTTTTTGGTTATTCGGGTCTTCTCCCGCATAAAATTGGAAGTGTCTTGGCGACGTTTCGACGAAGTCTCATTCGTCATCTTCAGGCTGGTGTTTTCGGCTTCGTGCTTCTAGGAGCAAACATCGCCAAGACACTTCCAATTTTATGCAGGAGAAGACCCGAATAACCAAAGACCTACATACAAACACCCGCGAAAACCTCAGAAAACACACACACACACACACACACACACAAATAAATTTATAAATAAATTTATATAAATATATAAATCTCAGAGCATACAGGGCACATCAGTAACATCCTGAGGTAAATCAAACAGCATGCAGAGCACACAGAAGAAAAAGGTGGGAAAAAAGGGAAACTCCCCCTCCACACCTACAGCAACCAATCACAGTGCAGAATGCCTCACGCGGAATCGTGCCCTCTCCAATCAATCAACTATAACTGTGTGTTCTGCACGGTCTCACTGTTCCAGCTACTTAAATTTAAAATATCTTAACAATATGCAAGCCAGTTCTTCAGTGTTGTCATAATGCCAGCATACAAAGAAAAGAAAGAAAAAGAAAGAAAGAAAGAAAAGGGCTTCTGTAATTATATTGTTGCAAGCCAGGGCTTTTATTATGGGTTCCCCTGTATGGTACCATTACAAAAAAAAAGAGCTTAATATTCTTATTGTTACTCTTTTATAGCCTGGACCAGATAACATTTGAAATAAAGACAATGAATCTGACTGTTTTGCTTCCTTCCCCCTTGAATGGATTAATATCTCAAGTCCTGTCCAACCTTTTTATGGACACATTTGATGATTCTAGGCAATTTAAACCCAACGGCGGCAGCCAAATTTAATAAATACAGCTATTCAGAGGAACTTTATCCATCCCCCTTAAAAATCTGGAAAAAAGAAAAAGAGGCAAGAATACAGATTTGAAAGAAATCCATCATGGATTTCAGGGAGAGCAAAAATGAATGGAAAGATTGGATGCAATGAACGCAGCCTGTTATTCTCTTCAATTTTCTTCTGAAAAATGATCTGTAAAAGACATATTTTGGGAGGAGGGGGGAAGGCTTTGACAAAAAGATGTATATGATAAATGTACCGAAGTGGTATCTATTAGACATTTCTATTGTTTTATTGTTTTATCTATAAAACACATAAATTACCCCTTTCCAGATACTCTGGATGTGCAAAAATCTAAATATAGAACAGAGGAGCAATGCAAACCCCCCCCCCATCAATCGTATAGACATAAAAAAATATTAATGGCATAGATCTTTTGCCAGGTGCTTAATGATCAAAAATTAGCACTTCCAAGCTTCCTCTAATACGAGGTGGTCTTATTCCTGTATGTCCTTCTTTTCTAGCGAGAGATTTTTGTGCTTTCCAGAACTGTTTTTAAATCTCAGTTACTTGAGTGTCCTTTATGCCATTCCGCTAAATTAGCATTTCTTCCCAGTAGCCCTTTTAGTATAATTCAATTACCAAGGAATGTGGCACCAGAGACACAGCTGGAAACCTCAATTGGTTATGTGGCAAAACCGAGGCTTGGAGGACACTACTTGTCCCATGTGCCTGGTGATCCATAAGCCACGTGAGCTCTCAGCTTTGGCCGATGTCAGTAAAATATTACATAAAGGATTCAGAAAGGTACACAGATCCTGTTATAAGAAGTTGCTGGAGATCAGAATGAATGCTGGTAGTCTTGCAAGGAAAGGAAAGGAAAGGAAAGGAAAGGAAAGGAAAGGAAAGGAAAGGAAAGGAAAGGAAAGGAAAGGAAAGGAAAGGAGAAGGGAAGAGAGGAGAGGAGAGGAGAGGAAGAAAAGAGAAAGGAAGGGAAGGGAAGAAGGAAAGGAAAGAAAGAAAGGGAGAAAAGGAAAGAAAGGAAGAGAAAGGGAGAAAATGAAAATCAAGGAAAGGGAAAGCAAGAGAAAGGAAGAAAAGAGAAAGAGGGAAGGGAAGAGGAAGGAGGAAAGGAAAGGAAAGAAAAGAAAGAAAGGGAGAAAAGGAAAGTCAAGGAAAAGAAAGGGAAAGAAAGAGAAAGGGAGAAGAGAGAAAGAAAAGGAAGAGAAGGGAAAGGAAAGGAACGGAACGGAAAGGAAAGGAAAGGAAGAAAGGAGAAGGGAGGGGAGGAGAAGAGAGGAGGGGACGGGAAGAAAAGAGTGAGGGAAGGGAAGGGAAGGGAAGGGAAGGAAAGGAAAGGAAAGGAAAGGAAAGGAAAGGAAAGGAAAGGAAAGGAAAGGAAAGAAAAGAAAAGGAAAGGAGGAAAGGAAAGAAAGAGAAAGGGAGAAAAGGAAAGGAAAGGGAAAGAAAGAGAAAGGGAGAAAAGAGAAAGAGAAGGAAGAGAAGGGAAAGGAAAGGAAAGGAGAAGGGAGGGGAGGAGGGGAGAGGAGGGGAAGAAAAGAAAAAGGGAGGGAAGGGAAGGAAAGGAAAGGAAAGAAGGAAAGGAAAGGAAAGAAAAGAAAGAGAAAGGGAGAAAAGGAAAGTCAAGGAAAGGGAAAGAAAGAGAAAGGGAGAAAAGAGAAAGAAAAGGAAGAGAAGAGAAAGGAAAGGAAAGGAGAAGGGAGGAAAGTAGAGGAGAGGAAGAAAAGAGAACGGGAGGGAAGAGAAGGGAAGGAAAGAAGGAAAGGAAAGAAAAGAAAGAGAAAGAGAAAGGGAGAAAAGGAAAGAAAAAGACAGAAAAGAACAGGACTTGGAGTTTTCGAGTCCAACCCCCTGCTCAGGGAGAAGACCTTCTACCGTTTCAGACAAATGGTTATCCAATCTGTTCTTAAAAGCCTCCAATGTTCGAGCCCCCCCAGCTTCTGGAGGGAAGCCATTCCATGGATTCATTGTTCAAAGTGTTTAATTAGCAAGAGGCCATATTTCGGACAATTGTACAATTTGTATGCTAATCCACTTTTTTTTTTCAAGGACCTTCTCCATTACAGGCAGTGCTTGACTTACACCTGTTTGTTTAGTGACCTAAGTTAGAACAGCACTGAAAAAAGTGACCCGTGAGTGTTTTTCATACTTATGACCGTTTGCAGTATCCCCATGGTTACGTTATCAAAATTCGGACACCTGGCAACTGGCTCATATTTATGATGGTTGCAGTGTCCCAGGGTCATGTGATCATTTTTTGTGACCTTCTGACAAGCAAAGTCGACGGGGAAGACAGACTCACTTAACAACCGTATTACTCGCTTAACAACTGTAGTGATTCACTTAACAACTGTGGCAAGAAAGATCATAAGGTGGGTCAAAACTCGTTTAATAACTGTCTCGCTTAGCCATGGGAATTTGGGGCTCCATGTTGGTCTTAAGTCGAGGACTCCCTGTAATTGTGAGACTTTGTGCTTTCTCAAGTGTTCTGCTTCCATTTGGATCTTTTTTTCTTTTTTTTTTGTATTTCACAGTTAGTCAATGCAAAAGGCTTTGGGCAGGTTACAACACGAGAACACTGAGAGTGTAAACAAGAGGAATAAAGCCAAACGCTACATTTCAAAAACTCACCCGTAATAATAAATCAATTCTCTGCTAAGATAGGTGCTAGTACAATTTAATTGAGATTGAAAGTCCTGGAAAATACAATTGTATTGAACTGTATCTACTAAAAGGCACAAGAAAGGACTTTATACACTTCAGGGGGTGAAAAGTCCCAAAGTGTCAGATTGCCACAGATTTTTAAATAAGAAACTGAACCAATTAATCCCCATCGAGAAACAGAATTTCCTCAAAAGAGTGAAAAAACAGGGTATAAATCTGCGGGGAGCATCCATAGCTCCATTTCTATATTTCTATAGCTTGGTGTAGGGGTTAATTTGTTGGCCTAGAAACCGGGAGATGGTGAGTTCTAGTTCCATCTTAGGCATGAATGCTGGCTGGGTGAATTTGGGCCAATCAGCTGGAGACAGTGAATTCTAGTCCAGCTTGAGTCATGAAACCCAGCTGGTTGACTTTGGGCCAATCACCAGGAGTCTGTGAGTTGTAGTCCCATTTTAGGCATGAATGCTGGCTGGGTGAATTTGTCCAATCAGTTGGAGACAGTGAATTCTAGTCCCACCTGACTCATGAAAATTGGTAGGGTGACTTTGGGCCAATCACCAGGAGACTGGGAGTTCTAGTCCCATTTTAGGCATGAAAGCCAATTGGGTGGCTTTGGGCCAATAACCAGGAGACTGAGAGTTCTAGTCCCATTTTAGGCATGAAAACCAGCTGGGTGACTTTGGGCCAATCATCACGAGATGGTGAGTTCTAGTTCTATCTTAAACATGAATGCTGGCTGGGTGATTTTGGGCCAATCACCAGGAGTCAAAGAGTTCTAGTCCCGCCTTAGCCATGAAAGCCAGCTGGGTGACTTTGGACCAATAAAATAAGTAAAATCTGTCTGCACATTTATACCAAAATGAGTTGACTTGCGAAAGGACAAAATATGGCAGCTTAACTCAGGACTTCTGGGCTGCCTGAATTTCCTTGTTCTCAAAAGTTGGGCCTGCTGCAAACTTTGTGATTTTCCAGAATCCCAAATACCATTTTTCTGGAGCAAAGAGAGAGCAATTTTGACAACAGATTAGGTGTACAATGGAGATTGAATATGGTTTTGCCATTTGGATGTAAGAAATGCATAAAAATGGTACTGTAATTCTTAAGAGATATAAAGTATGTAATATAGACTTCCCTTCACCTATACAGGTAATCCTCGACTTCCAATGGTTCATTTTGTGACTATTCAAAGCAATAACGGCACTGAAAAAGCTGACTTAGGACCATTTTTTTTCACACTTACGACCATTGGTCATGTGATCAAAATTCAGACGCTTGGCAACTGACTCATATTTATGACGGTCGCAGTGTCCCGGGGTCATGTGGTCACCCTTTGCGACTTTCTGACAAGCAAAATCAAGGGAGAAGCCAGATTCACTTAACGACCGTCTTATTCATTAACACCTGCAGTGATTCACTTAACAACCATGGCAAGAAAATTCACTTAACAACTGTTTCAGCCAACAACAGAAATTTTGCGTCCAATTATGGCGATACGTATGTGTATCCTTGGCGCATCCCCATAATGCCATCGATTGTGTGCTAATGTTAACAACAACAATTTTCCCTTTTAACAATAATCCCATCTTGCTAAAGATAATTATAGCCTCATGTTTATCCATAGGATTATCCTAGTAGCAGTTGTTATTACTTTTACAATAATTATAATAATTCTAACTCTGCTCTTATTATTAAGGGCCAGACAAAAGGGTGAATCTCACGTACAACTAATCCAGATTTAAATATCCATCTCTTCCCTTAGAAAAGATGGAGAAACATACGGATTAATATTTTTATTTTATTTTTGCAAAGTTGCAAAGAACACCCCGTAGAGCCCCAAGGCTCCATAAAAACGAGCAAGTTAGAAAAAATAAAACTAATGAATACATGGCCCTAAAGGCAAGGAAGACCCTTCTTAAATTGGCTCAAAAATTTGGTCCCGGAGGGGGTAGGGGTGAGGAATGAAGACATTTCTTTGGAAAATGATTTAGCATTTTAATCCTCTTTGTGTTGTGCACTTGGTTATTGTACATTTCTCTGCGTTGGAAAACAGGAAGGCAATTTATGGGGTGATTTCTACATGGTCAATCCAGCCAGGGAATTTGTGGCATTAGCCCCAAAGGCACTTTTTAATTCTAATTTATAAGGATATGAACTTGCTTAATGCTGTTTAACACACTCGTGCACAGAGAGGCTCTCTGAGGCAGGATCCGTAACAAGTGGTTTCCAATGAAGTAAAAGGATTTAGAACAAATAAGGCAATAAAAGGCAATAAAATAAGGCAACATGCTTAAGGCTTCGAGGCCTCGAAAGTGACTCTATCAAAATAGCTTTGACTGAAGTGGGTCTGAAAACAGCAAGGCGAGTTTAATGAAAAAGCCAGGCGATACAAATAGGTTTTAAGCTAGTGATGAAAATTTGAAAATATATAGCAGGAAAGAACAAATCCTTAATATTAACAAATTAATACCCTCCCTCCTTTCCTTCCTTCTCCCTCCCTCCCTCCCTCTTTCTTTCTTTCTTTCTTTCTTTCTTTCTTTCTTTCTTTCTTTCTTTCTTTCTTTCTTTCTTTCTTTCTTTCTTTCTTTCTTTCTTTCTTTCTTTCTTTCTTTTTTCTTTCTCTTCCTTCCTCCCTCCCTCCTTTGCTTCCCTCCTCTCCTCCCTCCCTTTCTTCCTTCTTTTCTCCCATCCTTCCTTCCTTCCTTCCTTTCTCTTCCTTCCTTCCCTCCCTCCCTTCGTTTTCTTTTTTCTATTTTTTTCTTTCTTTCTTTATTTTTCTTCCTTCCTTTCTCCCTTCCTTCCGTTTTCTTCCTTCCTTTCTCTTCCTTCCTTCCCTCCTCCCTCCCTTGCTTCCCTCCTCTTCCTTCCCTCTCTCCCTCCCTCCCTCCCTCCCTCCCTCCCTCCCTCCCCCCCTTTTCTTTTTTCTATTTTTTTCTTTCTCTTTCTTTATTTTCCTTCCTTCCTTTCTCCCTTCCTTCCTTTTTCTTCCTTCCTTTCTCCTGTCTTTCCTTCCTTCCTTCCTTTCCTTCCCTCCCTCCCTTCGTTTTCTTTTTTCTATTTTTTTCTTTCTCTTTATTTTCCTTCCTTCCTTTCTCCCTTCCTTCCTTTTTCTTCCTTCCTTCCCTCCTCCCTCCCTTGCTTCCCTCCTCTCCTCCCTCCCTCCCTTTTCTCCCTCTTCCTTCCTCCCTCCCTCCCTTCTTTCCTTCCTTCCTTCCCTTTTTTCTATTCTTTTCTTTCTCTTTCTTTCTTTTCCTTCCTTCCTTCCTTCCTTCCTTCCTTCCTTCCTTCCTTCCTTCCTTCCTTTTGCTTTCTCCCTCCCTCCCTCCTTTCTTCTTTCTACCTTTAACTTCATCTTCCTGCATCCGAAACCAGATGGCAATCAAGCTATTAATGAGTCGTGGTGGCGCAGTGGTTAGAGTGCAGTACTGCAGGCTACTTCAGCAGTTTGAGTCTCACCAGGCTCAAGGTTGACTCAGCCTTCCATCCTTCCGAGGTGGGTAAAATGAGGACCCAGATTGTTGGGGGCAAGAGGCCGACTCTGTAAACTGCTTAGAGAGGGCTGTAAAGCGGCATATAAATCTAAGTGCTATTCTTTCTTTCCTTCCTTCCTTCCTTCCTTTCCTTCCTTCCCTCCCTCCTTCCCAATGCTTAGAATGCAGCATTGCAGGCAAACTCTGCCCACAGCCAGCAGTTCGATCCTGACCGGCTCAAGGTTGACTCAGCCTTCCATCCTTCCGAGGTGGGTAAAATGAGGACCCAGATTGTTGGGGGCAAGAGGCCGACTCTATAAACCGCTTAGAGAGGGCTGTAAAAGCACCGTGAAGCGGTATATAAGACTAAGTGCTATTGCTATTGAAATTTAGCTTTAATTATACCTATGTATATAAAAAAGAAGACATTCAGACAAAGCTCCCTCTATTCTGCAATGGAAAAACCAATTTGGCAAATTCCCCCACAATGTCCCAAGAGCAACTGCATCTTTTCCCGTCGTTCAAGTGCTATGAAACAAATGTTGTCAAATCTTGGAAACTCACAAACCTCGCCAGTCCTCACAATCATTTTTCAACCTTTGCAGCAATGCCAGAGCCGAGGTGAAGGGAAATTAGAAATCTATTGAAGAGCAAGCGAGACGTCAAAGGATTTTGGTATCTGGTCCAAAACAGATTTGGAAAGGGGGAGAATGCTTAAGTTTTGTCGCCGTTTTTCATCCGATTGTGTATTTCTCACAACACAACCAGCGCAGAAGAATGGAACACGGTGGAAGTGTTCCCTCCAGATTCCCCCTGCTGTTGTGAACTGTTACATCTCTTTAAATTTCCCCTCCTAGAATTTGCAATGAGGTAAGCTACAAATCTCCCTGTAGAAATCTCCAAAATTGCTCAAATCTGCCACATCTAAGTCCCGAAATAACAACAGCATCTTGCGCTGGCTCTCCCATCGGGATCGGGATCTTGTTAATCCCTGAAGGACGTGTCATCTCTCGTTTCAGGATTGAGGCGCGATGGAGGCGCATCTGCAGCTTGGATGCTGAAATGACATTTCAAATGGAGGCTGAATAAATATCAGGGTGACGTGCGTGGGAAGGGCACCGAAGTAAAGGGGAAGAAACATCTTTCTAACCTCCCCCCCTCCCCAAAAACAATCTGAGCTCAGCGATGTTCTGGCTTCGCAATTGTGTTTTGGAACTTCTGACTGTCAAAACACGAGAAGAAAGGAATGGTAGATGCAGGGGAGGGCTGCTGGGGGTTCGGGAGAACCTCTAGCTAAGATTCTGTGCAGTTCAGAGAACCCCCCCGAAATCCCACTCCTGGCTGGCCTCGCCCCTCCTACCCCTCCCCTCAAAGGACTCCCCTCGCGGCCTGTTTTGGATGCAGGTCAGTGCAGGGCACATGAGGAGACTCAGGGAGGGTGAAAAATGGGCCTACCTCCAGAGGGCCTCCGGAGCCTTGGGAGGCTGTTTTCGCCCTCTCGGAGGCTCAAGGAAAGCCTCCAGAGCCTGGGGAGGGCCAAAATGCCCCCCGGCCCCACCATGGTGCAGGAGGACAACTAGTCCACACCCACCATGGCCACGCCCCACCCAGTAACCAGACAGAGAGCCCCTTGCTATAATTTTAGAAGCCCACACCTGGGTAGACGAGGCACACGTCATAGGAACACAGTTTGAAAAATGTAGGATGATAATTTATTTATTTATTTATTTATTGGATCGATTTATATGCCGCCCTTCTCCGGAGACTCAGGGCGGCTTACAATGCGTTAAGCAATAGCCTTCGTACTCTTGTACATACTTGCTTAGTAGGGCCTTTGCCCCCCCCCACTCGCCCCCCAGCGGAGTTCTTTTTTATACAAAGTCAGCTAATAATTGAACCTGGTATTGTGAGAGGATTGTCAATTGGATTAGTCAATCCATTTCGTTCTCTCCGTTGTTGGGAGGAAGGTCATCCTGCTCTGGTTGTGAGCAGGGCTGTTTCTGAGAGGGCCATCTCCACCTTGGACAACTTCAGTTCTTCTGAAAAGCATCAGGTTACTTAAGAGGGATTTTCGTAGAGATTTGGGGTTGAGAATTATGCCAGAACAGGCAGACACGCAGAAAGGAAGGAAGGAAGGAATAGAAAGAAAAAAGGGAGGGAAGAATGAAGGGAGGGAGGGAGGGAGGGAAAGGAATAGAAAAAATAAAGAGAGGAAGGGAAGAGTGAAGGGAGGGAGGAAGGTGGAAGAAAGAATAGAAAGAAGGGGGAGAAGGAAGGAAGGGAAGAAAGGGGGAGGGAGGGAGAGAGGAAGGGAAGAGGAATGCAAGGAATAGAAAGAATAAAGAGAGGAAGGGAAGAGAAAGGGAAGGAAGGTAGGTATAGAAATAAGAAAGGGAGGAAGGGAAGAGGAATAGAGATAAGGGAGGGGGGAGGAAAAGAAGAAAGGAATGGAAGAGGAATAGAGCAAAGGTAGTAAGGAATAGAAAGAAAAGAGAGCAAAGAAAGGATTAGAGGGAATGATGAAGGAAGGAAGGAGGGAGGGAGGGAGGGAAGGAGGGAGGGAGGGAGGGAAGGAAGGAAGGAAGGAAGGAAGGAAGGAAGGAAGGAAGGAAGGAAGGAAGGAAGGAAGGAAGGAAGGAAGGAATTGGAAAGCTCACCAAGATTAAAAGATTTAGAGTCCAAAACCCACCAGACATTGTATGAAGTCTCTTCAAGTAAACCACAATTTCCTGTAGCATTTAACAAACCAGTGTGGTGTCTGGGAATTTTAATTCAGACAGATTCCTCTCATCTGTCATAAGAGCAACCAAGAGGAATAACTGGATTTATTCCTGTTAGGAAACAAGGGCAACTTCCAAATATCCTGAATCGAGGCTTAGGGAGAATTCAAGGACCATCATTTTCATTACATTCAAAATACGAGGCTGTCCTTCTCCAGATTTGCCACATGACCAAGAAATTCCTGAAGAATGATTGATGTTCCTCACAGAAAGGAGAAGGTCCAGATTCCTGTTTTACATTTATTCCACAGCTTAAAGTCATCACTTTAAACTGGTTTAGGGATGGCCCAAGAAATCCTGACTAGAGAAAGAGAAAGATCAAATAAAATAAAAGTAGCAATATTCTAAATATTGATCTGGACCATGTGGTCTTCTGTCCCTTGAGAAGGTCCCACTGGACCAGACGGTGGGCCATTTACCTCTTTTAGAAGAAAGTCCATGAGAACTTCAGGGCCAATATTGACGTAGCTAAATATATCCGAGCAAAACAAGGTGAACATTTGTTTAATCAAAGGATGGATACTTCTAAATAACTCTATCTTAAACTTACATCTTTATTTAAATTAGAAGTAGAATTTCTGTAAAGAGATTAAATAAATTAGAGATACCGATGCAGAAAAGTTGTTATTAGTATTGAAATTTTGATATGTTTGTTTTTGGTTGTTTATATCTTTTGTTTTGTGTCTCTGTGTGTGTTTTTCTTGCTTTTTTGTGTATTATGTTTCTTTTTCTGCTGGGTGTTTTTATCTTTGGAAATTTAATAAATATTATTTTAATACAAAGGATGGATAGAACCAGTGGTGGGATTTAAGTGATTTAACAACCGATTCTCTGCCCTAATGATTTCTTCCAACAACCAGTTTGCCAGGCTGCTCAGAAAGTTAACAACCGGTTCTCCTGAAAGGATGCGAACCGGCTGAATCCCACCACTGGATAAAAGTATAACTTAAGCCAGCCTTCTCCAAATTTCTGATCTCTAAATGTGTTGCATGTCAACACCAGAATCTCCATCGGTGTTCCTGCTAAGCTTTCTGGGAATTGAAGTCCCAAAGTTCTGGAAGATATCACCTGGGAAGGTGGAGCTTCAGGATCTGGGACTTTCTGCACTGCTGTTGCAACTTGGAACGGTGACTAAAGGAATAGTTCGGAGATGGTATTCAGCCGGTTCGTGCGAATCGGTAGCGACTGCAGGTGGCCCACCTCTGCCTGCCCATCCACCTGGATGTAATGTCGTCCTATTTAGCCATGTTTTCGAGGCCGGGAGCATGCGCGTAAGGCACAAGCAGAAGGTAAGCATATGTGGAACCCACCGCTGGAATGGTTGCAACCTGGACACGTAGTCCTCGACTTACGACCACAACTGAGCACCAGGTTTCTGTTGCTAAGTGAGGCATTTGTTGAGTGAGTTGTTAACCTCACTTTGCGACCTTTCTTGCCACAGTCGTTAAGGGAATCACTGCAGCGGTGTGAAGTTAGTAACGCGGTTGTTAAGTGAGTCTGGATTTCCCCCATTGACTTTCCTTGTCAGAAGGTCTCAATAGGGGATCCCGTGACCCTGGGACACTGCAACCGTCATAAGTATGAGTCGGTTGCCAAGCGTCCGAATTTTAATCACATGATCATGGGGATGCTGTCATGGTCGTAAGCGTGAAAAACGGTCGTAAGTCCCTTTTTTCAGTGCCGTTGGGAGTTTGAACGGTCACTAAACACACTGTTGTAAGTTGAGGACTAACTGTAATCTTATCTCGTTGCTTTTAGTTGTTTGTAAGCCACCTAGAGGTCAGCAGGATAGAAACAGATTAGCAGAGTTGGAAGGGACCTTGGAGGTCATTTAGTCTAACCCGCCCCCCCCCACACCATTTCTTATTTGTTTGTTTGTTTGTTTGTTAGATTTATATACCGCCCTTCTCCGGAGACTCAGGGCGGCTTACAATGCATTAAGCAATAGCCTTCATACTTTTGTACATTCTCCTCCCTCTTCTGTTCTTGCTCCATCTCCTCCTCCTGTTCTTCTCCATTCCCTGCTTCTTCTCCTCTTCTTTGTCTTCTCCTCCTCCTCCTCTTCTTCTCCTTCTCCTTCTCCTTCCCCACTCCTCCTTCTCCTTCTTCTTTTCTTCCCTCTTCTCTTGCTCCTACACCATCTCCTCCTCCTCTTCTTCTTCTCCTTCTCCTCCTCCTCTCCTCCTCCTCTTCTTCCTCTTCTTATTTTCCTCTTATCCTTATCCTTCTCGTTCTCCTTCTCCTTCTTCTCCACTTCCTTCTCCTCCTCTATCTCCTCCTCCTTTTTTTAAAAAAAATTGATTTATATGCCGCCCTTCTCCGGAGACTCAGGGCGGCTTACAATGCATTAAGCAAAAGCCTTCATACTTTTGTATATACCTGCTTAGTAGGGCTTTCGCCCCCCGCCCCCCAAGCAGTGTTCTTTATTATACAAAGTCAGCTTATTGCCCCCACAATCCGGGTCCTCATTTCACCTACCTCAGACGGATGGAAGGCTGAGTCAACCTTGAGCCTGGTGAGATTTGAACTTGCAATAATTGCAGGCAGCTGGCAACTAAGTGCTACTTTAAAAGCACTTAGTCCACTGCGCCACCAGGCTCTTGTCTGGTGATGCAGAGAAGAGCATTTCTGACAGAAGACAGCCCAGTCTCTGCTTGAAAGACTCCAGGGATGAAGCTCCCACAACTTCTGAAGGGAATTTCTGTTCCATCCGTTGATTGTTCAGAAACAATTCTCCTTATTTCCAGGTTGAATCTCTCCTTGGTCAATTTCCATCCGTTATTCCTTGTCTGGCCTTCGGGTGCTTTGGAAAATAGCTTGACCCCCTCCTCTCTGGGGCAGCCCCTCAAGTATTGGAAGACTTCTATCCTGTCTCCCCTGGTCCTTCTCTTCACTAGATTAGCTATGCCCAGCTCCTGTAACCGTTCTTCGTATGTTTTAGCCTCCCGTCAATTTAATAGCAAGTAAAATAAATAAACTTGGGGTAGGTTGATTGAAATGATTATTGAAAGATGTTAGGATTCTACAGCTGCACCCCCAGTTGAGATGTACTTGTGAATTTAACCTGATTTTCCTCTAGGCGGACTAGATTTTGAAGAGGCAACCGGTATGATGATTTTCTATCACCACGGGAATTTGATAGCTGGAGGGGAAAAGATAGAAAAAGCTCGGAGCGTTGCTAAGGGCAACTGCACAATCCTGAGCTACACACTATTATGTGAAGAGGGTTGCAAGCGAGGTCCTGAAGACTGGCTGACAGCAGAAATACGAACATCTGGCATAGAAAGTGGAGCAAACTGGCGAAAGGATTTAAGTCACACACAGATTTGTCCAGAGGTCGGATTAGACTTCCAGAAGGAAGTACCTCTTAAAATGGAAAGGCTGGTCAGATAAAATTCACAGTTGTCCACTCTGGAATTGTGACTGAAGCTTTAATCTGGTTTCCTTCCTTCCTTCCTTCCTTCCTTCCTTCCTTCCTTCCTTCCTTCCTTCCTTCCTTCCTTCCTTCCTTCCTTCCTTCCCTGCCTTTATTATTTTTACAGATAACTCAAGGCGGTGAACATATCCAACACACCCTCCTCCTCTTTTCTTCCCCCCACAACAGCCATCCTGTGAGATAGGTTGGGCTGAAAGAGAGATTAACTGGCCCACCTGCCAGTTTTATGCCTAAGGAGGAACTAGAACTCACTATCTCCTGGTGATTGACTCAAAATGACCCGGTTGGATATCATTCTTAAAGTGGGACTAGAACTCGCCATCTCCTGGTGTTTGGCCCAAACTCATCCAGTTGGCTTTCATGCTGAAGTCGGGACTAGAACTCCCCAACTCCTGTTGATTGGCCCCAAGTCACGCAGTCGGCATTCATTCCTAAAGTGGGACTAGAACTCACCGTCTCCTGGTGATTGACTCAAAGTGACCCAGTTGGATATCATTCTTAAAGCGGGACTAGAACTCACTGTCTCCTGGTGATCGGCCCAAAGTCACCCAGCTGGCCTTCATGTCTAATGTGAAACTAGAACTCACCATCTCCTAGTGACTGGCCAAAGGCAGCCAGCTGGCCTTCACGCCTAAGGCAGGACTAGAACTCACCATCTCCTAGTTTTTAACCTAATGCCTTAATTGCTAGTCACAACTGGCTCTCATCTGACTCTTATATTTCTCATATATGTGTATTTTTTGGTGGCAGCTACAAAGACATCACATAAATCATGACCATTGTTACACAATGGAGGCAATGATATGTGTACCAATAGTACACAGTGTACAACTTGAATTGTTTGCTTCATGCAAACATTAATGATCAATGTGAAGTTATGCTCTCCTTGCCATTTCCAGGCTGAGTGGCTGGAGTTGGTTATATTTTAATTTACAATCTCGGAAGACCAAGCATTGCTTGATACACTCGCTCCATCAATAATATTTATTCGGCCAGAGACCAGCAAATTTTAAAAGAACAAAAATAGAGCAAATCAATAAAATAATATATGAACAACTAGCGAAATAAATCATATTGTAACAGTTTAACAGTTCCTCCTCTATTACTATGTTAATGCAGTTCCCCGGGTGATATAAATCTAAAACATTAAAAGGTATTAACTAAAAACTATATATCCCCTAACAATTTATTCGTTAAGAGGTATCAAACCAAAAATAATATTTAAAGGTATTTCTTTAACCAATTACTCTCATCAGAGCAGCACAAAATTTAGCTACTCCGCACGTAATGAATAGCTTTAAATCCTGAAGGAGGAGGTACGTATAAAATTTATCTGACCTTCCAGAGAATTTATCTATTAGGGGCACAGTGTAGATTGACCTAATGCCTTGATAGCATTTACAACGTAACAACATGCATGAGATGATTTTTACTTCCTCATCACCCCATGGACGAGTACACTAGATAGATAGATAGATAGATAGATAGATAGATAGATAGATAGATAGATAGATAGATAGATAGACAGACAGACAGACAGACAGACAGACAGACAGACACAATGATAGATAGATACATAATAGATAGAGAGATAGAGAGATAGATGATAAATAGATAGATGATAGATGATAGATAGATGATAGATAGATAGATAGATAGATAGATAGATAGATAGATAGATAGATAGATAGAGATAGATAGATAGATAGATAGAGATAGATGGAAATCAATAGATAGATGAGATAGAGATAGAGATAGATTAGATAGAGATGATAGATAGATAGATAGATAGATAGATAGATAGATAGATAGATAGATAGATAGAGATACAGAGAGAGAGAGAGAATGGAGATAGATAGATAGATATAGATGAGATAGATAGAAAGAGATAGAGATAGATGGAGATCAATAGATAGATGAGATACAGAGAGAGATACAGATAGATTAGATAGAGATAGATAGATAGATAGATAGATAGATAGAGATAGATAGATAGATAGATAGATAGATAGATAGATAGATAGATAGATAGATAGAGATACAGATAGATAGAAAGAGAGAGAGAGAGATGGAGATCAATAAATAGATGAGATAGAGAGAGAGAGATTAGATAGAGATAGATAGATAGAGATAGAGATATAGAAATAGAGATAGATAGATAGATAGAGATAGAGAGATAGAAATAGAGATAGATAGATAGATAGATAGATAGATAGATAGAGATGAGATAGATAGATAGAGATAGATAGAGAGATAGATAGATAGAGATAGATAGAGATAAGATAGATAGATGAAATAGATAGATAGATGGATAGATAGATAATAGAAAGATAGACAGACAGACAGATTCATCCTATCCTATTCTATCCTATCTTGCAAATATTGTAATATTGTAAGGATTCATTGGCCAAAGTTGTAGGCCTGCTTTAAAGATGACACAGAATATTTCAGTCCAGCTGTTTGAAGGGGACAGGAAATTCCAAGCGTTCTTTCTTGAAAGAGAAAACCTTATGATGGATTAATTAAATTTGGTGATTGAAGTTTCACTGATATTTCCAAATGGAACAGGCAGTACACTCTGCCCGAAAACACGCTGGAAGGGCGACATAAATATTAAAAACACTAACGAAATGCTATTTGCCGTTTGTAGCTTTTCCCAGGCAGGAAAGTTTCCATCCTTTCAACACTATCTTAAATATTTCAATATTCGTCTTACGCCACTAATATTCAGATACCATGGTGGGTTGCCCCCAGTTCAGACCGGTTCTCAAGAACCGGTAGTAAACCTGGTGGGAGGCCCCGCCCACTGCTCTGGATGTTGTCCTCAGCGATCCGTGCATGGTCAATTTTGCCTACACTTACAGAATTGAGCAGGATCTGGCTCTCCCCATGTTTCGAAGTGAGAATTGGCCTTTGAAGAATTGGGATCAAAAGAGTGTCGATGCTTTTGGATTGTGAGGTTGGAGAAGACTCCTGAGAATATCACGGATAATTAGCAAACGTGCCTTTGAAGGAATCAACCCTTCCCAATTCCTTCCTTCCTTCCCAATTCCTTCCTTCCTTCCTTCCTTCCTTCCTTCCTTCCTTCCTTCCTTCCTTCCTTCTCTCTCCCTCCCTCCCTCCCTCCCTCCCTCCTTCCTTCACCATGGTAACTCATACCCTCCCTCTCTTCCTCCCTCCCCCCTTCCCAATTCCTTCCTTCCTTCCTTCCTTCCTTCCTTCCTTCCTTCCTTCCTTCCTTCCTTCCTTCCTTCCTTCCTTCTCCCTCCCTCCCTCCCTCCCTCCCTCCCTCCTTCCTTCACCATGGTAACTCTGCATTAATTCATACCCTCCCTCTCTTCCTCCCTCCCCCCTCCCAATTCCTTCCTTCCTTCCTTCCTTCCTTCCTTCCTTCCTTCCTTCCTTCCTTCCTTCCTTCCTTCTTTCCTTCCTTCCTTCCTTCTCTCTCCCTCCCTCCCTCCCTCCCTTCCTCCTTCCTTCACCATGGTAACTCTGCATTAATTCATACCCTCCCTCTTCCTCCCTCTCCCCTTCCCAATTCCTTCCTTCCTTCCTTCCTTCCTTCCTTCCTTCCTTCCTTCCTTCCTTCCTTCCTTCCTTCCCTCCCTCCCTCCCTCCTTCCTTCCTTCCTTCCTCCCTTCCTTCCTTCTCTCCCTCCCTCCCTCCTTCCTCCACCACAGTAACTCTGCATTAATTCATATCCTCCCTCTCTTCTCCCTCCCCCTTCCTTCCTTCCTTCCTTCCTTCCTTCCTTCCTTCCTTCCTTCCTTCCTTCCTTCCTTCCTTCCTTCCTTCCTTCCTTCCTTCCTTCCTCTCTCCCATCCTTCCTGTTGAAAATGTGGACAGCCCCAAGAGGGCAACAAAGCATACATAGCTAGTTTGCCTCTTTGCTGCCATCTGGTGGTCACCTGCAACTTCTAGATTTCCAAGTCCATTAACAGCAGCTCTATTTTTACTGTAGGGATTGCTATTAAGTGCATAGATAAAGTAAAAAATGTATAAATATCGCTCGACATGGTTCCCTTTAAACTGACCACGTACTAATAGAAGAGAATCATCTGTAGTTCAGGATTAAACTCTTGATGTTCTCTGAGCTCGGTTATTTGCTTGCACAAACTTTTCATTCCCCAACAAGGTAATATCATCCGTGCGCACGAGTGTTGGGTTCGCTCCCTAATCTATATACAATCGTTCGATGCCCATGTTGATCATGCAAACACGGGGAGGCTGCATCAGTGTAAGTGCGAAAAACAGTCACACACACCCCTTTTATTCACTGCTGTTGTAACTCTGAAAACGGCCACTAAATGAACGGTCTGAGAACTATCTGTATTTCTGCTCCTGGAATCTCAGTCTTAACATAAATGGTGGAGAGGGGGGGGCGGGAAAAACACATCACTTTTGCATGCTTTTAACTGAGCCCATTAGCCCAGGATATTGATGCTTTTTGTATTCGCCGCCGAAGTCATCCGCGCCGTGTCTGCATTCAGGTGTTAAGAATGGACCGATCTTTTGTGCAGCCCCCAGCCGGCTTCTGAAAAATCAAAAGAACATCACACCACTCTCAAAGGTCTCTCTAACCCATTTGTGCTTCTCCAGAAGGCTCTCGTGGTGATTGCAATCTCCCTTCCCTTTGAAATACGCCTTTCATTCCTCTTTCGAAGGGGGGGGGGGAATTATCTCGCCAGAACCTGGTGAAAAGGGAAAAGTGTATTTTTGGGGTTTGATGGCTAATAACAGCACTTTTGGGGGAGGAGAGTTTCAAGATAATCCTATTCCACTGCTGAAATAGCCTGGGAATTTCACCCAGTGAAAATCTATGGAACAGACGAAAAAACTGGTTAGTCGTAAGCGACCCAGCAATAAAACCCAGTTAATCGAAGCCATCCTTCAATCTTGGTTTCATGTTATAACAGCTGCAGAACTAAAAGGCTTGGTTCACTCCATGGAAAGGTGTTGTAAGGCCGTCATTCATGCAAAAAGCTACCCAACGAAGGATTAACGGACATGGGGATAATTTTGGTATATCTCATTTTTTTCTATGTTGATCATTTTTGTATATCTCCTTTTTTCTACCTGTTTCCCTTTTCTTCTTCATACTGTAACTGCTATTCTAATAGCAAATCCTTCATAAAAGTCATTGCATTACATTCTTGATTCAATTACCTTTCCATTGATATATAATTTTATGGTGCTATTCCCCCCTCAAAAAAGCATTAGCTTCTTCTTCTTCTTGGGCCATAACTGTCATCAGACATTGGCGATCATGTTGGCAATCCTGTTTTTCTCAACATCTGCATGAAGAAGTGCTTCTGAGTTTTGTCCAAACCAGTCCCTTAGATTTTGAAGCCATGATGGTTTTCTTCTGACTGGGCCTCGTTTACCTTCAATCATTCCCTGGAGGATTAAGTGAAGGATGCCATATTTTTCTGGGTGTCGCATCACATGTCCAAAATATTCTAACTTTCGCTTCTTAATGGCTTTGATGATTTCCCTTGGCTTTCCCAGGTGGCTTATCAACTCTTCATTTCTGATTCTGTCAACCCAACTTACACATAACAGCCGCCTGTAAATCCACATTTCAGATGTTTCTAGTTTCTTCAAGTGGATTTCCATCAGAGACCAACTCTCTACTCCGTAGAGCAGGATAGAAAAGTTGGAACATCTGACAAGCCTGATTTTCAGTCTTAGGCTTATGTCATGCCTGTTATTAGCTAGTTTTAGAAAATACACTTTTCCCAAAAGGTTTCCACAAATTTGGCCACTCCTGTATATTGTCTGATGCCAAAGAGGAAAATGGTTCTTGGAATCGCAATTGCACAAACACCCGGTGTGGGTTGACACAAAGCCAGATGGAAAGGCTCCTTTTGGGTGTCGGCATGTGGCTTTTTTTCCTTGTCACTTTGGGTATTTTCACTGCCAGGAAGTTGGAGAAAGGTGTGAAGGTAGAAATCAGCTTTTTATCCACTCAGCCTGAAGCCTTCATTCCACATTTTGTCACCTACCTCCCTACCAATATCTATCTATCTATCATCTATCTATCTATCTATCTATCTATCTATCTATCTATCTATCTATCTATCTATCTATCTATCTATCTATCTATCTATCTATCATCTCTCTCTCTACCTACATCTGTCTATCTACTGTATCTCCATCTATCCATCTATCCATCTCCATCTCTCTGTCTCCATCCGTCTGTCCATCCATCTATCTATCTATCTATCCATCCATCCTCTATCATCTATCCTCCATCCATCCATCCACTATCCTCTATCTATCTATCTATCTATCTATCTATCTATCTATCTATCTATCTATCCATCCATCCATCCATCCATCCATCCATCCATGCATCCTCTATCATCTAGCTAGCTAGCTAGCTAGCTATCATCTCTCTCTACCTATTGTATCTCCATCCATCCATCCATCCATCCTCTATCATCTATCCTCCATCCATCCATCCATCCTCTATCATCTATCCTCCATCCATCCATCCATCCTCTATCATCTATTTATCCATCCACCCATCATCTATCGATCTATCTATCCATCCATCCATCCATCCTCTGTCATCTATCCTCCATCCATCCATCCTCTATCATCTATCTATCCATCCATCCATCCATCCATCCATCCATCCATCCATCCATCCATCCATCTATCTATCTATCTATCTATCTATCTATCTATCTATCTATCTATCTATCTATCTATCTATCTATCCATCCATCTATCTACCTAGCTAGCTACCTTCCTTCCTTCCTATCTACCTCTATCTATCTATCTATCTATCTATCTATCTATCTATCTATCTATCTATCTATCTATCTATCTATCTATCATTTCTCTCTATCTACATCTAACTGTCTACCTACTGTATCTCCATCCATCCATCCATCCATCCACCTACCTACTGTCTCTCTCTGTCTCTCTGTCTCCGTCTATCTATCTATCTATCTATCTATCTATCTATCTATCTATCTATCTATCATCTATCTATCTATCTATCTATCTATCTATCTATCTATCTATCTATCTATCTATCTATCTATCTATCTATCTATCTATCATCTATCCTTACTATAGATCCAATATGCAGGGGTGAAATTTCCCTGAAGCAGCAGGCAGAATCTCCATTGGGAATGACTTGTCTGCAGAACATAGGAACTGGACCAGACATTCTTTTTTCAGCTTGTTGTCTGAAGATGTGGTTCTTTGGCCTCCTGCTCTTCTTACAGAATAACAGAATTGGGAAGTGGCCTTGGAACAGGGGTGGGTTCTTCCTACCTTTACTACTGGTTTGCAACGGGGCCACGCACGCTCTTCTGCCCATGCGCAGAAGAGGTCTGATGATGTTGGTGGGCGGAGCCTCCTGCCGGTTTTACTACCGGTTCTATAGAACTGGTGCGAACTGCGGGCAACCCACCACTGCCTTGGAGGTCTTCTACTCCAACCCCCTCCCCCTCTCCCACTCAAGCAGGAGATCCTATACCATTTCAGACAAACAGCTGTCTGGCTCTCTTCTTGAAAACTTCCTGTCTTTAGTAGCTTCCTTCATGAGTTATGACTTTACTATCTCCCAAATACAGCGTACTAATTCTGCTGCTTCATCGACGCGTTGGAAGCATTTCAGAGCAAAAGAAAGTCAAGCTGAGATGGATGTTTGCGGCAGATTTCTGTACCTAACTGCCTCTGCTGGCTTGAGCTGCAAGGAAAATGCCAATGAGTCCTGAACTTCCACTTCCTCGGGTACAAAGCGGTACCGGATACACCTCGCCAGCAACTTTTGTGCTGATGTGCCCCAAATGAGATGCACATGGATTACCATATTGATCCAACTATTCTTCCCAAATTTATTAGACCCGAGCATTTCTCCTTCAAGCGAGAGTCTGGAAATAAAAATACGCAGGATATAACTATGAGGTTAGAAGGTTATAATGTTAGTTTGGCAAGATTCTGTCCCTGAGCCTGAGGTGTAAACGAGTAACAGAAAACAACAGAACAACGGAGTTGGAAGAGACCTTGGAGGACTTCTACTCCTACCCCCTCTTCGAGCAGGAGACCTTATATCATTTCTGACAAATGGTTGTCTGATCTCTTCTTGAAACCCTCCAGTGATGGAGAAACAAGAACTCCCAGAGGGAGATAATTAATCTCCCTGTTCTCACTGTCGGGAAATTTCTCCTTAGTTCCAGATTGCTTCTCTCCTTCATTAGTTTCCATCCATCTTGTCCTGCCTTCAGCTGCTTTGGAGAATAGCTTGACTCCCTCTTCTGTGGGGCAGCCCCTGAGATATTGGAAGACTGCTCTCCTGTCTCCCCTAGTCCTTCTTCTCTCTAAAGTGGACCTACCCAATTCCTGAAACCGTTCTCCGCATATTTTAGCCTCCAGTCCCCTAATCCTCTTTGTTGCTCTTCTCTGCACTCTTTCTAGAGTCTCCACATCTTTTTTACATTGTGTTGACCAAAACCGGAGTCCAAATGTGATCTTACCAGGGCATTATAAAATGGTACTTGCTGACATAAATCTATTATGGAAATATTCTAGGCAGCATAAGAGCCAGTTTGGCCTAGTGGTTAAGGTACTGGCCTAGAAAGCCAGAGACAAGAGCTTACCTATGAAAGCTGGATGAGTGATTTTCGGCCAATGACCAGGAGATGGTGAATTCTAGTTTCACTTTAAGCATGAAAGCCAACTGGGTGATTTTGGGCCAATCACTAGGAGACAGCAAGTTCTGGTCCTGCCTTAGGCATGAAAGCCAACTGGGTGATTTTGGGTCAATCACTAGGAGACAGCGAATTCTAGTCTCGCCTTAGTCATATAAGCCAGCTGCGTGATTTTGGGCCAATCACTAGGAGACAGTGAGTTCTAGTCCCGCCTTAGGCATGTAAGCCAGCTGCATGATTTTGGGCCAATCACTAGGAGACAGTGAGTTCTAGTCCCGCCTTAGGCATGAAAGCCAACTGGGTGATTTTGGGCCAATCGCTAGGAGACAGCGAGTTCTAGTCCCGCCTTAGGCATGAAAGCCAGCTGGGTGACTCTGGGTGAATCACTAGGAGACTGTGAGTTCTAGCTCCACCTTTGGCATGAAAACTGGATGGAATACTTGGAGCCGGTAATTGTCTCTCATCCTAAACCACCTCACAAGGTTGTTGTTGTAGGAAAAATAGGAGGGGAAGGTGTGTTGGGCCTGTTTGCTGCCTTGTGTCATTTATAAAAATAATGAAGGTAGGATACACATAAATAAATAAAAATAAAAAACTGGAACAAAAAATTCCGTCTCCTTTATGTGAGTCTGTTAGCGGCATGATCGAAGGGGAAAAAATGGTCATCACCTGGAGAACAAATTAGAAAGGGTAAATCAACAAAATGTGCTGTGAGGATTTAACAAGAAGGCTCTTTACATTTCATTTCGTGTTTTGATTGCTGTACTTTCCTGGAACTAACGTATTACCGAGGCCTCATTGATAATTTTGCGGTATTCAAACTTTATTGCCTAAACTGTATTTTTTTTAATTTACAGTGATAAAATAAAGCTTATTTCAGAATTGTTTCAGCCACCAGGAATACAGAGGGTTTTATTATATTTTACCCAGAGGTGGGTTTCCGAAGGTTCTGACCAATTCTGGAGAACCGGTAGCAGAAATTTTGAGTAGTTCGGAGAACCGGTAGTAAAAATTCTGACTGGCCCCACCCCCATCTATTCTCTGCCTCTCGAGTCCCAGCTGATCGGGAGGAAATGGGGATTCTACAGTATCCTTCCCCTGGAGTGGGGTGGAAATGGAGATTTTACAGTATCCTTCCTCTGGAGTGGGGTGGAAATGGAGATTTTACAGTATCCTTCCTCTGGAGTGGGGTGGGAATGGAGATTTTACAGTATCCTTCCCCTGGAGTGGGGTGGGAATGGAGATTTTATGGTATCCTTTCCCTACCACGCCCACCAAGCCATTCCACACCCACCAAGCCACACTCACAGAACCAGTACTAAAAATTTTTGAGACCCACCACTAATTTTTTTAAAAAATTTGATTTATATGCCGCCCTTCTCCGGAGACTCAGGGCGGCTTACAATGCTTTAAGCAACAGCCTTCATACTTTTGTATATTTATACAAAGTCAGTTTATTGCCCCCACAAACTTAGTCCTCAATTTACTTACCTTAGAAAGGATGGAAGGCTGAGTCAACCTGACCCATTAAAACGCTAACTGTATGGAACTGAGTTCAGCTTTAATTTAACAAAGGTTCAAGTACAGATTAGATGAAGGGCTCAAATGCAACATAAGTATGTGTGAGATCTTGGCGTCCAAGTAGATGATCGCTTAAATATGAGCCGGCTGTTTGTGGCAACAGCCAAAAAAACTAACATAATCCCTGGTTGTATTACCAGAAGCATAGAATCAAAATCTCACCAAATTAGTACCACTTTAGAAAACTTTAGTAAGGGCACACCCGGAGTACTGCATCAAGTTTTGGTCACCACATTACAAAAACGAGGTTGAGTCTTGGGAAGAAGTGCAGAAAGGAGCAACTAGAATGATTTATTTATTTATTTATTTCAATTTATATACCGCCCTTCTCCCCGAGAGGGGGACTCAGGGCGGTGAACAGCCAAATTAAAACACATATAATACAAATATTAAAAAAATTAAAATTAAACTAAATCGTTGGCGTTCCAAAATAAAAGTCTCAAACCCTGTTAAAATACCCAATTTAAAACCCCAAAAATTAATAATACCAAAATTTTTAAAAACCCCATTAAAATCAATCAAGCAAGGCCGGCTTGTTGGAATAAATAAGTCTTAAGGGCCTTTCGGAAAGCGTGGAGGTCCGGGATCAAACGAATTTCAGGAGGCAGCTCGTTGCATAGGGTGGGTGCCCCCACAGAGAAGGCTCTCCCCCTGGGGGCCGCCAGCTGACATTGCTTGAGAAGGCCCTCTCTGTGTGAGCGTACTGGCCGGTGGGAGGTTATCGGTAGCAGCAGGCAGTCCCGCAAATACCCCGGTCCCATGCCATGGAGCACTTTAAAGGTCAAAACTAACACCTTGAAGCGCACCCGGAAGACCACCGGAAGCCAGTGCAACTCGCGCAGGAGAGGTGTCACATGGGAGCGCCCTGTCGCTCCCATAATCACCCGCGCAGCCGCATTCTGGACCAGTTGGAGCCTCCGAGTGCACCCCAAGGGGAGCCCCATGTAGAGAGGCTGGAGACTAAAACATATGAAGAACGGGTGCAGGATTTGGGTTTGGTCAGTCTAGAGAAAAGAAGGATCAGGAGAGACATGTTATCAGTGTTCCAATATCTTAGGGGCTGCCCCAAAGAAGAGGGAGTCAAACTATTCTTCAAAGCACCTGAGGGCAGGACAAGAAGCAATGGGTGGAAACCAATCAAGGAGAGAAGCAACTTAGAACTAAACAGGAATTTCCTGACAGTGAGAACTGTCACTGGAGGTTTTTAAGAAGAGACTGGACAGCCACTTGTCTGCAATGGTATAGGGTCTCCATGTTGGGCATGGGGTTGGACTAGAAGACCTCCGAGGTCCCTTCCAGCTCTATTCTGAATTAAAAAGCTAGCCTCTGGGTATTTCGAACAGACTGTGCATCTGATAATGAGAATTACATTTCAAAAACGTCTGGATTTGGTCGCATTGCCTTGAGCCATGAGTCACATTCATTTGCCCCTAGCACGATGACTCACCAGTTCTGAAATGCATATTTCATTGACTAGCATCAGATCTATTTTAAAAGAAAAAAAAAACCCTCCCAACATTCAGTACATTTGTTTGGGTTTTTTTTTTTTTTGAATCATACGTCTTTTGTTTTGAACGGATAATGTACTGAATGCTGGACACACACGTCCGAATCTTTGCTTAAGTCTCGCATTGATTCAAGAGAAGAGTGGATGAGTGTAAATTAAGGCATGGATCGGGAGATGTTTTTGAAATACATTTGGAAATCAATGGAGGGAGAGAGCTTACATTTAAAAAATAAAGTAAAAAGAAAGTGTCTGATTATCACTTTGGACTGGAAGGTAAAACATTGGGAGAACGGTTGCAGGAACTGGGTATGTCTAGTCTAATGAAAAGAAGGACTAGGGGAGACGTGATAGCAGTCTTCCAATATCTCAGGGGCTGCCCCAAAGAAGAGGGAGTCAAGCTATTCTCCAAAGCACCTCAAGGCAGGACAAGAAGCAATGGGGGGAAACTAATCAAGGAGAGAAGCAATTTAGAACTAAGGAGAAATTTCCTGAAAGTGAAAACAATTAATCAGTGGAACAACTGGCCTCCAGAAGTTGTGAATGCTCCAACACAAAATTTTTAAGAAGAGGTTGGATAACCATTTGTCTGAAGTGGTGTAGGCTTTCCTGCCTGGGCAGGGGGTTGGACTAGAATAGAGGTCACCAACACGTGGCCCGTGGACCACTGGTGGTCCGTGAGAAAATTTTGGTGGTCCGCAGAAAAATTATTTGCATTTTTTATATTGCATTAAATCAGGGGTCCTCAAATTACAGCCCCTGGGACGGATACGCGCAATGAACGTTTATTTTGCTGCAGAGAGTCTCCCCCTTCGGGGTATTTTTGTATGGGTCGGAGGGGGGCAGAAATTCTGAGTTGGGGTCTGTTTCAACCTCCTGGTGTGAGGCTTTGGGCGAAGGCTGGAGGGAAGTACCGCTGGTGGCAAAGAGCCAGAGGGCCTTGTTGCAGTGGGACTGCATCATGGCCTGGAATTGGCTGACCATCTCAGACCTCTGAGCCTCCATGTCCCTGGACTTGGCCTTGAACTCCTGCAGGTCTTCCCTCTGCTTGGAAAGCTTATGCTCCTAGTCCTCAGTGTGGTGCTTCTGCTGAGCCTCCTCAGTCAGATCCAATCTGAACTGAGCTGTTTTGCCAACTCTTTCTCGTGGTAGCTCCCAACAACTGCTTCCTGTTGGGGCCCTAAGGAGCCCGGGTGGGCGGGCGACATGTGCCTGGGAGGGGAGGGGCAAGTAGAGACTGGCGAGGCGCCCGTCGACGTCACACCGAGTTGGCCACGCCTACCCAGTCATATGACCAGCTAGCCACGCCCACCCAGCCGGTCATTAGGCAGATCGTATTAGTGGTCCGCGGGATTTAAAATTATGAATTTAGTGGACCCCTGGACTAGAAGACTTCCAAGGTTCGTTCCAACTCTGTTATTCCATTGTTCTACTGAAAACAATGAAAACTTTACTTCGAAACTTGAACATGTCCCCACCCCTATTTTATTTGCTCTCCAAAGCTATCTGCTCTCAAACCTGTAATCCACGGTCTCCTCCAGTACCTGCTGTGTAATTATGGCTTCTCTTTTTGCGTAAGTCCTCAATATTAAGAATTCTGGGATGTGAGTCTCAGAACAAAGTGAAGGGGAGGACGGTATTTACCAAAAGATGCGTGGGTGTTATTGTCATTTATTCCCCTCCCAGAAGATGCTGTAGGTTCTGTTAGAGATGTAATACCACATCAAAGTCTTGTAGGAAGGTATCTTTAAACTCTTTCATTTGTTATTAAAGTGAGCAAAAAATTATGTTCTCTAAATCAGGGGTGCCCAACCTTTCGGACCTCAGGGACCACTAAATTCATAATTTTAAATCCCGCGGATCACTAAGATGATCTACCTAATGACCAGCTGGGTAGGCGTGGCTAGGTGGTCATATGACTGGGTAGGCATGGACAACTTGATGTCATGTCAAGGGAGTCCTCGCCAGCCTCTACTTGCCCCTCCCCTTCCAGCCACTCCTCACCTGCCCGGGCTCCTTAGGGCCCCAACAGGAAGCTAACAGGGAGCTAGGCAGCCACCACGAGAAAGAGTTGGTGAAAGAGCTGGCTCAGTTCAAATTGGATCTGACTGAGAAGGAGGCTCAGCAGAAGCACCCCACTGAGGACTAGGAGCATAGGCTTTCCAAGCAGAGGGAAGACCTGTGGGAATGCAAGGCCAGGTACCGGCACCTGGAGGCTCAGTGGCTTAGATGGTTAGCCAATTCCAGGCCATGATACAGTCCCACTGGAACGAGGTCCTTTGGCTCTTCGCCACCAGTGGCCCTTCCCTCCAGCCTTCCCCCAAAGCCTTGCACCGGGAGACTGAAGCAGACCCCAAGTTAGAATTTCTGCCCCCCTCTGACCCATACAAGAAGACCCCAAAGGGGGAGACTCTCTGCAGCAACACAAACATTCATTGCACGTATCTGGCCAGGAGTTGTAGTTTGAGGACCCCTGATTTAATGCAATATAAAAAATGCAAATCATTTTTCTGCGGACCACCAAAATTTTGTCACAGACCACCAGTGGTCCACGGACCACCAGTTGGTGACCTCTGCTCTAAATCTTCTTGCTATTAGATAAAAGCTCAGGTCTTCTTAAAGTTGAATTTAACTCCTGATCATGGAGCTGTTGTGGCTCCGTTGCCTGAGCCTGTGTCATCAGCAGGAGAGGACTCTGAGAGTGAGGGAGAGGAGTTGGCAAGGCCTCCTTCTCCAGGACCCTCCTCTCTGGCAATGCCTCCGGAGGACACCGAAGGGCAAGAGATAGGCCCAGAGCCAAGCACGTCCCCACAGCCACAGGTGGACAGTGATGAGGATAATGAGTCTTGGCTGGACCCTTGCCAGCGTCGCAGAGACAGGCGCACGCAACAGAAGAAGAGGCATGCCCATGATTAGCTGACTCACTGGACCACACCCCACAGGCTATAAAAGGGGGTGAGTTAAGCATTCAGACTCTGTGACGGACAAAACTAACTAATTTCTTGGAGTCACTTTGCATCTCGGCTTCAGATTTATTCCTGGACAATTGTTGTGGTGTGTATTTTCTTCTAAGTTGATAAAAGGTCTTGGCAAGCAGCTGCTGGGATTGCTGCCAAGCGTCTTATCGGACTAATTGGTTGCCTGCCAGTTTATTTAACCCCCGACTGTCTGTCTGAGTGTGTGTGTGTGTGTGTGTGTGACGGGGACAGAACAGGAGCCTCCTGAAGTTTGTTTGTTATTGATTCCTTCTAGGACATTCTAATTGATCCTTCAGACCAGGGTTTCCTTGAAACCTTCTTTTCAGGTCAATCAACCCACCATGAGCTGAAGAAGCTTCTTGAATGAGAAGCGAAACGTCTTCGAAGCAAAACCAGAAAGTCCAGGTGCCTCTTGGGGAAAAAAAAAACACCTTTCAACTGACTTGTCATTACTGGTTGTAGGCAGAAATTTGGACAAACGTCTTGATGAGGGTGATGTTATCCATTCAGTTGTCTCCAACTCTTGGCGATTCTATGGAGCAGGTCTCTCCACATCTTCCCATCTTGCCCCATTCTTTGAGTTGTTGGACGCCCTGGCTGATGTCAGCTTTGATGGTGTCCATCTACCATGTTCTTTGGTGGCCTGGTTTCCTTTTAATCACTAACCCATCAGTGGGTTTCATATTGATGCATGCACCTGCCTTCCACACATGCATCCTGCCTTCCGTGCATGTGCTTTGCTCGCATGCATCCTTCCACGCATGCACCCAACCTTAAAAATATGCCTAAATAGGATGGCATAGAGCCGGAGTAGTGACTCACAATTTCCGCTACCAGTTCGGGCGATGTTGTGATCCAGGCCCAAGTAGTTAGGTTTAAATGCAAACCATTCGAAAACAAACAGACTTTATTAGAACAGCTGAGAATTAACTCATTCTCAGCGTAGTCCAAACTAAATTAAAGCAAACTCTTCAAAACACCATTCCTCAGTTTATCACCGACCTTGGGATAATTAGGCAAACTGCCAAGGGCTTTTCTTGGCAAAAGTTCAGAAGCGGAAGACGCCGATGAGAAATGAATACAGTGAAACAAGAAGCAATTCTCTCAATGTTGTTTTCCGACAAAGAGGCCAAGAGCCGTTGCTGGTTTTTTAAGCCTTATGGGATGGGCTAATCATCTCTTGGCCTTACTTCTGAGTCGTCCTCTTTGCTTTAGCTGCTCCTGCCTTCTGGCAGCTCTTCTCATACGTGCACTAGGAACAGGCTCCTCCTGTTCCTCTGCCTCTCTGCTGTCAGCCTCTGGAGGCTCCAGAGTCCGCACCTCTCTCCCCGATGGCCCTGGCCCCATCTCTGCCTCTGACACAGAGCCCTCATCTGGGCCTTCCCCAGCCTCCAGGACTGGCTCATGTTCTTCCTCAACCTCATCGCTGTCCAACTCCACTGCCAGCTCCACAGGCTGCTGGCAGACCACAACAGGAGAATCGGTCCAAACCAGCTGGATACCACCTCTGCCGCTAACTCTTCCAAACATAACCACGTTCTTCAGTGAATTCCCCCACAGGACATGGCCAAAATAAACAAGAAGCAGTTTTGTGATTTTGCCTTCTAGTGTCCTGTCTGGTGTTATGCGCTCCAGTCCTTGTTTGTTAGTCATCTTTGTTGTCCAAGGAATATGCAGGAGTCTTCTCCAGCATCATAGCTCAAAAAAGTTTTTTAAAAAATTTGATTTATATGCCGCCCTTCTCCAGAGACTCAGTGGCGGCTTACAATGCATTAAGCAATAGCCTTCCTACTTTTGTATATTTATACAAAGTCAGCTTATTGCCCCCCACAATCCTCATTTTACCTACTTAGAAAGGATGGAAGGCTGAGTCAACCTTCAGCTAGTGTGAAGATTTGAACTTGCAGTAATTGCAGGCAGCTGTTCTTAATAACAGTGCTTTAGTCTGCTGCGCCACCAGGCTTTTTGACTTTCTTCTTGTCTCGCTTTTTTAAGGTCCAGCTTTCACAACCATCGGTAGCTACGGGGAACACAATAGAGTGGACTAACCTATATTTGGTTGCCAGATGATGCCGTTGTGTTCCATATTACCTCAGGAGGGGCCATCTTGGAACTGGATATGCTGGCGGTTGAAATAACGATCTCTCCTTCGCTAGAGGACTTCAAACAGAGCATAGATGGACATCTGTCAGAGATGTTTTAGTGGATTCTGCACTGAGCAGGGGCTTGGACTAGCTTGCTCTGACCGAGGCTTCCTGAGACAGTAACAATCACACGCTTAGTCCAAAAACCCTCTTTTTATTTCAATGGCTGCGAATTATGTTCATTCACAGCCTGTGATGAGTCCCAAGCGGTTTGTGAATAGTCCGACAGAAGTCTGCCACAGTCTTTCGGGATAAGGCTGATAAGCACCCACCTTTATCTCCCTTGAAACTCTGCCAAAGACCTAATTGGCAATTAGCTTTGCAAGGCCAAACGGAGGACAAAGTCAAAACGGAGCTTCAGAGTTTAAACCGACCAGAATGAACAAAGTTGCTTCCTGCAAAGGCTCATGTGCCTTTGATCCTCCTTGATGTCTTATGGGAGGGGCCAATCATCTCCAAGCCTTACTCCCAAGTCGCCCCTTTTGTCTTAACTGTTCTTTCCTTTTGGCAGCTCTGCACATGCATGAGCTGGGAACAGGCTCCCTCTGTTCCTCGGTCTTGCTGATGTCAGACTCCGGGGGCTCCAGAGTCCGCACATAACTCCCAGATGGCCTTGGACCCATCTCTGTCTCCAATGCAGAGCCCTCACCCAAGCCTTCCCCAGACTCCAGGACTGGCCCATGTTCCTCCCCGGTCTCCTCACTGTCTGACTCTGCTGCCAGCTCCACAACATAGACCACAACATGGCTGGCCTCTAAGGTTACTTCCATCTCCATGATTCTCTGTTTTAAGCCACCGAGTCTAACTCTGTTGTACATTCCATTCCATGAAATGTAGACAAAACAATTCACAAATGGTCCCTGGCAGAACTGAGCACGTGCATGTTTTTCCTAGAATGGATTCGAAAGCATGACAGACTAAGCAAATGTACCGATGACGAAAACGGGTTTCAGATTTCTAAGAATAGGAGACATTGAATTGGACCAAAACTTTACCCAATCTATTATCCAGTTTCTCATGGTCAGCGGTCAAAACACTGACGGGAAACCCACAAACCAGAAGGAACACAGTAATGTCCACCAGCTCGTATTCCCAGAAACTGATGTTCAAAACCCTGTGGCTTCTATTCTTGAATGTACCCATGTGTCCATCATGACTTATGGCCATCTTTGTTTTCAGGAAAGACATGAGTCATTAAATCAGATAAGGCACCAATGTTGAGCTTCTAATGTGTCCTTTGTTATAGCTACATCATTTTAATGATTTATACAATCATGTAATTGAAGAGGGCCCATTAGCCATTTTCTCAATGGATAGAATTTAAACTACCCATTGGATGGATTATCTATTCCAGGGTAAATATATCTCAAATAAGGATTGGATGATCTTCAGTTATATTAGATGGTGCCTCTCCTTGACATCACAAATTATTTGATTGAGGTTGCATTTTTTTCCCTCATTTGTTTCTTGTCGAAAGTGAAATGAAATCTGCTGAAACCTGTTCTTCTTAGATAAACCAGGAAACCATGAGTTCCCAGTTCTGGCACAAAGCCAGCTGGGTGAGTTTGGGCCAGTCATTCTCTCTCAGCTTTAAGAAGCAGACAGTGGCAAAGCACTTCCAAAAAAACCTTGCCAAGGACTTATCCAGGGAATCACCAAGATCAGGACTGACTTGAAAGCAAGAAGGAAGGAAGGAAGGAAGGAAGGAAGGAAGGAAGGAAGGAAGGAAGGGAGGGAGGGAGGGAGGGAGGGAGGGAGGGAGGGAGGGAGGGAGGGAGGGAGGGAGGGAAAGAAAGAGAGAAGGAAAACAAAAGAAGGAAGGGAGAAAGAGAGAAAGAAGGAAAAGGAAAGAAGGGAAGAAGGAAGGGAGGGAGAAAGGGGAGGGAGGAAGAAAGAAAGAAAAAGAAAGAAAGAAAGAAAGAAAGAAAGAAAGAAAGAAAGAAAGAAAGAAAAGGAAAGAGGGAGGGAGAGAGAAAAAGAAAGAAAGAAAGAAAGAAAGAAAAAAGAAAGAAAGAAAGAAATAAAGAAAGAAAGAAAGAAAGAAAGAAAGAAAGAAAAGAAAAGGAAGGAGGGAGGGAGAGAGAAAAAGATAGAAAGAAAAGAAAGGAGGGAGGGAGAGAGAAAGAAAGAAAGAGAAAAGAGGAAGGAAGGGAGAAAGAGACAGAAAAAAGAGAAAGAAGGAAAAGGAAAGGATAAAGGAAGGGAGAAAGAAAGAAAAAGAAAGAAGAAGGAAGGAAGGAAGTGAAAGAAAGAAAGGAAGGAAGGAGCGAGAGAAAGAAAGAAGGAAGGAGGGAGAAAAAAGAAGGAAGGAAGAAAGAAAGAAGGAAGGGAGAAAGAGAAAGAAAGAAAGAAAGAAAGAAAGAAAGAAAGAAGGAAGGAAGGAAGGAAGAAGGAAGGAAAGGAAGGAAGGAAGGAAGGAAGGAAGGAAGGAAGGAAGGAAGGAAGACATCATGAATTATGCAAGATGCTGCGTTCAGAATACACATTATGACAAAGATTGATTGATGGATAGATACAGCATTTTGATATGTTTGTATTTTTAATGAAGAAGGGAAATTATAAGATCAAGGAGTTTTGTTCAGTGCAGTTCCAATTAATTTCTCTGCCAGGATACACCACACACTCACACCTTCAGAAATTAAATTGAAAGTCATTTTGTTACTTCAAAGCGATAAGGCTAACGTGAGTTTTTTGTTTAAAAAAAAAAACCCTTGATCTATCATCTGCTATGCTTATTGTGACTTGAGAGAGAGAGAAAAAAATGTTTTTAGATTTCTTTTCCATGCATAATATACTATAAAGCAACATGTTATCGTAAGATGTGCATAGATAGCACATCTCACAATGTGCATAGATAGCACATAGAAACCTCACAATGTTTTCATAGGGAAAACCGAAGATAGATGTGTCATGTTGTTGTTGAGACACTGAACCAGGAGTGAAATGCTACCTATTTTGCTCCAGTTTGGCCGAATCAATAGTGATAAAAACTACGGATTCAGGTGAACTGATAGTAAAAAAAAAATGCTTTAAAAAGTTAAAAAAAAATAGGTTCCGATGATCACACCTGTGCCGCGCGATCATTGGAGCTTTTTAAAAACCTTTTAAAAGCATTTTTTTACTACCTATTCGCCCGAACCGGTAGTAAAAAAATGCTTTAAAAGTTTTTTTTTAAAAAAATTGGCCACACCCACCCAGTCACATGACCACCCACCCACCAAGCCACCACCCACCAAGCTCACCCCACACAAACCAGTAGCAAAAAAAATTGCATTTCACCACTCCACTGAACTCTAGACTTGACTCTAGATTGAGACTCTGGAAAGAGTGCAGAGAAGAGCAATGATGAAGAGAAGGACGAGGGGAGCCATTGATAGCAGTCTTCCAATGTCTCAGGGGCTGCCCCAAAGAAGAGGGAGTCAAGCTATTCTCCAAAGCACCTGAGGGCAGGACCAAGAAGCAACGGGTGGAAACTAATCTAGGAGAGGAAGCAACTCTGAACTAAGGAGAAATTTCCTGACAGAACATTTATTAGTGGAACAACTTGCCTCCAGAAGGTGTGAATGCTCCAACATTGGAGGCTTTTAAGATGAAATGGGAAACCATTTGTCTAAAATGCTATGCTCCTGGTTGAGCAAGGGGTTGGGACTTGGTCCCTTCCAATTCTGTTATTCTGTTATTGTGATATCCTGCAGCCTTGGACTGGATAGGACTTCAAGCGAGAAGCAGGAGATCATAGAGTCATAGAATTGGAAAGGATCTTGTAGGTTACTCAATATCACCTTGCATCTAATACAGGATTCATCAGAGCACCGTGAAAGACAAGCATTGAGCTTAGTGGTTAAGGAACTGGGCTAGAAAACTAGGAGACGTCCATTACAAATATTAACTAATTTCTATATCTTTTTTCTCTTTATATATATACATATAAATATATACATATATACATTGTTCCAACTATATTCATCTGACAGTGCTATTTTTGATTGTAGTCAATTCCTTCAAAATTCATCTTACTCACTTTTCCTCTTCCTCTGTTTTGTCCATTGATACCATTTGTTCCATATAATATAATAGTCTGAGTCCTCCTTATCTTTTAATTGTAAAGTTAATTTGTCCATTTCTGCACAAGCAAATAATTTTTGTATTACTTCTGTTCTGTTGGCATGCGATCACATTTCCACAGTTGTGCTAATGATAACCTAGCCGCCATAATTATATGTAAAATTAAATACTTGATATCTTTCTAATGTTTCCCTTTGATCATGCCTAATAGGAAAATCTCAGGTTCTAATTCAATTTCGTATTTTGTTATTTCTGTTATCCATGTTTTTATTTTGCTCAAAATTTCTTAACTACTGGGCAGAGCCACCAAACATGATAAAAAGTCCCCTGCGTTTTTTTACATTTCCAACAAGTTGGATTTACATTTGGAAACATTTTAGCTAATCTTACCGGGACCAGATACCACCGATACCACATTTTATAATGATTTTCTTTGTAAACTACCGATTTTGTCATCTTATAATTGCTTTCCCATACCCTTTCCCATTCCTCTAATTGTATATTATGCCCTATATTCCTCGCCCAGGCTATCATCTGACCTTTGACCAGTTCTTCTGCCAATCATACTCCAATAAATATCCAATAAATATAAGTACATTTGTCTTTTGTCTTTTGGTTTTTTTTTTCTTGTCTATCTTTTTTCTTTTGTCTGATTAAGAATTTGTGTGTTTTTAAATATGTATTTTTTCTTAAGTCTTAATAAAGACTTACTAAAGGTTTTTAAAATAAAAAAAAAAAGAAACTAGGAGACATGAGTTCTAATCCTGCTGTAGGCATGAAAACTGACTGGATAACTTTGAGCCAAACACTACATAAATTCTAGTCCTGTCTTGGGGTATGAAAGCTAGCTGAGTGACTTTGAGCCACCACCAGGAGCCAGTGAGTTCTAGTCCTGCCCTAGGCATGAAAACCAGCTAGGTGACTCTGGGTCAATCTCCAGAAGACTGTGAGTTCTAGTCCTGCCTTAGGCATAAAAAGCCAGCTGGATGTCTTTGGTTCGATCACAAGGAGACAGTAAGTTATAGTCCTGCCTTCGGCGTGAAAGCTGACTAGGTGCCTTTGGTCCAATCAGCAGGAGACCGTGAGTTCTAGTTCCGCCTTAGACATGAAATCTCTGGGTGATTTTTAGGCCAGTGCCTCTCTGTTAGCTCAACCCATTTCACCAGTGGTGGGTTTCACATTTGTTACCACCGGTTCGCCCCGATCTCCATCCGCTCATGCATTTTGCTTTCGCGCACCTCTACCCACGATTTCTGGTACTGGTTTGGGTTAACCAGTCCGAACCGCTGAATAACCCCTCTGCATCTCACAGGGTTATTGTAGGGAAAATAGGAAGAGGAATGAGTGTTTGGTATGGTTTCCTTCCAATTCTGGTATTCTGTATTCTGGTATTTTGCTCCTCTCCCCCCGCACCAAGACCTTCTGTGCTGCTCATAAGGGCAGGAGGGTATTTCTGGCAGGAGGGGATGAGTGAAGAATATCGGGGGGGTGGGGGGTGGGCCAAGATTATCTATTGCCAGCAGTGCATCCCAAAGTCTTCAGGTCATCCCAGCTGCCGAGTTAAAGTGAAGGCAGCTATATTGGGGAAAGTAATATAGGAATTTGCTGGAGGCAGATTGACCATTTTAATGACAAAAACTTCAGTTCAAACTGTGCAGGGGGAAAAAAATCAGTAATAAACTCTTCTGTGAAAATAATTTATATATTTTCTAGCCATGTATAACCCGCATGGCTAGAAAATATAAATTATTCCTCCAGTACATGAGGCACTAAAAATGAGAAATCTATTCTTAACGGCTGGGGAATGCAATTAGCCAATGGGATCATTGGCTTTTGACCCACAATCATTTCACGGGGATGGTTAGAAGGTCTCCTGCCTTGAGCAGGCGGCTGGACTAGATGACCTCCAAGGTCCCTTCCAGCCCAAAGAGTCTATGTTCTGTATTCTATCATCAAAAAAAAGCCAATGCAGTCCTAGGCTGCATAACAGAGGAATAGAATCAAGATCACATGAAGTGGTGTTGTTGTTAGTTGCGAGTCATGTCCGACCCATCACCGACCCCATGGACAACGTTTCTCCAGACCTTCCTGTCTTCTACCATCCTCTGGAGTCCATTTAAGCTCATGCCAACTGCTTTAGTGACTCCATCCAGCCACCTCATTCTCTGTTGTCCCCTTCTTCTTTTGCCCTCCATTGTTCCCAGCATTAGGGCTCTTCTCCAGTGAGTCTTTCCTTCTCATTAGGTGGCCAAAGGGATTTGAGTTTCCTCTTCAGGATCTGGCCTCCTAAAGAGCAGTCAGGGTTGATCTCCTCTAGGACTGACCGGTTGGATCGCCTTGCAGTCCAAGGGACTCACAGGAGTCTTCTCCAGCACCAGAGTTCAAAGATCTCCATTCTTTGGCGCTTTGGACCTTCCTTATGTCCAACTTTCACAGCCATCCATTGCAACATACACGAAGTGTTAATACCACTTTATAAGGCCTTGGCAAGACCAAACTTGGAATGCTGCATCCTGTTTTGGTCACTGCCTTACAAAAAAAGACGTTGAGACTCTAGAAAGAGCGCAGAGAATGATCAGGGTCCAGACTATGCCTAGTTTAATGAAAGAAGGACTAGGGGAGACATGATAGCAGTGTTCCAATATCTCAGGGGCTGCCCCAAAGAAGAGGGAGTCAAGCTATTCTCCAAAGCACCTGAAGGCAGGACAAGAAGCAACAGATGGAAACTAATCAAGGAGAGAAGCAACTTAGAACTAAGGAGGAATTTCATAACACTTAGAATAATAAACCAATGGGAACGACTTGACTCCAGAAGTTGTGGGTAATCTAACCCTAGAAGATTTTTTTAGAAGAGATTGGGCAATCATTTGTCTTACATAATATAGGGCAGTGATGGCAAATCTTTTTGTCGCTGTGTGCCAAAAGCAAGGGGAGCTGTGGAATCACAAGTACACAATCATAACGCAATGCCCCCTGCACTTCCGTGCATGCGTATTGCGACTTCCTGTGCTCCCCTGCCCCTCCCCCCCGTGCATGCACATGTGACCCCTCGTGACCCATTTTGGGCCTGGCAGCAGGGGTGAAATATAAAATTTGTTACTACCGGTTCTGTGGGTGTGGCTTGGTGGGGGGAGGGGTAATGTGACTGGGTGGGCGTGGCCAACTTTTTTTTTTAAACTTTTCAAAGCATTTTTTCTAATGCTTTGAAAAGCCTCTGCCCGATCAGGCAACTCAGCTGGGATCGTCAGAGAGGCTTTAAAAAAATGCTTTGAAGGGCCTCTCTGCTGATCAGGCAACTTAGAGCCTCAAATAGCTCAACAGGCTAATAGCCTGTTATTAACATTCAGCTGTCTGCAATTATTGCAAGTTCGAGGCTCAAAGTTGACTCAACCTTCCATCCTTTCTAAGGTAGGTCAATTGAATACCCAGTTTGTGGGGCAATAAGCTGACTTTGTATAAAAAATATACAAAAGTATGAAGACTGTTGCTTAACGCATTGTAAGCTGCCCTGAGTCTCCGGAGAAGGGCGGCATATAAATCTAATTAAAAAAAAAAAAACCTCAGCTGGGATTGTCAGAGAGGCTGTTTAAAAAATGCTTTGAAAAGCCGCTCTGACGATCAGGCAACTCAGCTGGGATCGTCAGAGACTTTTCAAAGCATTTTTTTACCACCTCTTCGGCCAAGAGGTTACAGAAAAAAATGCTTTGAAAAGCCTCTCTGACGATCAGGCAACTCAGACTGGGATCGTCAGAGACTTTTCAAAGCATTTTTTTAACCACCCCTTCGGCAAAGAGGTTACAGAAAAAAATGCTTTGAAAAGCCTCTCTGATGATCAGGCAACTCAGCTGGGATCGTCAGAGACTTTTCAAAGCATTTTTTAACCACCCCTTCGGCCAAGAGGTTACAGAAAAAAATGCTTTGAAAAGCCGCTCTGACGGATTCAGGCAACTCAGCTGGGATCGTCAGAGACTTTTCAAAGCATTTTTTAACCACCCCTTCGGCAAAGAGGTTACAGAAAAAAATGCTTTGAAAAGCCTCTCTGATGATCAGGCAACTCAGCTGGGATCGTCAGAGACTTTTCAAAGCATTTTTTAACCACCCCTTCGGCCAAGAGGTTACAGAAAAAAATGCTTTGAAAAGCCCTCTCTGACGATCAGGCAACTCAGCTGGGATCGTCAGAGACTTTTCAAAGCATTTTTTAACCACCCCTTCGGCAAGAGGTTACAGAAAAAAATGCTTTGAAAAGCCTCTCTGACGATCAGGCAACTCAGCTGGGATCCTCAGAGACTTTTCAAAGCATTTTTTTTTGCCACCTCTTCGGCCAAGAGGTTGCAGAAAAAAAATGCTTTGAAAAGCCTCTGACGATCCCAGCTGAGCCGCGCGATCATCAGAGGCTGTTTTTTTTAAACTTTTAAAAAGCAATTTTTTTCGTCGGAAGAGGTTTGTAGAAAAAATGCTTTTAAAAGTTAAAAAATAAACAGCCTCTGATGATCGTGCGGCTCAGCTGGGCATGGTGGGGAAAGCGCAGGATTTTTGCTACCGGTTCTCCAAACCACCCACCGCCATCGATTCAGATCGGGCGATTCGGTCCAAACCAGGAGCTTTTCACCCCTGACTGGCAGGCCTCCCTAAACCTCCTGGACCAAAAACGGGCCACAAAGGGGGAATGCACCCACTCCCCCTCCTGCCTGATTTGGCGCTCCTCCCGCCCTCCGTGCATGCCTGCACAACCCCCATGCATGCAAATGTGCCTCTTGCATGCATCTCCCGCATGCGCCCCAATCCCTGAGGCAGAGACCCAAAAATCAGCTGCCTGGTAGGAGGTGTGTGCGTATGCGTAGTGGAGCTGAGCTGGGCAATGGCTCGCATGTCCACAGACAGCGCTCTGCATGCTACCCGTGGCACGTGTGCTATAGGTTTACCATCAGGGATATATAGTTTCATATTTGAACAGGGGGTTGGATTAGAAGATCTTCAAGGTCCCTTTTAATTATTTTATTCTGTTATTCCACACCCGGTGGCAATGTGGTAATGCTCAAACCAAGTGAAATAATCTGCACGGAATGAATTGGAACAATCCGTTTCTTTAAAAAAAAAAATAGAGCAAAAGCAGAGGAAAAAAAGATGCAAAGGATGGATCTGGAAAACGAGAGGGGGTTTGAAGCAGCTTTGTGCAAGGAAGCGAATCTTAGAAATATTGACATCTGAAGAACGCAAAACTGGGCTGAAGCCTTTTTAAAGCGCACCCGGGGGAAAATTTACGTTTAAGAAGACAAACCAGGATTATTTGTCTTTCAAACGGTTCACATTATGCAAAGTGGCATATGCTGAGACTCCCTCTATATTAAGAAAGCCACCGAAGCCAAATAGAGAAAGATCGTTCAATGCATTCAAAAATAAATAAAGCATTCGACTGAAGGAATAGACGCATATTTTCAAATCTGCAACACGAACTAGATTTATCCTCCTCTATGTCTTTCAGGCCTCAGCAGGTGCCCTCTAACTATGTTTGCCTGATTTTGGAAGCCAAGTACGTCTAGATCTGGATTAAATATCTGTATGTATCTGTAAACTAGACATATCTGGGATCAGATATGTCTAGTTTAAATGAAAAGGAGGACTAGGAATGACAATCCAGAGCCTGGATAGCTCAGCAGACTAAAAAGCATTGTGATTAACACCAGCTGTCTGCAATTACTGTAAGTTTGAATCTCACCAGGCTCAAGGTTGACTCAGCCTTCCATCCTTTCTAAGGTAGGTAAATTGAGGACCAAGTTTGTGGGGGGCAATAAGCTGACTTGTATAAATATACAAAAGTATGAAGGCTATTGCTTAACGCATTGTAAGCCGCCCTGAGTCTCCGGAGAAGGGCAGCATATAAATCAAATTTTTTTAAAAAAATTATAGCAGTGTTCCAATATTTGAGGGGCTTGCCAGAAAGAAGAGGAGGGGGGCTTGACCTATTCTCCAAAGCATCTGAGGGCAGGACAAGAAGCAATGGGATGGAAACTAACTGAAGGATAGGAGCAACCTAGAACTAAGGAGGAATGTTGTGACAGTGAGAACAATTGATCAGTGGAATGGCTTCTCTTCAGAAGTTGTGGGACCTGTGGGATTGTCATTTGGGCAATCAAGGTCTCTTGCTGAAACAGGTGGGTTGGACTAGATGACCTCCAAGGTCCCTTCCAACTCCGTTATTCTGTTGTTCTACCGAAAACAATGAAAAGCTTTACTTCGAAACTTTAACGTTCTGACCCTGTTATTTTTGCTCTACAAAATGATCTGCTCTCCATCAGTAATCCAAGGTCTCCTCCAATCGTATAAAATCAGGACCATTGCTAAATGCCAACAAAGAGATATGGGAGATTCTCCAATTCTTCTACCATCTTGGGGATGTCTTGATGTTCGCAGTCAAGATAGCTCAGCCTTATTCATCTGTTTTTTCCCCCCCTCCTTCTTGACATTTTATTTTATTTTTTTTAAATTGATTTATTTTATTTATTTGTCAAATAGGTATAAGCAGTGGTAGGCTGCTCCCGGTTCGCACCGGTTCACAGGAACCGATAGTAAAAATTTGTAGTCGTTCCGAGAACCGGTAATAACATTGGCTGGCCATGCCCCCAAACTGGCCCCTGGCCCGGTTGCCGCTCTTTTAATCCCGCTCACCTCATCAGAGGCTTTTTTTTAAACTTTTGAAAGCATTTTTTCTACAACCTCTTCGGCCGAAAAAATGTTTTTAAAAGTAAAAAAAAAAAAGCCTCTGATGATCCTGTGGCTCAGCTGGGATCGTCAGAGGCTTTTCAAAGCATTTTTTTCTACAACCTCTTTGGCTGAAAAAATGCTTTTAAAAAAGTTAAAAAAAAAGCCTCTGATGATCCCGCGGCTCAGCTGGGATCATCAGAGGCTTTTCAAAGCATTTTTTTTCTGCAACCTCTTGGCCGAAGAGGTGGTAAAAAAAATGCTTTTGGAAAAGTCTCTGACGATCCCAGCTGAGTTGCCTGATCGGCAGAGAGGCTTTTCAAAGCATTTTTTAAACAGCCTTTCTGACAATCCCAGATGAGTTTTTTTTTTAAATTAGATTTTATATGCCGCCCTTCTCCGAAGGACTCAGGGCGGCTTACAATGCGTTAAGCAATAGCCTTCATACTTTTGTATATTTTTTATACAAAGTCAGCTTATTGCCCCCACAAACTGGGTCCTCAATTGACCTACCTTAGAAAGGATGGAAGGCTGAGTCAACCTTGAGCCTCGAACTTGCAATAATTGCAGACAGCTGAATGTTAATAACAGGCTATTAGCCTGTTGAGCTATCTGAGGCTCTAAGTTGCCTGGTCAGCAGAGAGGCCTTTCAAAGCATTTTTTTAAAAGCTTCTCTGACGATCCCAGCTGAGTTGCCTGATCGGCAGAGAGGCTTTTCAAAGCATTGTTCTCTGCAATTTCTTAAGGTTGTAGTAAAAATGCTTTTAAAAGTTTTTTTTTAAAAGTTGGCCATGCCCACCCGGTCACATTACCGCACCACCAAGCCACGCCCACAAAAATAAGCCACGCCCACAGAACCAGTAGTAAAAACAAATTAGAACCCATCCCTGAGTATAAGATAAACATGAATATGAATACAGGATAAGGATATGAATAAATGGGGACGGTAGGACAGGGACAGTAGGCACACTGGTGAGGTTATGCACGCCCCCTTACAGACCTCTTAGGAATGAGGTGAGGTCAATAGTAGACAGTCTAAGGTTAAAGTTTTGGGGGTTTGGGGATGTAACCACAGAGTGAGGTAGTGCATTCCAGGTGTTGACCACTCTTGCTGAAGTCGTATTTTCTGCAATGGAGTTTGGAGCGGTTTACCTTAAGTTTGTATCTATTGCGTGCTTGTGTATTGTTGCAGTTGAAGCTGAAGTAGTCATTGACAGGTAGGACATTGTAGTGAATAATTTTGCGGTAGGTCAGACCGAAGGCATCGTAATTCTAAATTGTCTAAGGCTAAAAGTTCAAGATTCGTGGCATAAGGTATTCTGTTGCGAGCAGAGGAGTGAAGGGACTCTTCTCGTGAAATACCTCTGACTCACTCATTGTATTAATGTCCGATATGCAGTGCGGATTCCAGGGCAGATGAGCTGTATTCAAGAATTGGTCCTAGGCAAAAAGTTTTGCAGTACAATATTACCGGAGAAGAAGCTTTGGCAAGATAAGGTTAACAACTCTTAATGCCTTTTTGGCAATGTTGTTGCAGTGGGCTTTGGCACTTAGATCATTAGAGATGAGTATTCCAAGGTCCTTGACAGAGTGAGAGTCGTCTACGAGGTTGTATCCACCCACCTTGTATCTGATGTTCTGAAAAGAGCAATAAGAAGCAGAGAAATCTCTTTTTTCTGGAAAGAAACCTGGTTATTAAGATCTAATGCTCTATGCTAAGGCATAGTTATAACTCTTCCTTCCTGCCTGCATTCATTTCCCTAGCCTTCAAATCGTTAGAGGATTCTTTTCATTGTAAGGGACGGGAGGAAATATAGCTTAACTTCTGCTTCAAGGGAAGAGATGGGACCTCCATATTTGCATTATGCTATTCTGAGAATCAAAGGGATGTCCTCCTCCTTTATGACTTGAGAGCCATCTCCCTCTTCTAAAATGCTTTCATGGCCATCTACGATGACAGATTACACGTGGTTGGAATTCATCTTCCGGAATCGTTTATTTCTGAAGGATAGGTCCGTTGTTCTTGAAAGTAGGAATGGAGATGGTTTTAAAATGTTTGGTTCCTTGTTGGAGAAGAAGAAAAGAGGGCCTTGAAATCCTCAGGTTTCCGAATTAGGAAAATAGTTGAGAATTTGTACTGTGGCATCAAAATCGCTTGGACGTCTCAGGACCGTCACTGTGGAAAACTACTCAGAGGGAGGAGGAGGAGGAGGAGGATCAAAATGATATTATTCATTCAATCATATCTCACTGACAGAGAAGAGCAACAAAAATGATTAGAGACTAAAACATATAGGGAATGGTTTCTGGAATTGGGTATGGCTAGTCAAATGAAAAGAAGGACAAGGGGTGATATAATAACACTGTTCCAATGCTTGAGGGGCTCCTACGAAAATGAGGGGGGGCGGGTCAAGCTATTCTCCAAAGCACCTGAAGGTAGAACAAGGAAGGCAATGAGTGGAAACTAATCGAGGAGAGGAGCAAGAAACTCATAAGAATTTTTCTGACAGCTGGAACAATTAATCAGTGGAACAACTTGCCACTAGAAGCTGAGAGTGCTCCATCTCTGGAGGTTTTTAAGAAGAGATTGAACAACCATTTGTCTGAAATGTTGTAGTGATTTCATGCAGGGGGTTGGACTGGAAGACCTCCAAGGTCACTTCCAACTCTGTCATTCTGTAAAAAACATGCTAATATCTGGGAACGGGTGCAAAATTGCACCATTAACAATATCTTTCTATGAATTTTCTGAGGTGGGATGGCCGGTGACATCTCAATGTCACCGTCTTCCCTGCTTCCAGAATACATGCAGTTCTAATCTCATCTCAGCTGGAGGCTGGAAGCAAGATTTTCAGTAATACAGCTTTCATCAGGGATATGAAATAAGTCCCACTGCTTTGAAATAGAGAACTTTGTTCTTTGAGTTGTTTTCCTTTAGTCTGGGTCCTTGCCGAAATGACAAAAATTTCTGGATGATAACCCGGCAGAGCGAAGATGGCCGCTCGCCCCACAGCAAACGTAGCAGCCCCTTTTTCCCATTAAAAGGATCAAAGCAAGACTAATAAGCTGATGCTCGCATCTGATTGCTGGGATATTTGTTCATTTCGATTCGCAACTTTGAAGTGGCATTTCGGGCCTGATAGGAATTTAGAACTAGCACAAGAAAGTGCTTTGAAACAATGGTTAATGTATGCCTCCCCCCCCCCCCCCCCCCACTTCATTCCTTTTGCTTTTTCTTTGCAAGAATTTAAAACTACACAAAGTTCAAGTTATTCGCCTTCGGGCCTTTTGACATCTTAAATTCCAGTTGTGGGGCTCTTCTTCTTGAGGTAAGCGTGATGGATAGCTCTTCATTTACCTCAGCGACCAAATCCTGCTTGCCGGTTTCAGAATTTTCATTGTGCCACAAGAGTTTGGCTTATTATTTTGAATGATTTGTTTCTCTTTCTTTCTTTTATGTGTTTGTAGGACGCCTTCGTTATTTTTAACATGGAACCCAAGGCAGTCCACATATCCAACACACCTTCGTCCTCCTACTTTCCCCCACAACAACAACGCTATGAGGTGGATTGCACTGAGAGAGAGAGTGACTGGCCCAAAGTCATCCAGTTTTCTTGACTAAGGTGTCAGAGTTCCAGGGCTGACATAGAAGGAAGAGAAAGAGTGTGATATTTCACCGAGTAAAATCTTTCTGAAAACTTAGTTCTCCTGGGAGATGCATGGGAGGGGCGACATTCCTGTGAACTGAGGTGGTAGAGAAGAGAAGAATGATTTGGAAGACAGCCAATAAGGAGCAGAGAATGGGGAAAAGAAAAAGGAGGGTTTTTGGGGGGAGGGGAGTGGTCAGTGCTGACTGCGTGGCAGTCAGGTGCGGTCTGCATTGCTCAATAAAGAGAATATTTCCTAAAAATCTGTTGTTTGGAAATCTACTTTATTTTGAGAATGAAACCGGAACCCTGACGTAAGGTGGGATTAGAATTCACTGTCTCTTGGTGATTGGCCCAAAGTCACCTGGATGGTTTCATAGTTAAGGTGAGACTAGTACACACTGTCTGGTGGCAATTGACATAAAATCACCCAGCCAGCTTTCACGCCTAAGGCGGGACTAGAACTCACCATCTTGTTGTGGCCCGTCAATGGAAGTGGCAGCTGTTCTGTCCCAGCTAGGGACCCCAAAGAACGCAGCACACACAAAGTCCATACAAGCCTTAGTTTACTAAATAAACCAGTTTTTTTTTACCACAACAGCTGTTAATTAACTGCATGAACAGCCGCCAAGAATTCAAAGAATAATACTGAGAGCTTACTGTGGTTAGCAGAATGCCCAGAAGCAATTTGCAGGAAGCTGATAAGATAAGCAAGGCAAGACATGAAGGTATGTGAATGAAGTTGTTCCCTCCAAATTGCTTCAGTTGGCGTTCCTCCTTAAATAGGCTAAGGGAATGGCCAATTAGCCCCAAGCCTTACTCTCGAGGAGACCTCCTCCTGAGGAGCCACTCCTGCCTTTTGGCAGCTCTGCGCACCCGTGCATCGAGAAGAGGCTCCTCCTCTTCTTCCTCTTCACTTATGAGAGCTTCTGGAGGTTCTGAAGGCCTCTGGCACCACATCTTCTCTATGCTCCTCATTGTCTCACTTGAGTGCCAGCTGCACAGACTACTGGCGCAGCACCACACCAGCCTCCTCATTGTCGGAATCAGCTACTAGCTGCACCGGCTGCTGACGGGCCACAACAGCAGCAGATTCGGACAGTGAGGTGATTGGGGAGGAACATGGGCCAGTCCTGGAGTCTGGGGAAGGCTCTGATGAGGGCTCTGTGTAGGAGGCAGAGAAGGGGGCCAGGGCCATCTGACAGTTTTTCAGCTACCTTCTGAGTCGGAGATAAGTGGAGCTGAAGAACAGCTGGAGCTTATTCCCAGTGTGCGCATGCGCAGAGTTGTCAGACGAAGGGAACAGCTAAAGAATAAGGGTCGACTTGGGAGTAAGGCCACAGGTGGACAATGAAGCCGCCCCCCAGAGGAAATAAAAGAGGAGCAAAAGGGGAGTGGAGTTTACAGGAGACAATTAGTTCATTCCTGCATTCTTGCCAAGTATTGCAGCGTCTGAAAGATATCGGCCTGGCCACTCTCCAAGCCTGATAAAGGTCGGTAATTGTGAACTATTTTGAAAGATTGTGGGAGAGGAAAGACTTTGCTGGGAGAGGAATTCACTGTTCAATTAAATAAAAGGGGTTTATCGGGATGAGGACTTGGCTTGTTGCTGCTGGGGAAGTCTAGGTCAGACACATCTCCTGGTGATTGGCCCAAAGTCACCCAGTCAGCTTTCATGACTAGACTAGAACTCACCATCTCCTGATGACCAGGTCCAAAATCACCCAGATTTCATGACTAAGGCAGGGTGAGAACTCACTGTCTCCTAATGATTGGCCCAAAGTCACCCAGTTGGTTTCATGGATAAGGCAGGACTAGAACTCACAGTCTCCTGCTTTCTAGCCCAGGTGCCTTAACCACTGTAACAAAACCAGTTCACTTTAAAGGAAAAACTTCAAAGAAGCCACTGCAGAGGTTTTTAAGACTAAAAACCAGCACTAACAGTTCAGGATCCCAGTAGAAACTATCATTCGACAAGAGTAGATTGACCACCCCAAATTATTATTATTTTTTATTAATCATATTTGTATGCCGCCCTCTCTCCGAGGACTCTGGCAGCTTTTAGTGTCCAACAGTTTTAGTGCTGAGAAGGTTGCTAACTTATTTATGTTGTTGTTCAGCCACTAAGTTGTGTCCAACTCTTGTGACCCCAGGGTCCACAACACGTCAGCCCCCCCCGTCCTCCATTGTCTCCCAGAGTTCACCCCAATTCACGTTCATTGCATTGATGAGACTATCTAATCATCTCATCCTCTGCTGTCCCCTTTTCCTTTGCCTTCCATCTGTGTTCAGTTAGTAACCTGGTTGTAAAGTGAATCTGGCCTCCTCATTGCTTGTCAGAAGGTCAGAAAAATTGATCCGTCACATGATCCCATCCACTCCTACGCATCATAAATATGAGTCCATTGCCAAGCATCTGAATTTTGACCATGTGACCACAGGGATGCTACAATGGTCGTTAAGTGTGAAAAACTATCGTAAGTCGGTTTTTTCAATGCCAGTGTAACTTTGAACAATCACTAAAGGAACAGTTTGTAAGTCGAGGACTACTTGTATGATAATATACTGTATTTGTCACCCCGTAAGATGCTCCCGACCATAAGACACAGCTAGGTTTAGAAGAGGAAAACAAGAAAAAAAAATCTGCCTCTGCCTCCCAGCGTCTCTTCAGGGCCATTGTTCCCACTACTGATCAGCTGAGCGACGGCTGGATCCCGACCTCCCGTAGCCCCGCCGATCAGCTGGCCGGCTGACTGGAAACTCCACCATTGTTGCCTCCACCGAGGGATGCATTGTGTCTGCTGCCTCCACTGAGGGACGCTAGAGCCTTCGCCGCCAAGCAGCTGATCGGCGGTTGGATCGACCTGCCAGAATACTGCCAATCAGCTGTTCCAGGTGGCAGGGATCGCTGCTGCCTGTTGCCGCCACACCAACCCTTCTCCCCAGTTCTATGGCAAACCCCCAGAGGGGGTTGGGACACTGTAAAAGGACCTGCTGTGGCGGGTCTGTGACACAATATTCACTCCATAAGACGCACAGGTATTTCCACCAACTTTTTGGGGGCGTCTTATGGAGTGAAAAATAAGGTAATATCAGTGGTGGGGTTCAAATTGTTTTACAACCGGTTCGGTGGGCATGGCGTGGCTTGGTGGGCGTGGCTTGGTGGGCATGGCAGGGGAAGGATACTGTAAAATCTCCATTCCCTCTCCACTCCAGGGGAAGAATACTGCAAAATCACCATTTCCTCCCGATCAGCTGGGACTCAGGAGGCAGAGAATAGATGGGGGCGGAGCCAGTCAGAAGTGGTATTTACCGGTTCTCCGAACTACTCAAAATTTCCGCTATCGGTTCTCCAGAACTGGTCAGAACCTGCTGAAACCCACCTCTGGGTAATATACATCCAAAACATCAGTTCGTGAATAAAAACCTCTTCTCTTTCTACAGCCCAAGAGTTGGTTTCGAAAATCCCAGCTTGGATTTATTGCCTTTTTGGGAAGCCTTTCTTGCAGCCATGCCAGCCATTAACCGGAACGAAAGGCATTCTTCCTAGTTCCATTAGCACTTTCTAGAAAAAATAAACTCCAGCTCAGATGTCACCAGCCCCGGGGGGGGGGGGGGGGAGAAATTTTAACAAATACACACCATCTAAGCTGACCCCTTTGTAAGGTTCACCACAATTTTATCAGCGTAACGTATCTGCTTTGCTACACTTAAAACCTTGGCCGATTTGTGTTCTCCCTTCGGGATGGATTTTGGCTCTCTTTTTTTTCCCTCCCTCCAAATGAATGTTTATTTTTATATATATATATCTATATAAAATGGAAATCCTTGCTGTCAACATGTTTGTCCCAAGGATCAGTGCCTTGCGAGTAAGCACATCCGCTTATTTTGGAACCAACATTCACGGCCCTTCAGTTGTGAGAACCCAAAAACCGTGGCTGGATAATCTCTTATCAATCCATCACTTCGTCTTTTTAGGGTTTTAATTTCAAAGGAAGGGGGTTGCGTTTTTTTAAAAAAATGTAAAGAATTTTTTTTTTTTTTGTTTTTCCTAACCAGCGAAGAACAAAATGATTTTTCCATTTGTTTGTTTCATTGGAAGAAATGTCCTCAGTTCCAAGTGGGGAGAAAGACACTGGAAACATAGATGCTGCTTGGAAAGATGGTTTAATGGTGGACAGGATCACGTGGTTTGAGGTCCTGGGCGAAAAAAGCACATGAGAGAGAGAGAGAGAGAGAGAGAGAGAGAGAGAGAGAGAGAGAGAGATGAGAGAGAGAGAGAGAGAGAGAGATGCCCTCCGTGAGGTTTTGAATTTGAGCTTGTGTTCTGATTGGTTGTCAGACTCCCATAGGGCTATGCAGGGGACTAACTTTGTAGATTGTCTTTTGAGTCCCAGGCTTGGTTGAACCTTGCTGGGTGATGCAATCTCCCCAGATGCTATGCGGTGAGTTGTGTTGCTAGATGGGCAGTGGGCTAATCCTATCTTTGTTGAGTGAGGGCATTTGCTTATGTATAGAGCTAGCTATCTCTTTATCTCTTAAGTGCTGACATCTGCTGTGGGCTACTGAGGAGGGCTATTAAGAGTGAGTCTGCTTCCTGCCTCTAAAAAACAGTGTTTCTCCATTTCTCATCCAGGGAAATAAAATATTCTGCCTTTTTAATATTTCCTAGAATATTTCATTCTTCTAGGAGAGGGGTGGGTGCTAACTTCCTACTTCCTGGCTTTTTAGCTTGTTCTTACCATGTGTTCCAGCTGTACTCACGTCCTTTGAGATCGTCGGGAAATAAGATAGTCCTTGACTTACGACCACAATGTTGCTAAGCAAGAAAGTTTGGGACATATTAAGCCGGAAGCTTCAATGCTGCCACAGTTGTTCAGTGAATATTGCTTCGTTTCGTGACCTTTCTTGCTACAGTTGTTAAATGAATTCCTGCAGTTGTTAAGTGAATAATATGGTTTTTGAAGCGAATCTGTCATCCCCATGGAGCCCACCATTTCTGACGCTAAGCCGAGACAGTTGTTAAGTGAACTTTTGCCCCGCTGTGCATTGTGTCCCGTTTGTCCTTTTGGCTCTCTGGGGTTTTTACTTGTGACTGTTATCTCCTTATCTTCCAAGCCACCCAGATTCCTTCCATTGCAGTCCGATATAAAGTTTATAAATAAATAAATGAAGTATCTAAATTCAGCTTTAAGTGTGAATCTAGAAGTGGATATGGGGAGTCCTCGAACTACGACCACAATTCAGCCCAAAATTTCTGTTGTTAAGTGAGAAAAAAAAGTTGGCCACTCCCACCTAGTCACATTACTCTCCCTCCCCACCAAGCCACGCACACAGAACTAGTAGTAACAAATTTTACATTTTACCCCTGAAGGACTACCGGTAAAAGCTATGACAACAGTAGGCACAGTGGAGATCAGCTTTCACTTCCCATCCGGAGACAAACCTACGGATCGCTCCTTCCTGGCTTTGCAAACACAAAACATGTGACTTGAACATTCAGCCAGATTCGGGGACGTTTTTACGTCTTCTTCGCTCTGTGGTCTTTATGACAACTCGGCCTCACAAGCTGTTCCTGAGAAGCTGAAATTTAGCACACTCTTCGGTACTGCTTTAGTTATATAATAAAATATTATATAACGAAAGGCCTTAGTTATATAATAAAAACCACTCCTCTGCAGATTGGAGATCAGGCAGGATTCTTAATAGAATAGAATAGAATAGAATAGAATAGAATAGAATAGAATAGAATAGAATAGAATAGAATAGAATAGAATAGAATAGAATAGAATAGAATAGAATAGAATAGAATAGAATAGAAAATATGGAATGGAATGGAATGGAATGGAATGGAATGGAATGGAATGGAATGGAATGGAATGGAATGGAATGGAAGAGAGAAGAGAAGAGAAGAGAAGAGAAGAGAAGAGAAGAGAAGAGAAGAGAAGAGAAGAGAAGAGAAGAGAGAAGAGAAGAGAAGAGAAGAGAAGAGAAAATATGGAATGGAATAGAATAGAATAGAATAGAATAGAATAGAATAGAATAGAATAGAATAGAATAGAATAGAATAGAATAGAATAGAATAGAATAGAATAGAAAATTTGGAATGGAACAGAACAGAACAGAACAGAACAGAACAGAACAGAACAGAATATTCCTTTTGGGCCGGGGAGGCCTCCCTGCACTTACCTGGGAGCCAAAATGGGGTGTATGGGGACTCCTGGAAGGAGGGGCGGACCCAGCCAGCAATTTATCTACCAGTCTGCCCAAACTGTCCCGAACCGGCTGAATCCCACCACTGCTGACAGGATATTTTGTTTTTCAACTTCCCAATTTCACTATGAGATTGGAAACATCCTAGTGAATATTAACAAGGATAGCCTTGCTAAGCCACGATTAGCTTAACTCATGCTTCCATTGCAGCGTCATTATTTTGAGCCTCTCTTTATTTACCGTCGTGCTTAATAAATGCAGCCTAATCCCACACACTCATCAGCAGCTAGAAGACTCCACCCAGCACTGTTATTTCATCAGGCCAGACACCTCTTCAATTTTGGGAATTGTTACTGCGTTCTTCGGGTTTTACTTCGCTGCAGATTTATTTCAAACATTATTTATTTATTTATTTATTTATTTATTTATTTATTTATTTATTTATTTATTTATTTATTCAAATTTGTATACCACCCTACTCCCAGACGGGACTCTTTTGGCGGTGAACAGCCAAAATAAGATACAATAATATAAAAGCTAAAAATCGCTTAAAAACAAATTAAATAATTTGGCTCGAACAATTTAAAAATCCAATCGTATAAAATATTTAAGACCCAATATAAAAAGGAGGTTGTTGTGTAATTGCTGTGTAGTTTTAAAAAAATACGTGGGTGCATTTGCTTGTGTACATGCACATGTTTGTTTTTTTTAAAAAAAGGACAGCTTGGGTAAACCATAAAAAAATCCCTAAATTATTATATGTCACAGTGGCAGCCAAAATGTTGCATAACATGTCGTTATGTTTAGTCTCAAGCTTCGTTTCCTTGTTTTAATAATCGTAATTGACGTTCGGTGGGGGAGGAACGGTTATTAACAGGGAAAAAGCTGAAGT
>CM075965.1:6326039-6338539 GCA_038048745.1 Coluber constrictor foxii
TCTCCTGGCTGCCTTTACCAGCTCCTAACGAATCCCAAATGTGGGGCAGATCCCGCTGTCTTAGAAACCTTACCATTTCCAAAAGTTTTGCCTACCAGGAATAGCAAATCATCCTGTTTTGGAAGGAAATTCAGTCTGCTATGTAAAACCGTAATGAAGCTAAGAATGGGCTGTTTTGAACAATCTAAGAGCTTCGATTGAGATTAAGCAGTACATAAATTCAGTCCATCAATAAAGCAAAAGAAAAAAATCCTCATTTTCTTTTTTATTGGAGGGCAAGTTGTGCTTTAAAGTGCGTATAGTTAAGGCTATGGTTTTCCCAGCTGCAATGTACGGCTGTGAAAGTTGGACCATAAGGAAGGCTGAGTGCCAAAGAATGGAGGCCTTTGAACTCTGGTGCTGGAGAAGACTCCTGAGAGTCCCTTGGACTGCAAGGCGATCCAACCGGCCAGTCCTAGAGGAGATCAACCCTGACTGCTCTTTAGAAGGCCAGATCCTGAAGAGGAAACTCAAATTCTTTGGCCACCTAATGAGAAGGAAGGACTCACTGGAGAAGAGCCTCATGCTGGGAACGACTGAGGGCAAAAGGAGAAGGAGATGACCGAGAACAAGGTGGTTGAATGGAGTCACTGAAGCAGTTGCCGTGAGCTTAAATGGACTCCAAAGGATGGTAGAGGACAGGAAGGCCTGGAGGAACATTGTCCATGGGGTCGCAATGGGTCGGACACGACTTCGCAACTAACAACAAAAATGTGCTTTGGAAAGAGTTCAGAGAAGAGCAACAAAAATGATTAGGGGCCTAGAAGTTAAAACAAATGAAGACCGATTGCAGGAGATGAGTATGTCAAGTCTAGTGAAAAGAAAGACTAGGGGTAACATCAGTGGTGAAATGCTACTGGTTTGCACCGGTTTGAGTGAACTGGTAGTGAGAAAAACTACCGGTTCGGGCAAACCAGTAGTAAAACGGTTCAGATTTCACCACTGGGTAACATGATAGTAGTCTTCCAGTATTAGAGTGTTGGAAGAAATGTCCATCTGGGTTCAGTTCCAAGTGGGGAGAAAGACATTGGAAACACGGAGATTGCTTAGAAAGTTGGTTTAATGGTGGACGGGATCACATGGTTTGAGGTCCTGGGTAAAATGAGCACAAGATAGAGAGAGAGAGAGAGAGAGAGAGAGAGAGAGAGAGAGAGAGAGAGAGAGAGAGAGAGAGAGAGAGAGAGAGAGAGAGAGATTTATACCCTCTGTTGGGCTTTGAATTTGAGCTTGTATTCTGATTAGTTGTCAGACTCCCATGGGGCCATGCAGGGGTAACTTTATAGGTTGTCTGTGTCCCAGGCTTGGTTGAGCCTTGCTGGGTGATGATGTAATGAAAGGGCTTTGGGGAATTCCTACTATGGCTCTGCCTGAAGGAGGAGGTAGATCTTTGTTGTGTAGAATAGACTGGCCCAGGCCTTCACGGCCCATTGACAAAGGTGGGGGGGGGAGGCTGAGTTTCTACCCCCCTCCCCTTTAGGGGAAATATTCTGCCCTTTCTATATTTCCTAAAAGATTTCCTTTTCCTAGGAGAGGGGTGGGTGCTAACTTCCTACAAGGGGCTGCCACAAAGAGGAGGGAGTCCATTTATTTTCCAAAGCACCAGAAGGCAGGACAAGAAACAATGGATGGAAATTAATCAAGGAGAGAAGCAACCTTATGTTCTGTCCCCGACCCCATGCACACACACCAACAAGCATTCAGGACATAAGGAGCAATCAGCCGGCAAAAACCTAGTGGCTGCCTGCCCAGAATTTATTAGTAACAAAGAGAAGAGATAACTTCTCTCCACTTCTGGCACATCAAAGGTAAGCAGCTCAATAATTACAATTCAGTCCAGCTGGCCACCATGCTCCCTTTTATATCCTGTGGGGTGTGGTCCAGTGACTCAGCTAATCTCTGGCACGCCTTCCCTTCTGCTGTGCACGTTTCTCCCTGCGACGCTGCCGAGGATCCAGCCAAGACTCATTACCCTCATCACTGTCCACCTGTGGCTGCGTGGACGTGCTTGGCTCTGGGCCTATCTCTTGCCCTTCGGTGTCCTCCGGGGGCATTGCCAGAGAGGAGGGTCCTGGAGAGGGAGGCCTTGCCAACTCCTCCCTTTCACTCTCGGAGTCCTCTCCTGACGATGATATAGGCTCAGGCAATGGAGCCACAACACCCTACTGTAGAATAAGGAGAAAATTCCCAACAGTGAGAACAATGCTGCAAATTGCCTTTGGAAATTGTGAGGGCCCCAACGCTGGAGGCTTTTAAGAAGAGACTGCAGAAATAGTATGTCTCTTGCAAGAGCAGCGAGTTGGAGTAGATCAGGGGTATCAAACTCAATTTCATTGAGGGCCGCATCAGGATTGTGTTTGATCTTGGGGGCCAGGTGAGCATGGCCAGCTTGATGTCATTTGTGTAGGGGACACTTGTGGTGGCCCGGGTGGGGGGGGGGGGTGAATGACTGGGGAGGGATCCACTTTTCCTAGTAGTTTGTTTTGCTAGAACTCTGACAGCAAAGAACGGAGCTCAGGGGCCCTCACGTGCCCCTCCCCCCAGGCTCCATTTTTGGCTGTGATGGCCTCGTGTAGGTCTCTGCTGGCAAAAAAGGTCACCGCACACGTCCTCCCTCCCCACCCAAGCCCCATTTTCGCTGGCAGGAACACTGTGGGACAGTCCTTTGCTGTTATCAGAGCAGCCCCATGGGCTATATCTAAGCGCCCTATAGGCCTGCGGGCCTTGAGTTTCACACCTCTGGACTAGATGACCTCCAAGGTCCCTTCCAACAGTACAAGAAGTCCTCGACTTACAACAGTTCATTTAGTGACCCTTCGAATTTAAAACGGCATGGGAAAAAGTGACTTAGGACCATTGTTTCACGCTTACGACCGTTGTAGCGCCCTTGAGCTCATCGTGATCAGAATTCGGACCTTTGGTCACTGACTCATATTTATGACGGTTGCAATGTCCCGGAGTCCCGTGATCCCGTTTTGCGACCTTCTGACAAGCAAAATCAATGGGGAAGCCAGATTTGCTTAACAACCGTGTTGCTAACTTAACAACGGCAGTGGATTCACTTAACAGCCGGGGGCAAGAAACCTTGTAAAACAGGGCAAAGTTCACTTCACAAATGTCTCACTTAACACCAGAGGTTTTGGGCTCAAATACGGTCGTACGTTGAGGACGACATGTATGGCTGTTACTGTTTCAATGTGCAAACATCTCCGAAGGGCAAGCACTGTCTTTCTTCCCCACCCCACCCCCAAAATTGGGCAGAGATTTAGTTCATGTCACGGGTGAGATTGAAAATTTTTTTAGCAAGGGGTTCTCTGCCTGGCTGCTGGGGGGGCGTGGCCACGGGGGAATGGCCTACTCAGCTTCCTGCACCATGTCAGGCAGGGTTTTTCACCCTCCCCAGGCTCCGGAGGCTTTCTTTGAGCCTCCGGGTGGGTGAAAATGGCCTCCCCTGGACTCTGGTGGCCCTCCGGAGGCCGGAAACAGCTTCCGGTACTTCTGGTACTTCCAGTACGTCCAGTAGGCCTGTTCTTTGCCCTCCCAGAGCCTCCACACAGGCCCTGCATTTACCTGGCATCCAAAATGGGCCGCGTGGAGACTCCTGGGAAGGGGCAGGGCAGGGTGGGTGTGGTCAGCTCGTCCTTGGAACTACCGGTTCGGTGAAGCAGATTAAAATTAACGTTCGGTTCGCCCGAACCGATCCAAACCTGCTGAATCCCACCCCTAGTTTCCCACCCAAACTGTAGAGACGTAACTGTCTTCAAAAAAAAAATGCCGTCGGTGAATGACTCACTCCCCAGAGACGGCTTGGCACCTATGTCCTGGTGAGCCTTAATATTAAAACTCCATTGAAACATCACGCCTTTTCCGTTTGCAAAGCCACTCGGTCTGCATTTTAAATAGGGACATGCGTTTTTGAGAAAAGGGAAGGGAAAAAGGGGAGGGGAAAATATACCCCCAACAGACAAAGCAGCAGTCATCCAATCTATATTATTATGATCTAGTGTTTTCTTTGTTTAAAAAAAAAAAACAACCCAAACCACTTATCCCGTTTTGTTATCGAGGCTGTTTAAAGAAAATTAGTGAATCATTAAAAAAATAGATAGATGAGCCTCTGGGTAGAGCAAACAGTGTTTTACTAGCAAAATAAAGGCATCGAGGCGATATGTGATTCCTTAAGCTTTGCCAGAACACACTGAGATGTTTGTGGTGGTGAAGGGAACAGGCCCACCAACATCAAAACATCAATAACCACGAAGCCGTAATTGCTGTTTTCATCAAACTTCTTCTTTGCCCCCCCCCGCCCAAATCCCCATCATGGATAAATTGCTTTCTTTAATTGGGATTCTGTATCCGCTAACATCAGAAAACCCCGTTACGCTCAAGAGGAACTGCTTTCTGAATAAACATAAATAAGATGACATCATTAGGGTTAGAACACAGAATAACAGGGTTAGAAGGGACCTTGGAGGTCATCTAGTCTAACCTCTGCTTAAGTAATGAGACCCTATGCCAGTGATGGCTAACCTTTTTGCCGTCGTGTGCCAGGAGTTTGTGTGGGGGGGGGGGGTGTCGTGCGCGTGCCCACACCCATAATTCTATGCGTCCTGCTCCTGCGCATGAGCGTGCGACTCCCGATGGCATGGTAGGCCCGTTTTTTGCTCTCTCCAGCCTCCAGAACCTTTCTAGGAGTCTGGGGAGGGCAAAAAACGGGTCTTTCCCACTCCCTCTCCGAAGGCCCTCCGGAGGCAGGAAACAGCCTGTTTCCATACTTCTGGTGGGCCCAGAAGAGCCGAAAATCAGTTGGCCGGCACACCGGAGCTGAGCTTGTGTGCCCACCGATATGTTCGCCATCACGGGTCTATGCTATTCCGGGCAAATGACAGTCCAATTTCTTCTTAAAAACCTCCAGTGATGGAGCATTCACAACTTCTGGTGGCAAGTTTTTCCACTGGTTAATTGTTCTGACTGTCAGGAAATTTCTCCTTAGTTCTAAGTTGCTTCCCTCCTTGATTAGTTTCCACCCATTGCTTCGTGTTCTGCCCTCAGGTGCTTTGGAGAATAGCTTGACTCCCTCTTCTTTGTGGCAGCCCCTGAGATATTGGAAGATTGCTATCATGTCTCCCCTAGTCCTTCTCTTCATTAAACTAGACCTACCCAGTTCCTGCAACCATTCTTCAGATCTTTTAGCCTCCAGTCCCCTAATCCTCTTCCTTGCTCTTCTCTGCACTCTTTCTAGAGTCTCCACATCTTTTTTTACATCACGGCGACCAAAACTGGATGCAGTATTCCAAGTTTGACCTTACCAAGGCCTTATAAAATGGTATTAACTCTTCACGTGATCTTGATTCTATCCCTCTGTTAATGCAGCCTAGAACTGTATTGGCTTTTTTGGCAGCTGCGGTGCAATTTTAATTCAAACGTTCCCAGATGAAACCTTGCGACTCCGCGCTGTACGATGGATGGAAGAAGCAGAACAGAACAGATTAATAGAATTGGAAGGGACCTTGTAGATCATCTAGTCCAACCCCCCCGCCCAAGCACCATTTCTGACAGAGGACAGTCCAGTCTCTTCTTGAAAGCCTCCAGAGATGAAGCTCCCACAACTTCTGAAGGCAACTTCTGTTCCATTGGTTGATTGTTCTCCCTGTCAGAAAATCTCTCCTTATTTCTAGGTTGAATCTCTCCTGGATCCGTTTCCATCCATTATTCCTTGTCTGGCCTTCGGGTGTTTTGGAAAATAGGTTGACCCACTCCTCTCTGTGGCAGCCTCTCAAGTATTGGAAGATGCTATCATGTCTCCCCTGGTCCTTCTCTTCCCTAGACTAGCCAGGCCCAGTTCCTGCAACCGATCTTCTTATCTTTCTTCCTCCAGTCCCCTCATCATCCTGGTTGCTCTCCTCTGCACTTTTTCTAGAGTCTCCGCATCTTTTTTTTATAGTGTGGTGACCAAAACTGGATGCAGTACTCTAGGTGTGGTCTTACTAAGGCCTTATAGAGTGGTATTAGCACCTCCCTTGATCTTTGATTGTATCCCTCGGTTAATGCAATTTAGGATTGCATTGGCTTCACAAGCATTCTGACAGTTTGTAAAATTATGCAGGTTGGCCTCAGTCCTCGAAACGGAAGGAGCCATAATGCAAAGCAAATTAAAAAATAAATATATGCATGTTGCATGAATGGGTTGTTTAGATTGCTGTGAAGTTGCTCCAACTTTTAATTGCTTTTTGTTTGTTTGTTTGTTTGTTTCCTGCATACCAGGGACACACTTCGTGGAACATGCATCATTAGCCGTTTATTTTTGGATTTTTCTGTCTCCTAAGAGAATAATCATACCAGATATGCAGATGAGTGGTGGGTTTCAAATTTTTTTTACTACCAGTTCTGTGCGTGTGGCTTGGTGGGCATGGCAGGGGAAGGATATGGTAAAATCTCCATTCCCTCCCCACTCCAGGGGAAGGATACTATAAAATCTCCATTCCCTCCCCACTCCAGGGGAAGGATACTGTAAAATCTCAATTCCCTCCCCAATCCAGGGGAAGAATATGGTAAAATCTCCATTCCCTCCACACTCCAGGGGAAGGATATGGTAAAATCTCCATTCCCTCCCCAATCCAGGGGAAGGATATTGTAAAATCTCCATTCCCTCCCCAATCCAGAGGAAGGATACTATAAAATTTCCATTCCCTCCCCAATCCAGAGGAAGGATACTATAAAATCTACATTCCCTCCCCAATCCAGGGGAAGGATCTTGTAAAATCTCCATTCCCTCCCCAATCCAGGGGAAGAATATTGTAAAATCTTCATTCTCTCCCCACTCCAGGGGAAGGATACTGTAAAATCTCCATTCCCTCCCCAATCCAGGGGAAGGATATTGTAAAATCTCCATTCCCTCACCAATCCAGGGGAAGAATATTGTAAAATCTCCATTCCCTCCCCAATCCAGGGGAAGAATATGGTAAAATCTCCATTCCCTCCACACTCCAGGGGAAGGATATTGTAAAATCTCCATTCCCTCCCCACTCCAGGGGAAGAATATTGTAAAATCTCCATTCCCGCCTCTCTCCAGGGGAAGGATACTGCAAAATCCTCATTTCCTCCCAATCAGGTGGGACTTGGGAAGTAGAGAATAGATGGGAGTGGGGCCAGTCAGAATTTTTACTACCGGTTCTCTGAACTACTCAAAATTTCCGCTACCAGTTCTCCAGAACTGCTCAGAACCTGCTGAAACCCATCTCTGATGCAGATGCTTGCTAGAGAGGGATGGTTATGTTGGAGAGGGGGGGGAAAATAATTAATATCCTCTTCTACAGGTGTGTAAACCAGCCGAAAGCCAGCTAACCTGAATTCAATTTTTTTAAAAAAATCATCAGTGAGAGGATTAGATTTGAATTTGAGATCTCAGAACAGGAAAGCAGGAAGATTCCAGGTGAACTGATTTGAGACTTGATTTGATGTTCATCGAGTGAAATTAATGAGGAAACGCCAAAATTCGATCGAGGTGTTTGTACAGAAGAATGTAAAATAATGGACTCCTTACAGGACACTAAGCGTGCAAAATTTCAATTGGATGTTTTTAAAGGTATCCCTCCAATATTTCTTATGATGTATTCCTCAGGGGAGAGAAGCAATAAAAGGAATTATTGAGTTGTCACAATAATGGAATCTGCCCACTAGGGTCACAAATCATGATTTTCGTTAATTGAGGCACCCACGTGATTGCCTCACTTAATGACGCTCTCCCCCGCTCTCCCCAATGCAGTTACTAAAGTGTGGGGTGCCTTTGATGGGGGGGGGGTTCCATTCTAATTTTAATCAGTCATAAATCGAGGACTACTTTAAAAGAATTTATGTCAGGTGCAAAAAACCAGATCTACATGCGAAGGTCCAATTAAATGGATTGATTGCTAACCAGCCTATTTTTATTTGTTTTATTTTTGTTTATTTATTTGTATCCCGCCTTTATTGTTTTTACAAAGAACACAAGGCAGTGAATATATCCAGCCCATTGTGTTCCTCCTGTTTTACCCACAACAACAACCCTGTGAGGTAGGCTTGGGCTGAGAGAGAGGGATTGGCCCAAAGTCACTCAGTTGGCTTTCATGGCTAAGGCGGGACTAGAACTCACAGCTTCCTGGTGATTGGCCCAAAGTCACCCAGCTGGCTTTCATGGCTAAGGCGGGACTAGAACTCACAGCTCCCTGGTGATTGGCCCTAAATCACCCAGCTGGCTTTCATGGCTAAGGCGGGACTAGAACTCCCAGCCTCCTGGTGATTGGCCAAAATTCACCCACCTGGCTTTCATGTCTAAGGCGGGACTCGAACTTCAAACGGTCACTAAATTAAGTCTTGTCAAGGCCAAGTGTAGTAGAGTAAAACTTGAGTTATGGCTTAGGATGATGTACCAATGTTGTGGTATGTTGATGGATAATAATGGTTTTTATTCTGTTTAGTGTCATGATTTTGGACAGTTTATGGGATATATAAAAATATAGAAAGCAAGCCCAGAATATTACAACTGGGTGTGTTTTTAATTTTCTCGCCCATCCCCAACCCCAGCATCAAGTACAGAGCGATGAAGTATTTACAAAACCGACTCCTTTAATTTCAGGTTTTTCGTTCTTTTGAACCAAGCGGGAGACCTTCAAGAATTAATAGATCCTTATCTGGGAGTCACAGCAGGGAAGATAAATGAGATGTGGCTTTGTTTGCATCATCACTCTCTGATGCTGTAGAATTGGGTGTGGGAATTATGACTCACACCACAATGAGACACCTCCGGGCGGCCTCACTTGCCGGCTTTTTGATCTGGGGCCTGTATTGGCCAGGTTTCTGTCGCTTTGATTAAGCTGAGATCCTGGATCCTTGTGGGACCTTTCTTGTTGACTTCAAAGCAAGACATCTCTCTCTCTCTCTCTATATATATATTAATGACATGGACATTATTCTGCTCTCCTTTTTCCCATTGGGGTTAAATCAGAACATAGAGCTGGAAGGGACCTTGGTAGTGTTGGAAGAAATGTCCATCTGGGTTCAGTTCCAAGTAGGGAGAAAGAAACTGGAAACATGGAAAATATATATATATTATACGTACGTACGTACGTATGTATGTATTTCTCTTTAGCCAAGTTCTTCCTACGTAAGCCAAGATTTTTATGCAGCCCTAGTTTTATCCAGACCCTCTGCTGCCCGTTGGGAGACTAAGATAGATCTGTTTCGGGCTTATAAGCCCTCATCAGTTAGCCACACCCTCATCCCATGTATCCTCCCTGTAAAGGTACAGTATTTGTTTTCTTTCCTTTTCGTAGGCTTTATGTGTATTTCTCTTTAGCCAGGTTCTTCCTGCGTAAACCAAGTTTTTATGCATTCCGAGTACAGTGAAATCACAATCCACTAGTTTCTAGGCTTTTTTTCTGGCAGCCAGCAGACCCTCTGCTGCCCATTGGGAGACTAAGATAGGTCTATTTCAGGCTTATAAATCCTCATCAGTTAGCCACACCTTCATCTCATATATATATTTATACCCTCTCTCGGGCCCTGCCTTGGAGCTTCCTGTTCCTGTGTAAGAAATGTACTCTGATTGGTTGTCAGACTCCCATGGGGCTATGCAGGGGTAACTTTGTAGGTTGTCTTGAGTCCAAAGCTTGGTTGAATCTTGTTGGGTGATGATGTAATGAAGAGGGTTTGGGGCAATTCCTATTAGGGCTGAGGGCTAATCCTACCTTTCTTGGATCTTGGGTGAGGGTATTTGCTTATGAATAGACCTAGCCATCTTTTTATCTCTTAAGTGCTGACATTGAGGAGGGTGGACGCTATTAAGAGTGAGTCTGCTTCCTGCCTTAAAAAAACAGTGTTTCTCCATTTCTCATCTAGGGAAATATAATATTCTGCCTTTTTAATATTTCCTAGAATATTTCATTCTTCTAGGAGAGGGGTGGGTGCTAACTTCCTACAGAGGTCTCCTAGTCCAACCCTTGCTCGAACAGGAGACCAGGGGTTGGACTAGAAGCAGACCAGTGGTGAAATCCAAAAATTTTTACCGCTGGTTCTGTGGGCGTGGCTTGGTGAGCATGGTGTGGCTTGGTAGGCGTGACAGGGGAAGGATGCTGCAAAATCTCCATTCCCACCCTACTCCTGGTGGAAAGATACTGCAAAATCTCCATTCCCTCCCCACTCCTGGGGGAAGGATATTGCAAAATCTCCATTCCGACCCCACTTTGGGGCCAGCCAGAGGTGGTATTTGCCAGTTCTCCAAACTACTCAAAATTTCCACTACTGGTTCTCCAGAACCTGTCAGAATCTGCTGGATTTCACCCCTGAAGCAGACCCTATATACCCTTTATTTCAAACAAATGGTTGTCTCTTTTTGAAAGTCTCCAATGATGGAGCACCCGCAACTTCTGAAGGCAACTTCTCTTCCATTGGTTGATCGCTCTCACCGTTAGGAAGTTTCTCCTTAATTCCAAGTTGCTTTTTCTCCTCGGTCGGTTTCCATCCATTGCTTCTTGTCTTGCCTTCTGATGCTTTGGAAAATAATTTGACACACACCCCCTCCTCGTCTTTGTGACAAAGTCAAGTTGCCTCCTGAAAAATCACCTTTGGGACCACCAGAACCTGGATGATCGAGAATCCCTACAGATTTTTACACATAGTTGAATGCAGTTCAACTATGCAAAAGTTTGAACATCTGTGCTGGAGTGACACCCCATGGCCATGTAGAATATTGATACGAAATTAATCTCGCCAGCCAGCAAAAGACAAAAAAAGCATGCAGGGATCTTTAATAATATTTGTAACAGAACATTAACCCTCCATCTAATCACCGAGGGCCTTCCAATCAGCGCTCGTAATTCTTTTATAATAAAGGGTTCTATTTTATTGTTATGCAACCTCATTCCACCTCATTCTGAATACTGCAACGGAATAAAATAAATCCAGAAAGCAGGCTGCCTCCTCCTCCTATTCTTGAGAAGACCACACTTATGGCATTTAATTTAATCCCCACGATGTTGAGACTCCAGAAAGAGCGCAGAGAAGAGCAACGACTCTCTACAATGAACAGTTGTCCGTAGTTTGAGGACCCCTGATTTAGTGCAATATAAAAAATGCAAATATGTTTTTCTGTGGACCACCAAAATTTTATTACGGACCACCAGTGGTCCATGGATTACCAGTGGGTGACCGCTGGATTAGAAGATCTCCAGGGTCCTTTCTATTCTGATTGGTTGAGATTTTTGCAGTATCCATCCCCTGGAATGGGATGGGAATGGAGATTTTGCAGTATCTTTCCCCTGGAATCGGGTGGGAATAGAGATTTTGCAATATCCTTTCCCTGCCATGCCCACTAAGCCATGCCGACAGAACTGGTAGTAAAACATTTTGGATTTCACCACTGGTGTAAAGCCTTATTTTTCTCACCCCCAAATTGCATTTTGAGGAAGTGGGCCCAGGGTTCAAGTCTGCCAAGATCCTTCTGGATCTCCGTGGAGATTCTCAGTCATCCAGGTCACGAGTATCTCAAAATTAGCTGCTTTTTCTGGTTTTTCTCAGAAGACGTTTCGCTTCTCATCCGAGTTCCTTCAGTTCAGTTCAGTTCCTCAGAAAAAGGGTCGTCTTTACTCTGCTAACGACCAGCTGTCTGCAAGGAATATAAATCCTCCCATCCTCCACCATTCAGTCAGAACCGAAGAAGTTTCTTGGAGGAGAAGCGAAACGTCTTCAAGGAAAAACAAAGTCTAGTTTGGGACATCCTTCTGGATTTTGAGCCGATCTTCGGGTGGCTATTCCTTCCCCACCCAGCTTAGTGTCTTCTGCAAATTTGATGAGTTCTCCTTCTATCCCCTCATCTAAATCATTTATGAGAATGTTGAAGAGTACTGACCACTTCATGCTTCCCTCCAGGTAAAAGGTAAAGATTCCCCTCGCACATATGCGCTAGTCGTTCCCGACTCTAGGGGGCGGTGTTTATCTCCGTTTCAAAGCCGAAGAGCCAGCGCTTTCCAAAGACGTCTCCGTGGTCATGTGACCAGCATGACTCAATGCCAAAGGCGCATGGAATGCTGCTTCCTTCCCACCAAAGATGGTGCCTATTTTTCTACTTGCATTTTTTACCTGCTTTCGAACTGCTAGGTTAGCAGAAGCTGGGACGAGCAACGGGAGCTTACCCCGTTAAGTGGCACTAGGGATTCGAACCGCTGAACTGCCGACTTTTCGATCGACAAGCTTAGCGTCTTAGCCACTGAGCCACCGCGTCCCTCCAAGTAGATATAGTTTTAATTCACTCTGGGATGGCGATGGAAATTCATTGCATTGTTTATGAAGAAAAAACAAGGAGCCTGTGTAGCGTAGAGGGCTAATGCCTCCTACTAAAGGCAGCAATTAACACCAGCTGCCTGTAATTTCTCTGAGTTCAATCCTAGCCAGGCTCAAGGTCGACTCAGCCTTCCATCCTTTCTAAGGTGGGT
>CM075965.1:6343539-6403539 GCA_038048745.1 Coluber constrictor foxii
GATAGATAGATAGATAGATAGATAGATAGATAGATAGATAGATAGATTGTATGCTTTGGGCTTTTCTATGCATAGTATTTGTGTGTGACTTTTTATTTGTTGATTGCGGTGTAGATGGCCAGTTGCCTGTTCTTGTGCTGCCAAGCTCTTGGCTGCTAAGTACCTGATAAACTGGTGGTAAATCAGCATTCCTGTTGACTGACAAGGGGCCAGTTTCCCAGGCTGCAATCATTTTCTATTCTCCAAAGCACCAGAGGGCAGGACAAGAAGCAATGGGTGGAAACTAATCAAGGAGAGAAGCAACTTAGAACTAAAGAGAAATTTCTTGAAAGTGAGAACAATTAATCAGTGGAACAACTTGCCTGCAGAAGTTGTGAATGCTCCAACACTGGAAGTTTTAAAGAAGAGGTTGGATAACCATTTGTCTGAAATGGTGTAGGGTTTCCTGCCTAAGCAGGGGGTTGGACTAGAAGACCTCCAAGGTCCCTTCCAACTCTGTTATTCTAAACTTCTAAATTTCCCTGGCTGTTTTTGTACCTGCTCGTTCAACAATTGAATGTACATCCTTGTTTGTTGCAATGTGAGGCTACCAATGAGCCCGCTTGTCTTCTTGCAATCTTACTTGCAATTAAAAAATAAAAAAAGCCACACACAACCAGCCACCACATAAATACTACACATAGAATAGCCCAAAGCACCCATTCTGTTAGAGAGACGTTCCCAGCAGGAGTCCAAAAGCTCAGAAGACAAAGCCCGATGGTCGACCCAGATTCGATCCTGCAACATTATCCTGGGACATGAATATTCGCCCTCGTTTGTGATATAGCACTTAGACTTATATACTGCTTCGCAATGCTTTCCAGCCCTCTCTAAGCAGTTTACAGAGTCAGCATATTGCCCCCAACAATCTGGGTCCTCATTTTACTGACCTCGGAAGGATGGAAGGCTGAGTCAACCTTGAGCCTGGTGAGATTCGAATTGTCAAACTTCTGGCAGCCAGCAGTCAGCAGAAATAGCCTGCAGTACTGCATTCTAACCACTGCGCCACCATGATTCTATAATATTAAGTTCTTCCTCTGTGTTCAGAGATGGGATTCAGCTGGTTCAGACCAGTTCAAGCGAACCGGTGGCTCCAATGATCAGCTGCCCCCCCCAACCTATCTTCTCCTTTATTTCCTGCTTTCTAGCTCATCTCAATCACTCGGCACAGCTGATTCCCCCCCCCCCTCCGTCGCTGTTCTACTTACCGTTGCTGACTTGGAAGGTTAGTAGCTGAGCTTCTAAATGCTGCATTTTCAGCGCGAAGCTGGCGCTCACCGAATCGGATGTTAAATCAGCAGCATTCGGCGACTGCCTGTGTCTTTCTTACCGGTCCTCTCACTGGACAGACAAAAATAAAAGGAATTGATTTCTTGGTAAGCTTCAGTCTGATCACATCATACGAGTTGGGGAGTAATTCAAGTGGAATAAAAAAATCAGTATAAAATGTTTCAGAGATGGCACGTGGTACCGGAGAAATTGGCAAAAATGTTTAAAGATAAACATTTGGAGATGCCATCAGATACCGCGATCGTATTATCATATGTGGTGGACATGTCCAGAAGCAAGAAACTATTGGGTAAAAATTCAAACATGGTTAGAGGAAATGATACAACTGTTGTGGTCCGCCAGTAGCCTGCGGAGTTGGCAGTGGAGTCGGACAGCGATGAGGCTGAGGAAGAACATGGGCCAGTCCTGGAGGCTGGGGAAGACCCGGATGAGGGGTCTGTGTCAGAGGCAAAGATAGGACCAGGGCTATTGGGGAGTGATGTACAGACTTCGGAGCCTCCAGAGGCTGACAGTAGAGAGGCAGAGGAACAGGAGGAGCCTGTTCCTAGTGCACGCATGCAATGAGCTTCCAGAAGGCAGGAGCAGCTAAATCAAAAAGGACGACTCGGGAGTAAGGCCAGGAGATGATTGGCCCCTCCCATAAGGTTTAAAAGAGCAGCAAAGGCTCTTGGGCTCTTTGTCAGAAAACAACATTGATAGTCTTGCTGCACTTATCTCTTGTTGGCGTCTTCTGCTTTTGAACTTTTGCAAAGAGAAGCCTTTGGCAGTTTGCCTAATTATACCAAGGTTGGTGATTAGACTGAAAAATTTGTGTTGTTTTGTTGTTGTTGTTGTTTTATTGTTGTTGTTGTTGTTGTTGTTGTTGTTATCAGGGCATAGGGTGACAGGGTGTATCTGCCTGTAATCTCCCTTTCTCTGCCTACAAACACTCTGTCAGATTCTTCCCTTAGATGGTTCTTTCATGGCAATGAGAAACCCACAGAAGCTCAAAGCAAGAAAATTAAGCTGGCGTATTTCATGCTTCAGTGTCAATATTTTCCCATTATATACTTCGTTTTCATCTACAGGATGGGAAAAGGAATACACAACATACATACACACACACACACACACACGTGCGTGGGTTTTCTAATTTTACTGTTTCAGAGATAATGCACAAATAGGATTTGCAGATTTGGAAAAAAAAATAATACCAGTAAGTAAAATCCTTCCTCCTCCTCCTCCTCCTCCACTTCCTCCTCCCTCCACTTCAGAAACCTCCCTCCTCTCTAGAACTGATAATGTTACCTATTTTGGTCATGAAATGTCTGCAAGAAAACCATGAAATTCAGAGAGCACCAAGGACCCCCCTCCCAGTTCTCCTCCTCCACCACTCCTCCTCTCCTCCTTCTCCTCCTCCTCCTCCTTAAATTAAATAGAATTTAATAAAAAGCAAGCCCTGCGCATAGGGTTAACCTGTGTCATGGTTATGTGGATTCTGTTATTTAGTTTAATCTCAAAAGTGATATCTGCTATTTATTGCTTTGTGATGATTTGAAACTTTGTTTTCATCTGGGAGCCAAAACCAGAGGTTTTTAACAAGAGACTGGAAAGTTATTTGTTCAGAATGATATAGGACAAGAGTCTCCCATCTTGGCCCCTTTAAAATTTGTGGACATCAACTCCCAGAATTCCCCCGGCTGGCTGGGGAATTCTGGGAATTGAAGTCCACAGGTCTTAAAGGGACCCCTTCTTTGGTCAATCCTCTTTTATTTTTGCTAGTTGGATGGCAATCATTTTTCATTTCTGGCACCTCTCTGTTTTTCTTTCTTTTTTACGACATTTGATAGCGATGGAGTTCGTTCGTTTATTGGCTGTGCTTTCGGGCCTAGTTACCTCCCTAGAATAAGGCTCGGTTAACGATATTCCATGAAGTTGAACATGGCAACCACCAGATGGCATGGCTGTCCGTTACAGCTGAAGACGTCGATTTTAATGCTTGAGAAAAGCAAAATTAAGAGAATAACAGAGTTGGAAGGGGTCTCTTCTTTGTGACAAGCCCTCAAATATTGGAAGACTGCTATCATCTCAACCCCAATTCTCTCCTTCTCAACTTTTACAGAATACAGAATGGAGTTTGAAGGGGCCTTTGAGGTCCAACAGGAGTCCAACCTGTTGTTCAGGCCAGAGATCCTCTACCATTTCAGACAAATAGTTATCTAAACTCAACCTAAAAACTTCCAGTGTTGGAGCATTCACAACTTCTGGAGGCAAGTCGTTCCACTGATTAATTGTTCTGTCAGGAAATTCCTCCTTAGTTCTAAGTTGCTTCTCTCCTTGATTTGATTCCATCCGTTGCTTCTTGTTCTTCTACCCTCAGGTGCTTTGGAGAATAGCTTGACCCCCTGCTCTTCTTTGTGGCAGCCCCTCAAATCTTGGAAGACTGCTATCATGTCACCCTTAGTCCTCCCTTTCATTGAATTAAAAGGTAAAGGTTCCCCTCGCACATACGTGCTTAGTCGTTCCGGATTCTAGTGCTCATCTCCGTTTCAAAGCCGAAGAGCCAGCGCTGTCTGAAGACATCTTTGTGATCATGTGGCCAGCATGACTCAATGCCAAAGGTGCACAGAACGCTGTTCCCTTCCCATCAAAGGTGGTCCTATTTTTCTACTTGCATTTTTTGCGTGCTTTCGAACTGCTAGGTTGGCAGAAGCTGGGACAAGTAACGGGAGCTCACCCCATTATGCAGCACTAGGGATTCAAACTGCTGAACTGCCGACCTTTCGATCGACAAGCTCAGCGTCTTAGCCGCTGAGCCCCCGCGTCCCTTTCACTGAATTAGCCATACCCAATTTCTGCAACTGTTCTTCATATATTTTAGCCTCCAGTCCCCTAATCATCTTTGTTGCTGTTCTCTGCATTCTTTCTAGAGTCTCAACATCTTCCTTACATCATGGTGACCAAAACTGGATGCCGTATTCCAAGGCGATCTCTTTCGCTTGCCGTTCACAGCTGCTTTGCAATGAAGGAAGATGGAACTGAGTGGATCCTACCGTTTTCATCTTCCCATTAGCCATACATTGAGTGCCACAAACTCTGTTTCTGTGATTTAAAATAATAATAATAATAATAATAATAATAATAATAATAATAATAATAATAATAATCAGATGCAGCTTATTTTTGCAGAGGCTGTCCTACCTGGTGAGCACCACTCTTTAAAAATAACTCTTTTTTGTTTCCTTTGAATGAATAATTCTGTTGCAGATGAAAATACCCAATTGTGTGTGTGTATAGATATGCAAGGGTTAATCTCCAAGCATACCCAATGTCCCTCCCATTGACTCCTCCTTACCTTTGCCCCGCCTCCAGTGTATATATATTGATGTGCTGTACTGTTGTCTGTCTTTGCCGGATGTTTTTCCTACAAGTAAAAGGAACAAATAAGTATGATGGAACAGTTTTAACTTGTGCCTTGCTCATTGGGCCTTGATCTGTCCCCCCCCTTCAGAGACCCACAAAAACACAGCCAGCCAAGGGTTAATAATCACTTGGCACACTCCGCAGTTCTTATCTCAACCTTGGCAGCGATATGCACACCGTCTGCCAAGGACTTTATTGGTTTACACAAACAAGAAAATCTCCTACGTAGCTTTGTTCGTCACGAACTTCGTGACCCACCGTACTGTCTTATATACATATGCTTCTGGGTGTGGTCCAGTGAGTCATTGATCCCGTGACTCCAATCCAATGACTCAGGATTTTCTCATACGTCGCAGCTGCAGTACCCTTTTCTCTCGCCTTCTTTGGCGTGCGTCCAGGAATGACGTCTCTCCCTCACTCTCATCTGAGACACCTGTTTCCCCACTACTTGGCTCTCTTTCAGCTGGCACCTGAGCCGGTGCCAGAGGGGGAGGGCTGGGAGATCTGGCTGGCTCCTCTTCCTCCTGCTCAGAGCTGCCTTCCTCCAAAGGGATAGGCTCAGAGGACGGGGCCACAACAGGCCTATACCATGGAAAATAAGCAACAAATTCGTTTTAGATCTGATACCACATTTCCTTAGTACAGTGGTACCTTGGTACTCAACTGCTTTGAAACTCATCGAATTTGGTACTGAACTCATTTTGAGGTGAACATTTTGTCTTGGTGCTCATTGTTTGTTTGGTACTCAACACGCAACCTAGAAGTTCTTGGTGTCAGATGCTTTGTGACTCACTGTCTTATTCCATATGGGAAAATGCGTTTGCTGCTCATTGTTTTTGATCAGGGGTGAAATGCTCCGGGTTCGGACCGGTTCAGGTGATCTGGTAGAGATTGTGGCAGGTGGTTCGGAGAACCGGTAGTGATGGTGGTGTGAGGCTCTGCCTACCCACCTGGGTGTTGTTACTTCCTGGTTTAATGTGTTTTCTACTCTCTGCACATGCGCAGAAGGTTTTGCACATGCGCAGAGGGTCTGCGTACACATGTGATGCACACACTCGCACGATTGAAGCGATCACACGGCGCATGCACTTCCGAACTAGATGGAAGGTAAGTAGATTTCATCCCTGTTTTTGATACTCATCGCAATTCCCAGCACCGATTAATGATTGTAGTGCCTAAAACCTAGCACCTCTGTGGATTCCATTATTATTGTTATTATTATTAGTTCCAAAGGTGCTTTTTCAGGAGGCAACTGGACTTTCTTGATTTTTCTTTTAAAGATGTTTCACTTCTCATCCAAGAAGTTTCTTCTGCTCTGACCGGAGGGTGGGGAATGGAACAGTATCAGATTAGGAATGGATTTCCAGAGAAAAAAAAATTGCAGGCTACAGGAACCATTTTCCCTACTCAGGTGACCCTGAGGACACAGATAAACTCCCAAGTGCTTCAACGACCCTCAAAAAGGATGCAAATGACCAGCCGTCTGCAAGGGGTATCAATCCTTCCATTCCTCACCATCCAGTCAGAGCTGAAGAAGCTTCTTGGATGAGAAGCAAAACGTCCTCAAAAGAAAAAACAAGAAGAAAGTCCCATTGCTTCCTGAAAAAAAGCATTTTTGGGACAACCATAACCTGAATGATGGAGAATCTCTACAGACTATTCTTATTAGTGTTTCTATCGTAACATCAATATTAAGCTAAGTGCACCATCTTGTGTCTATCTGTATGAAAGGCACGTAGCATAAGAGATTAAGATGATTTATAATTAGCTAATGTAGATCTTGGGGAAGTACACAAGACTTGCAGAAGTGTTGTGGTCTCCCAGCAGCCTGTGGAGCTGGCAGCGAAGTTGGACAGTGAGGGGAGGACAATGGGGAGGACAATGGGCCAGTCCTGGAGTTAAGGGAAGGCCCGGACAAGGGCTCTGCGTCGGAGGCAGAGATGGGGCCAGGGCCATCTGGGAGCAATGTGCAGACTCCGGAGCCTCCAGAGGCAGACAGCAGAGAGGCAGAGGAACAGGAGGAGCCTGTGTCTAGTGCACGCATGAGAAGAGCTGCCAGAAGGCAAGAGCAGCTGAAGCAAAAAGGACGACTCGGGAGTAAGGCCAGGAGATGATTGGCCCCTCCCAGAAGCCTTAAAAGAGCAGCAAAGAGCCGTTGGGTTCTTTGTAGAAAAGCAACATTGCTACATTTGTTTCTTGTCGGCGTCTCTTGTTTCTGAACTTTGTGGGGCTTTGCCAAGAAAAGTCTTTGGCAAGTAGCCAAAGACATCAGAGGTTGGTGATAAGGCCGACGGACTGGTTATTAAGAATTTTGTTTTGGACTAAGCTGAAAATGAATTAATTCTCAGCTGTTTTTTTTTTAAATTTGATTTATATGCCGCCCTTCTCCGGAGACTCAGGGCGGCTTACAATGCGTTAAGCAATAAGTTTTAATAAAATAAGTTTGTTCAGGACTGAATTGTGTTTGGTAATCACTACTTGGGCCTTGGTGTCAAGAAGAAGAAGATTTTGTTAAGTGTTTCAAGAAAGGTAATAACCCAGATATATTGTTGGCCTGAGGAATTGAAGAAAGAAAATATTAGAATGCGCTGAGATGGAAAATATTAGAATGTGCTGAGATGGATAGGTTGACACTGGAAATCAAAGACAAAGAAGAAACAGAATATTATTTAACTTGGGATATATGGTATAACTGGCTTGAGAGTGGGTGCAAAGATTAGAAAATTAACAGTGAAAGACGATTAAGGAAATAGAAATTAGAAATAAGTATAAGTATAAAGAAAGATGAAGAATACTTATTATATATAATATTGGATCACGGTAAGATGTTACAAAAAATGTAAAAAATATTTAGAATGATAAATATATAATGTAAATACAATAGTATATATAAATGTAAAAAAAAAACACTGTGAGTTTTTTTACAAGCCGGTATAGAGACGTTGCAAAGTGGAAACTGTACTCAGGGAGCCTGAGTGGCGTAGGAGGCTAATGCCTCCTACTAAGGCAGCATTCAACATCCAGCTGCCTGCAATTACTGCGAGTTCAATTCTCACGAGGTCCAAAGTCGACTCAGCCTTCCATCCTTTCTAAGGTGGGTAAATTGAGGACCCAGTTTGTGGGGGCAATAAGCTGACTTTGTATAAATATACAAAAGTATGAAGGCTGTTGCTTAACGCATTGTAAGCCGCCCTGAATCTCCGGAGAAGGGCGGCATATAAATCGATTTTTTTAAAAAAAAACCTGTAAAACGAAGAAAACTGTATAATAAAAACATTTTTTTAAAAAATGGGGGGGGGGAGAAAAAGAGAAAGGATCTATTGCTTCAGTTTGTGAGGGTTAGAAGAGATGATGAATCAGTTTGCCAAACGCTATTCTCATTTATTTGGAAAATGGAAGCCAATAGAGAATTATAACCTTTAAAGACCTATAATAGAGAATTATACCACCTTTAAAGCGCTCCATGGCTTAGGACCTGGATATTTACGGGATCGCCTTCTTCCACCAATAGCCTCCCACTGGCTGGTACGCTCCCACAGAGAGGGCCTCCTCAGGGTGCCGTCGGTCAAATTATGTCGACTGGCGGCCCCCAGGGGGAGAGCCTTCTCTGTGGGGGCTCCTGTCCTATGAAACGAATTGCCCCCGGAGATACGGAAGATCCCCGACCTTCGTACCTTCCGCCGTGCCCTCAAGACTTTATTATTTCAACAAGCTGGTCTGACGGGGTAATTAATTTTAATGGGGTATTTTTAGTCTTGGGTTTTTAAAGTAATAGGGCCATATCATTGAATACCTTTTAAATAATTTTAATTTTTGTGTTATATGTGTTTTACATTGGCTGTACACTGCCCTGAGTCCTTTGGGAGAAGGGCGGTATAAAAATTTAACTAACTAACTAACTAACTAACTAACTAACTAACTAACTAACTAACTAACTAACTATCTAAATAAATAAATAAATAAATAAATAAATAAATAAATAAATAAATAAATAAATAAATAAATGTACAGGTAGACTGCTTCTCACGATGTGGCAAAAGCTGGTCACTGCAACCGTCATAAGTATGAGTCAGTTACAAAGCAACTGGATTTTGAACACATGACCACGGGGATGCTGCAACGGATGCTGTAAATGTGAAAAGTGGTCCTAAGTCACTCTTTTTTCCCCGTGAGGCGTCAGTTCAAATGGTCACTAAATGAATTGTTGTTAAGTCAAGGACTACATGTTAAATGGCTGGTGTTTTCCTACTCCTGGGAGAGAAGGGAAAAAGTGGGGTGTGGGGTAGATGCTAAACAAGCAGACCGACTTTTACAGTTGATGGTGGCGTCGCTTAAATTCTCATCTCCCCTTTTTCTGAATCTTCCACGGCGTTTTTCAAATCACTGATGGACGGACAGTACAATCAAAAGATTTCTCTGAGGATGCCATTTGTCAGGTGCAACACAGACATCCCTCTATCTGTCTGTCTCTCTCTCTCTCTCTGTCTGTTTCTCCCTCTCTCTCTCTCTGTCTTTCTCTCTGTGTGTGTGTGTGTTTCTCTGTCTATCTCTGTCTCTCTGTGTGTCTCTCTGTTCCTCTGTCTCTCTCTCTCTCTCTCTCTCTCTGTCTCACTCTGTCTGTCTCTATCTCTCTCTATCTCTCTGTGCTTCTCTCTGTGTCTCTCTGTTTCTCTCTTTCTGCCTCTCTGTCTCTCTCTCTTTGTCTCTTGCTGTCACTCCACTTTCTGCCTCTCTGTCTCTCTCTGTGTCTATGTCTCTGTCTCTATCTTACTCTGTCTCTGTCTCTATCTTACTCTGTCTCTGTCTCTCTCTATCTCTCTCTGTCTCTGTGTGTCTCTCTGTGTATCTCTCTCTCTGTCTTTGTCTCTCTGTCTCTCTTTCTTTCTCTCTGTCTCTGTCTATCTGCCTCTCTCTTTCTGTCTCTCTGCTCCCCCTCTCTGTCTCTCTGTCTCTCTCTCTCTCTTTCTGCCTCTCTCTCTCTCTGTGTCTTTGTGTCTCTCTGTCTATCTCTCTCTGTCTCTGTCTCTCTCTGTCTCACTCTGTCTTTATCTCTCTGTGCCTCTTTCTGCATCTCTGTTTCTCTCTTTCTGCCTCTCTGTCTCTCTCTGTGTCTCTGTGTCTCTTTATCTCTGTCTCTCTTTCTTTGTCTCTTGCTGTCCCTCCACTTTCTGCTTCTCTGTTTCTCTCTGTGTCTCTGTCTCTGTCTCTCTCTGTCTCTCTGTGTGTATCTCTCTCTCTGTCTTTGTCTCTGTCTCTTTTTCTTTCTCTGTCTCTGTCTATCTGCCTCTCTCTTTCTGTCTCTCTGGCCCCCCTCTGTCTCTCTGTCTCTCTCTCTTTCTGTCTCTTTGTCCCTCTTTGTCTCTCTCTGTCTCTCTGTGTGTCTCTCTGTCTCTGTCTATCTCTCTCTCTCTCTCTTTCTGTCTCTCTGTTCCTCTCTCTCTCTGTCTCTCTCTCTGTCTCTCTGTCTCTCTCTCCCTCCCTCCCTCCCTCCCCCTCCCACCCCCCGCCCAGTCTCTCCATTTTGTCTCAGCTGTCATTCTTCACAACTCCCTATCTTGCCCAAGAGAGGAATGGATCTATCAGCCTTTATCGACTGGATGTCCACAGAATTTCTTCCTATTGATCTTTTTCCTTCTCTCTCTCTCTCTCTCTCTCTCTCTCTCTCTCTCTCTCTTGCTCAACTGGGAATCAGGAAAGGCCACTCAAAGGACAGTCAACTGTTCAGGAGGCCAAGAGGTCACTAGCAATTCACATACAGACAGAAAGATGAAGGGTAGCAGTTTAAAAGACGTTCCTCTGTGGGGTTTGGGGGGTTTTTTTTGCAACTGATGGATATTCTTAGTTTAGCTCGTGATTAGATGTGGCCATGGATGGTAGTGATTTTGACAAATTGCCATTTAAAGTTCAGCTTTAGGGTGATGTGGCTATCATCTTATTGACAGACAATCCTGCTATGGCTTTCCAGGCTAACGTTCCTGAATTTTAATTATTTTTAAAGTGTCTTTCCACTAACAAATAATGATTGAAAAACGCTGAAAAACATTTTAGCCTTAGGCATGAAATCCAGCTAGATGATTCTAGTCCCACCTTAAGTATGAAAGCTGGCTGGGTAATTCTGGGGCAATCACAGGAGACTGTGAATTCTAGTTCTGCCCCAAGTATGAAAGCTAGTCAAGTAACTTTGGGCCAATTACCAGGAGACGGTGAGTTCTAGTCCCACCTTAAGCATCAAAGCTGTCTCGGCGACTTTGAGCCAATCACCAGGCACCTGTGAGTTCTAGTCCTGCCTCAGGCATGAAAACATGCTGGGTGACTTTGGGTCAGTCACTCCCTCTCGGCCCAACCCACCTCACAGGGTTGTTGTTGTGGGGAAAATAGAAAGTAGGTGTATTAGATATATTTGTTGCCTTCAGATGTTTTTTTTAAAAAAAATTATAAATGCGGGATATAAAAATACATCAATAAATATAAAAGGAAATCCTCAGCCCAGCAATTGGTCTGCAACCTTGCTTCAGTCAAAGAATCAAAGGGGCCCTGAGGGTCTTCTAGTCAACCCCTTTTAAAGTAAGTGAACGTGGGGCTTATCTGATAGGTCTGGAAATGATAATTTAGTATTCCACGGGCAATAAAACAGGACATCAACATCCAAACCGATAAGAAACAAGTTCTTGTGAGTGCAGATAAAAACATTCTTTTATAAAATTAGCTTTCCGCCTACTCAAAGTTTGGCAGGTGGATAAAAATCTCCACCAGAAGTATGTAAAACAAAAAAGAAAATCCGTCAGTTAATTTCTAAGGAGGTAGAGGACATCGCGGGCCCTGCTGTTACTGTGGCAACCGACCATGACAATGCACCAGACAAGTTAATTTAGGAGCCCAAGTCTTTCTGAAAAGTGTTAAAGAAACAGATGGATGGTGTCTTCAAAAAGGCTTTGGAATATTTTACCTCTTTCAAAACAAAGATGTGTACGATTTGCACAAAACTTCCTCGAGTGAGCAAATTTTCCTGGGAGGCGTTCACAATAATAGAATCAGAAGGGACCTTGGAACAGGGGTGAAATCTACTTACCTTCCGTACCGGTTCGGAAGTGCACACGCCCCGCGTCACATGCGCACACGGACCCTCTACACATGTGCAAAACCTTCTGCGCATGCACAGAAGGTAAAAAACACATTACTCCCTGGTTAAAACCTGGTTAAAATTAGGAAGTAATGACAACCGGGCGGGTGGGCAGAGCTTCGCGCCGTCATCACTTCCGGTTCTCTGAACCACTCACCACTATTGTTACCGGATTGGCTGAACCGGTCCAAACCGGGAGCATTTCACCCCTGCCTTGGAAGTCTTCTAATCCAACTCCCTGCTCAGGCAGGAAACTGTATTCCAGTAATGGCTAACCTTTTCTGAATCGAGTGCCCAAAGTGTGCATAAGCATGTGCACATGTGCGCATTTGTGAGCCTGAACCTCCAAAATGCAATGCATGTGTGCCCCCTGTGCATGCGCCCTCCTCCGTGTATGTGTGCCCCTGCATGCACCCCGCCCCTTCGCATGCATGCACACTGCCTGTGTGCCCCTCACCCATGCACTTGTGGCCCACACGTATCTCGTGCATCCGTGGCAGAGACCCGAAGACCAGATGGCTGGTAGAAGGCATGCACGCATGCGCAGAGGAGCTGAACTAGGGCAATAGCTCATGTCCAATAGATTCGCCATCATAGCCCTATTCCATTTCAGACAAATAGTTGTCCAATCTCTTCTTAAATACTCCAGTGATGGAGCACCCACCACTTCTGAAGACAAGTCATTCCTCTGATTAACTGTTCTCACTGTCAAGAAATTCCTCCTTAGATCCGAATCTCTCCTTGATAGGTTTCCATCCATTCAGAGGTGGGCTTCATGGAATTTAACAGCCGGTTCGCTCAGCACCGACAATGTGAGCTGCTTGCATGCATGTGTGCGGCTTAGAAAAGATGGCTAAATAGGACGGCATAGCGCCGGGGGCAGGTGGGCAGGCCCACCCGCAGGTTGCTAATACTGGTTCGCCCGAATCAGTCTGAACCGGCTGAATCCCACCACTGCATCCGTTGCTTAGTAGGACTTACTAACGCTATCAGATTTATCATTTTATGATTCAGGTCTGAAGTCCACTTGAGAGTTACTTTCCAATCGCAGATGGGCGATTTGAGATGTTTTCCCTTGGACATCTTAAAAGTTGCCTCCCTCCTTATTTTTTTCCTAAATGAGCTTCAGAAATAGCTTTCTGTCATCTTTGGTGGACTTGTGACAATGCAAAGAAATACTGGGGTAACATTATCATCATCATCATCATCATCATCATCATCATCATCATTATTATTATTATTATCTTTTATTCATTAAAAATGAAACTCCGTCAACTGGACATTTAAAAATGTGCCATAAATATCATTGACTGGTGCTAATGGTTGATACGGGTTGAGGCCAGCGTCCTAGGTATCAACCAAGTACCTTCTTAAGATGTATGATGTTCCGAGTAGCACAGTTTTTTGCAGTTCCGCTGGTGTTATTGCAGGAAGCTACAATTTGCTGGTGTATCTTATAAAATTCTTGGACATGGTACCAAGTGCCCCGATGACAATGGGTATCACTGTGACATGTTTCATCCGTAGCCGTGTAGTTTTGATGGCCAGGTCGCGATATTTCATGATTTTTTTCCAGTTCTTTTTCTTTGACTCTGGCATCTCCTGGTATCACGATGTCAATAAATTGTATGTTTCGGTTTTCAACAATTGTGATATCTGGCGTGTTGGGTTCCCAGTGATGATCCGTCTGTATTCGAAAGTCCCACAAGATTTTCACCTTCTCTTTTTCGATAACTTTTTCCACTTTATGTTCCCATGACTTTTTGGATACAGGAAAGTCGAAAGTTGAAAAAAGAAATCTGGAACTTTTGTTGTTGTGCCAACAAAGATCTGTGAAGGACTTTTTTTGCCAAAAAAGCCAACACAGTCACAGGCTTCGTTAACAGAGGGATGCGATCAAGATCCTGTGAAGTTTTAGTATCACTTTATAAGGCCTTGGTAAGTCCACACTTGGAATACTGCCTCCAGTTTTGGTCGCCATGATGTAAAAAAGATGCGGAGACTCTGGAAAGAGTGCAGAGAAGAGCAACAAAGAGGATGAGGGGCCTGGAGGCTAAAACATACGAAGAACGGTTGCAGGAACTGGGTATGTGTAGTTTAATGACAAGAAGGACTAGGGGAGACACGATAGCATCTTCCCATATTTGAGGGGTTGCCACAAAGAAGAGGCAGTCAACCATAGTGGTGAAATGCAGCTGGGTCAATCCGTCTCATGCGAGCTGGTAGCACTGGCAGTTGGTGGTTCGGCAAGCCAGTAGTGCCAGCGGCAGGAGGCTCCACTCCCCCAAACTGGGATGATGTCACATCCCAGTTTTGACCCTCTGTGCATGCACAGAAGGCTTTGTGCATGCGCAGACGATGGCACCTGCATGAGTGAGGTGAGCGCATGCATTGACGACATTAGCAAGCCAGTAGAAAAGGTAAGTGCATTTTACCCCTGGTTAACCTGTTCTCCAACGCACCCGAAGGCAAGACAAGAAGCAACGGATGGAAACTGGAGCCTGGATAGCTCAGCAGACTAATGCATTGTTATTAACTCCAGCCGTCTGCAATTACTGTAAGTTCGAATCTCCCCAGGCTGAAGGTTGACTCAGCCTTCGATCCTTTCTAAGGTGGGTAAATTGAGGACCCAGATTGTGGGGACAATAAGCTGACTTTGTATAAAATACACAAAAGTATGAAGGCTATTGCTTAACACATTGTAAGCCGCCCTGAGTCTCCGGAGAAGGGCAGCATATAAATCAAATTTTTTAAAAAAACTAATTAAGGAGAGAAGCAGCCTAGAACTAAAGAGGAATTTCCTGTCACTGAAAACAATATGAGGAGCCTGGTGGCGCAGTGGACTAAGTGCTGTTAAAGTAGCACTTAGCTGCCAGCTGCCTGCAATTACTGCAAGTTCGAATCTCAACAGGCTCAAGGTTGACTCAGCTTTCCATCCTTCTGAGGTAGGTAAAATGAGGACCCGGATTGTGGGGGCAATAAGCTGACTTTGTATAAAAAAGAACACTGCTTAGGGGGGCCCGAAAGCCCTACTAAGCAGGTATATACAAAAGTATGAAGGCTATTGCTTAACGCATTGTAAGCTGCCCTGAGTCTCCGGAGAAGGGCGGCATATAAATCAAACTAATCAATCAATCAATCAATCAGTGAAACAATGTGCCTTCAGAATTTGTGTGTGCTCCAGAACTGGAAGTTTTTAAGAAGAGATTGGACAAGCATTTGTTTATTGTCAGATTAGGGAATTGGCCCAGAAGAATTCCAAGCTCCCTTACAACTCTCTTATTCTGAAATGACTTAATTTAACATTTGCACAAGGAATGGAAGTAGTCAGCATTCCCAGCAAAAAGCCCGAGATCATTGCATGAGAAATATTTCACGTTGAAAACTTAGCGCTGGAAAACTTCCATTTCCTTCTCTTTAGAAGAAACCCCGGTTCTATAAACATATTGAATTTGGGAATTTGGCTGAAGTTCTGCATTGTTGGTTTTCCTCCTTCTTCCTAGCCCATCCTTGAGATGCGTTATTATTTATTTAAATTGATTTTAGGCCCCTGCTCTCTTAGGTGCCTCTTAATGTTCCTTTACTCGTGACACCAAAACCTCACTCCACACCCTTAAAAGACCTCTTTTTCATTATTATTTTTTTGCGTCCTATTAAAATTTTCAGCCTCAGATTCACCGCTCTTGCAATCTTCTCAAAACACATGTTGGAAATTGTCAAACTTAAGTTTCATTCTTGCTAGGATAATAACTTCAATATTACTGTGACAACCCCGGGGAGGAAAAATGGTTGCTTGTAGAAATTCAATTTTGGGGGAGGAGGAGGAGGAGGAGGTGTATTTTTAGGTTTGTAGGAGAGAGACAGACAGAGAGAGAGAGAGAGAGAGAGAGAGGGAGAGAACGAGAAAAAAAATTCCTCTCTCTGGATTTGATTCGAACACTAACTCTTAAACTCTGTAAGAGTGTTCAATCTTCCTCAGAGCTGCTTGAGGCCACACTAAAAGAGAAATACTGGAAGAGTCTCGTCTACGTGTTTTGCTAAATTTAATAGCTCTAAGAAGACCGACGTGTTTCAAAGAAGAGAACTCAACCTTGCAATAAGATGCTTTAAAGAACAGAAGTCAAATAATTTTCTTTTGCAGTAGATGTGTTCAGTAGAGAGTCATCATCAACCAATTAGATAACAGATTAACGAAGGTGGAAGGGGCCTTGGAGGTTATCTAATCCAACCCACCTACTCAAGCAGGAGATTCTACACCCTTTTTGACAGATGGCAGTCCAATCTTTTCTTGAAAGTCTCAAGTGATGAAGCTCCCACAACTTCCAAAGGCAACTTCTGTTCCGTGGGTGGATTTCTCTCACTGTCAGAAAGTTCCTCCTCATTTTTAGATTGAATCTCTCCTTGGTCAGTTTCCATCCATTATTCCTTGTCTAGCCTTCAGGTGCCTTGGAAAATAACTTGACCCCTTCCTCTCTGTCGTAGCCCGTCAAATATTGGAACACTGCTATCATGTCTCCCCTGGTCCTTCTCTTCCCTAGACTAGCCATGCCCACTTCCTGTAACTGTTCTTCATATGTTTTAGTCTCCAGTCCCCTCATCATCCTGGTTGCTCTCCTCTGCACTTTTTCTAGAGTCTCCACATCTTTTTTTATAGTGTGGTGACCAAAACTGGATGCAGTACTCTAGGTGTGGTCTTACTAAGGCTTTATAGAGTGGTATTAGTACCTCCCTTGATCTTGATTGTATCCCTCTGTTAATGCAATTTAGGATTGCATTGGCTTTCTAAGCTTTCCCAAGGATTGCGATGTTTCCATTTTTAAGTTTTATTTTCTTTTAATACAAACATTTCATCATTCATTAAACAGTGTGTAACCTGGGTACAATTTTTTTGTGTCCTAACAGTTTAAACTTACCACCATGTTCATTATTTATATCTACTCTTATTTTAATAAAAAGAGCCTCAGATAGCTCAACAGGCTAGATAGCCTGTTATTAACACCCAGCTGTCTGCAATTGTGCAAGTTCGAGGCTCAAGGTTGACTCAGCGTTCCATCCTTTCTAAGGTGGGTAAATTGAGGACCCAGTTTGTGGGGGCAATAAGCTGACTTTGTATAAAAATATACAAAAGTATGAAGGTTATTGCTTAACGCATTGTAAGCCGCTCGAGTCTCTGGAGAAGGGCGGCATATAAATCTAATTAAAAAAAACTAATACATAATACTTAACATATCTATTATTGTAACATTTCTCATCTTAACTTACTTAACTTTATACTACCTTGTTTTCATATTTATTCCCTAAACATTGATAAAATAAATCCCATATATGATAGTAGTCAGTGTCTTCCTTTTCTTTAACTGCAAGTGTTAATCTGTTCATTTCTGCACATTCTAATATTTTCTTAATCGCGTTTTCTTCTGTAGGGATCTCTTCACCCTTCCAATTCTGTGCAAATACAATTCTAGCCACAGTTATTACCCAAATAATCAAGTATACAATTTCTTTACTGTAATTCCCTGGTAAAATCCGCAACAGGAATATCTCAGGATTTAAATCAATATGCTGCTGTGTCATCTTCTCCAGTACAAATTTTGGCCCAGTATTTTTTTTGTTTCTACACACGTCCATCACATTTGATAATACGATCCCGGTGTCTGATGGCATTTCCAACATTTAGTTGATTTATCTTTCAACATTTTTGCCAATCTTTCAGGTGACGAATGCCATCTATAAAACATCTTGCACAATAATTCTCCTCGTACGCAGTAGATATTATTAACTTATAACTTCTATCCCATAATTGCTGCCCGTTTATCTAGCTCTATTGTACATCCAATGGTTTTTGCCCATGTTATCATTGTTTCTTTCTTTCTTCTTCCAATTTGATGCTCAATAAATAGCTATACAATTTTCTGCAATGTTTCCAAGCTGAGGAACTTCAGACGGGATCAGTTCTAGAAGCATCTAGGGAGATTCTCAATCATCCAAGTCATGGTTGTTCCTTTGCGAACAGAAAACTAAGTTAGTTGATGCTGGGAAACTGGAAACAGGATGACGCGAACATTCCTGCCAATGGGAAACTGGACCACACACAAGTTTAAGTCCTGCATCTGGAAAGCAGCTGGCTTTAGACTTATATATTTAGCGTGGCAGAAGTAAGCTGCAACGTGTATTTGTATGCTCAGAATATTAACAGAATACAGAGTTGGAAGGGATTGTCCTGACCTAGGCCTCCTGAGTCAGTAAAACAGTCAAGTAGTCCCAAAAACCTGTTTTATTTTAACAGCCATGAATGCTGTTCATTCACAGATGAATCCCAAATAGTTGTAAAGAGTCCTTCAGGATAAGGCTGATAATCACCCACCTTTATCTCTCTTGACACGTTGCCAAAGACCTAATTGGCAAAGGCAGACGGAGTCCAGAATCAAACAGAGCTTCAGGCTTTAAACTGCACAGAATTAACTACGTTGCTTCCTGCAAAAGCCCACGTGCCTTTGCTCCTCTTTTAAGTCTTATGGGAGGGGCCAATCATCTCCAAGCCTTACTCCCGAGTCGTCCCTTTTGTTTTAACTATTTTTTAAAAAAATTAGATTTATATGCCGCCCTTCTCCAGAGACTCAGGGCGGCTTACAATGCGTTAAGCAATAGCCTTCATACTTTTGTATATTTTTATACAAAGTCAGCTTATTGCCCCCACAAACTGGGTCCTCAATTGACCTACCTTAGAAAGGATGGAAGGCTGCGTCAACCTTCAGCCTGGTGAGATTCGAACTTACAGTAATTACAGGCAGCTGGAGTTAATTACAATGCATTAGTCTGCTGAGCTATCCAGGCTCCTTCTGGCAGCTCTGCGCATACGCGAACTGGGAACAGGCTCCCCCTGTTCCTCTGCCTCACTGAGGTCTGACTCTGGAGGCTCCGGTCCCAGATGGCCCTTTCTCTGCCTCTGATGCAGAGTCCTCATCCGAGCCTTCCCCAGCCTCCAGGACTGGTCCATGGTCCTTCCCAGCCTCCTCACTGTCTGACTTTGCTGCCAGTTCCGAAGGCTGCTGGTGGACCACAACAGGGACCTTGGTGGTCTTCTAAGCCAACCTCCCTGCTGAAACAGGGGACCCTGTAGCATTTCAGACAAATGGTGGTCCAATCTCTTCTTTAAAAACTCCAATGCAAATCAACCAATCAATCAATCAATCCAGGCTCCGTTCTCTAACCCATCTAACAGGGTATCTAACATGATAGCCGTATTCCGGTATTTGAGAGGCTGCCCCAAAGAGGAGGGGATGAATTTATTTTCCAAAGCACCCGAAGGCAAGACAAGAAACAATGGATGGAAACCAATCCGGGAATGAAGCAACCTGGAATTAAGGAGAAACTTCCTAACGGTGAGGACAATGAACCAGCGGAACAACCTGCCACCAGAAGTTGTAAGTGCTTCATCGCTGGAAGTTTTTAAGAAAAGTCTGGACAGCCAGTTAGAGAGAGACTCTGAAAATGAACTGGTTAAAGACTGTATGATAAAGTGGGCGAAAAACTTTACAGAACCAGTTATGATGGAAACATGGGAAAAAAATATGGGTCCAGAACGTTAAATTTACACAGTCACAGAATTTGAGGGAAAATTTCTATAAAATGTTTTATAGGTGGCATTTAGATCCTAAGAAATTGCCATGCATGTATCCTAATGTTCAGCCGAAATGTTGGAGATGTGATTGCTTTGATGCTACATATTATCATATATGGTGGACTTGCAAGAAAGTGAAGGCTTTTTGGATTAAAATTTGGTGGGTTATGCAAAATGTTTTGAAGAAAAAACTCCAATTTTCTCCTCAATTGTTTTTACTGGGCATAGTTAAGGATTCCTCATTGATTGAAACGAAATTGATATTACATGTGGTTACAGCAGCTAGGTTATTGATTGGTCAATATTGGAAAAAAGACGTTATGCCTACTATTGAAGAATGGACTTTGAAGGTGGCCAGTTTTGCAGAAATGGCAAAGATATCAGCATACTTAAAAGACCGGACTCAAGAAACTTATGTGCGGGAATGGAAGAAATGGATAGATTATGTGCAGAATAAATATCAAACAAAGAAGTATCAGATTGCTTTTAGCTGAATGTTATGTAGAAATTTATAGTATATACAGGGTGTAGTTGGGGGGAATTATGATATGATTTGGATTTCACTTTTTAATATTTGGGATAGATTATGTGCAGAATAAATATCAATCAAGGAAGTATCAGATAGCTTTTACTTGAATGTTACGTAGAAATTTTTAGTATAGACAGGGGGTAGAATAGCTGGGAGGAACTGTATGATATTATATGATTTGGATTTCACCTTTTAATATTTGGGATAGATTGTGTGCAGAATAAATATCAATCAAGGAAGCATCAGATAGCTTTTACTTGAATGTTATGTAGAAATTTTTAGTATAGACAGGGGGTAGAATAGCTGGGGGGAATTGTATGATATGATATGATTTGGATTTCACCTTTTAATATTTGGGGAGTTAAAAATGAATTGTAATTTTAAGGTTACAAGGGAAGTCAAGGGAGGGGAGGGAAGGGTTAAGGAGGGTTAGGGAGGGGAAGAGGGGGGAAAGGGGGGAAAAATTTGTATTGGTAAAACTTTTTCAATAAAAAAAAAAGAAAAAGAAAAGGCTAGACAGCCATTTGTCTGAAATGATGGAGGGCAGTGATGGTGAAACTTTTCAACACCGAGTGCCCAAATCGGAATGCGTGTGCATGTGTGCATGTGTGCATGTGCCGGAGCACTGAAAAACAGCTGGCCGGCACATGCATGCCTCATTCTGGCCATTTTTCAGGCTGTTTTCAGGGTGGTTTTCTGGTGCTCCGGCACCCACAAAGACCAGCTGGCTGGGGTGCGTGTGTGCCCTGGATAGCAGAAGATCAGCTGGCGATGGTGTGTGCCCACAGAGAGGGCTATGTGTGCCACCTCTGGCATGCGTCCATAGGTTCGCCATCCCAGGTATATGCTTGAACAGGGGGCTGAAGAGGCAGCATTGACTGAAGAGGCAGCAGAGACATCTCTAGGCAAGACAGATTGGCGCCTTCTGCCGCCAATTTGCCTCCCACCGGCCGGTTCGCTCCCACAGAGAGGGCCTCCTCAGGGTGCCGTCAGTCAGACAATGCCGGCTGGCGACCCCCAGGGGGAGAGCCTTCTCTGTGGTAGCACCCACCCTCTGGAATGATCTGCCTCCAGAGTTAAGAACAATCTCTAACCTCCCGACCTTCCGGCGGGCTTTAAAAACCCATCTCTTTCAGCTCGCCGGCCTAGCCTGATTCCTATAGTATTTTATCATTTTAGAGTTTATTTTAATATGAAGCTAGTTTTAAATCTATGGCCACTTGTATTATTATTTTATTGAAATTTTAACTTTTGTATATTTGTTTTTTAATTGGCTGTACACCGCCCTGAGTCCGCAAGGAGAAGGGCGGTATATAAATCTAAATAAAGTAAAGTAAAGTAAAGTAAAGTAAAGTAAAGACAGATTGCCAAATGAAAGTAAAACACGGCGTTATCCCACCAGAAAAAAACCTGAGCAGAACCTCAAACCAAATTCCAGAAGGGATCAACCATCAAGTTGCTATTAGCTGTTCATTAAACGGAGATAATGCCACTCTCCCCCCCGCTGAGAAGCAAAGAGCCTTTTTTGGGCCGTTTTTGCCAAGGCTTTATGAAACATAATTTAAACTGCCTGGTGAGAGATGGCAGTTGCAAGCTACAGTAATCTACCTTGACAGCAGTTCTTTATTTGCAAAAATTAGAAGCCGGGTTCATTAAATGAAGAGTTTTCTCCTTTGTGGGCACCAATTTATTTTGCAATGCTGTTGGTATTTCAAAACTTGGCCGGAGAAAATGTCAGGGCTGATACAGAGCCAGCCAAACATTCTGGATCGCAGCTCCCTTAATTTGTGTGCGATGCACACACTGATTGGGTTTATGGCAATGATAGTTTGAAACAGTTGGGATGACCAGGTTTTATAGAACAGAGTAGAGTAGAGTAGAGTAGAGTAGAGCACAGTAGAGTACAGTAGAGTACAGTAGAGTACAGTAGAGTAGAGTATATAGAGAAGGGTAGAGTAGAGTAGAGTAGAGTAGAGTAGAGTGGAGTGGAGTGGAGTGGAGTGGAGTGGAGTGGAAGGGAAGGGAAGGGAGGGGTGGGGAGGGGAGGGGAGGGGAGGGGAGGGGAGGGGAGGGGAGGGGAGGAGAGGAGAGGAGAGGAGAGGAGAGGAGAGGAGAGAAGAGAAGAGAAGAGAAGAGAAGAGAAGAGAAGAGAAGAGAAGAGAAGAGAAGAGAAGAGAAGAGAAGAGAAGAGAATAATAATAGAATGGAACGGAACAGAATGGAACGGAACAAAAAGAACAGAACAGAACAGAACAGAACAGAACAGAACAGAACAGAACAGAATATATGGAATGGAATGGAACAGAATGGAATGGAATAGAATAATGAATGGGATAAGATGGGATGTCTCCATGGTCATGTGGCCGGCATGACTAAATGCCAAAGGCTCACAGAACGCTGTTACCTTCCCATCAAAGGTGGTCCCTATTTTTCTACTTGCATTTTTTGCATACTTTCAAACTGCTAAGCTGGGACAAGTAGCGGGAGCTCATCCCATTATGCAGTACTAGGGATTCAAACCGCTGAACTGCCAACATTTCGATCGACAAGCTCAGCGTTAGAAAGAGGGGGGATTATTGTTCAATTATTGGATAATGACTAACCAACATGAAGTAGCAATTTCAACATGAAATAGAAAATCAGAGTTTCTTCCATGCATTTTTGTTCTGTCGGTGGTTATAACCTTGGAGCCTGGTTGCTAATGATAATGTCCAGAAAAATGAATTTCTCCAGACTAGCAGTCAAATTAAATTTAACTGTAAGTCGGACATGATTAAGGAAATCTTGGGAGGGAAAAAAATAGAATAGTCTTGGTGGAAACAAGGACACACACATACACATAAGTAGAATGCCACTGTTGCCTACTCAACTGGTTTCATCAGCGACTTGTTTTTTTTTTAATATATTTTTATTATTATTTTTTAAAAATATACATCCATATTGTTTGTGAACAGAGTTGGTTCTGGGTATCATTCATATTAATCCAATTCCCAATAACAGTATTAGTAATCTCTATCACATTTATCAAATTTAAGTAATCCTCACTATATTGTTCAAACCAGGGCTGAAATCCAGTAGGTTCTGATAGATTCCGGAGAACAGGTAGCAGAAATTTTGAGTAGTTCAGGGAACAGGTAGCAGAAATTTTGAGTAGTTCAGGGAACTGGTAGCAGAAATTTTGAGTAGTTTGGAGAACCGGCAAATATCATCTCTGGCTGGCCCCAGAGTGGGGTGGGAATGGAGATTTTGCAATAGCTTTCCCCCCAGGAGTGGGGAGGGAATGGAGATTTTGCAGTATCCTTCCCCTGCCACACCCACCAAGCCACACCACGTCCACCAAGCTACGCCCACAGACCCAGAAGTAAAAAAAAATTGGATTTCACCACTGGTTCAAACATATATAAGCAAGAAATGCCTAACTCCTCATCTTTACCTCTATCTCCATCTATGTCTTTCTTGTTCAATCTAAACATTTCTCAATTGTATAGGAACCAATTTGGCTGGGTATCATTCATATTGGTCCAATTCATGCTAACATTGTTAATAATCTCAATCACATTGATCGAATTTATATAATCCTTATTATCTTATTTAAACATACATAAAAGGAGACTCCCTAATGTCATCTCTTCTTCTTTTTTAAAAAATATATTTTTTATTAAACAGGGTTTTTTTAAAACAGAAAAAGAGAAATTTTTACAATATTCTTCTTTTCAACGTTTTCGCCTCAGTAAACATTTTTTACATATCTATTTTTCTCCCTTACTTCAATTTACCATTTATACACGATTCTAATATTGATTTATATGCATAAAGATAACAATGTACTCAATTTCAATCATACATTCTGTGTCCGTTCCATTTCCACTTATTTATTACTACATTTAGTTAATTGTTTATTACTACTTGTTTATTACTACAAAAGTTAATAGCTTTTAACTTTTGTATGTAAATTGTATTTTATTTTGGCTGTTCACCGCCCTGAGTCCCTCTGGGAGTAGGGCGGTATACAAATTTGATAAATAAATAAATAAATAAATTTCAACTCCTATATCTTCCTCATTTACTTTTTCCTCTAACCAGGGGTGAAATCCAGCAGGTTCTGGAGAACCGGTAGCGGAAATTTTCGGTAGTTCAGAAAACCAGCAAATACCACCTCTGGCTGGCCCCAGAATGGGGTAGGAATGGAGATTTTGCAATATCCTTCCCCCAGGAGTAAGGAGGGATTAGGGATTTTGCAGTATCCTTCCCCTGGAGTGGGGTGGGAATGGAGATTTTGCAGTATCCTTCCCCTGCCACACCCATCAAGCCACACTCACAGAACCGGTAGGGGAAAAAAATTTGGATTTCACCCCTGCCTCTAACCATTCGTATCATTTATCCCATACCATATAGTATTCTGTTTCCTTCTTTTCTCGTATTTCTTTTGTGAGCTTGTCCATCTCTGCGTGCTCCAAAACTTTTCTAATCAAATTATTATTTTTTCCAATTCTGTGCATATATTATTCTTGCCGCTGTTGTAATATGTATAATTAAATATTGTGGGGTTTTTTTTTTTTTATCATATATCCCTGGTAGTATTCCTAACAAAAATATTTCTGGCTACGTTGTCTGGTTGTCTCTTCTAAATATATCCATCTCTTCTAATAACAGCATTTGCAATCCCTAGCACATTTATCGAATGTTAGGTAGTCCTCACTATCTTCTTCAAACGCACATAGGCAGTGACTTGTTCGATGTTTTAAACTAACATTTGTGAGAATAAGCACAATTCCACTGCGGTGGCAATGGGTACCCAGTTACATGACTTAATAGCAGTGAGGTGCGTTCCTCAGCAACAAAGGGTCACCTACAAGTATTCTGAAGAGAAATGATTTCTGGTGTTTTTATAATATACTCTTTTTCGACGAGTTCAAATCCGTTCACTTTGTGGACACGACGATGAGGTTTTCTTGGCAACAGCATAGAAACTGTTAGCCACTGTTGTCTTCCAGGGTGGGTTTTTTCAATTTACTAACCTAGGATAAAAATTTAGGGTCTCCTTGTGCCTCCCATCCAAGTGCCAATCAATTGTGATCGCGTATAACTCCAAGGGTCAGGCGGAATCCGAGCCAGTTTCTTTGCTTCTGAGAAATTACTGGGGAAAGAGAGTGTTTGTGGCTCAGAGTTGAACCGTGGGGTCCTTGATGCTCTCTAAACTTGGTGGTTTTCTTACAGACATCTCATGACCCAACTAGGTAACATCATCAATGCTAGAAGGGAGGAGGGTTCGCAGCGAGGAGGAGGGGATTATAGGGTCTGTGCTCTCTGAACTTGGTGGTTTTTTTGGAGACATTTCATGACCCAACTGGGAAACACCATCAGTGCTTAGAAGGGAGTGGGGATTGTGGAGAGGAGGAAGAGGACGATGACGACTGTGGAATTCTTGGTGCTCTCTGAACTAGATGATTTTCTTGAAGACGTTTCATGACCCAACTAGGTAACGTCATCAGTGCTAAAAAGGAGTGGAGTTTGCAAGGAGGAGGAAGAGGAGGAGGACAGTGACGACGACTGTGGGGTTCTTGGTGCTCTCTGAACTAGATGATTTTCTTACAGACATCTCATGACCCAACTAGGTAACATCATCAATGCTAGAAGGGAGGAGGGTTCGCAGGGAGGAGGAGGGGATTGTAAGGTCCATGCTCTCTGAACTTAGTGGTTTTCTTGGAGACATTTCATGACCCAACTGGGAAACACCATCAGTGCTTAGAAGGGAGTGGGGATTGTGGAGAGGAGGAAGAGGACGATGACGACTGTGGAATTCTTGGTGCTCTCTGAACTAGATGATTTTCTTGAAGACGTTTCATGACCCAACTAGGTAACGTCATCAGTGCTAAAAAGGAGTGGAGTTTGCGAGGAGGAGGAGGAGGAGGACTCTGCTTTCTGAGCTAGGAGATTTTCTTTCAGACTTCCATGACCCAACTCGGTAACATCATCAGCGCTAGAAAGGAGTGGACTTTGCGTGGAGGAGGCCTGTGGGGTCCTTGGCGCTCTTTGAGTTTGAGTTTGGCGGTTTTCTTGCAGGCATTTCATTAGGTAATATCATCAGTACTTAGAAGGGAGTGGCGTCAGCAGGGAGGAGGGAGCGGATTGGGTCCTTGGGGCTCACTGAGCTTGATTTTTTTCTTGCAAACAGATCGTGACCCAACTAGGTAATACCATCAATGCTAAAGGGAGGGAGGTTACAGAGAGGAGGAAGAGAGGAGGAGAGGGAGGAGGAGAAAGAGGAGGAGAAGAAGAAGAAGTGAAGAATAAGAGCCTTGGTGGCGCAGCAGACTAAGTGCTGCTAAGTACTGTTAAGTAAAACCAGCTGCCTGCAATTACTGCAAGTTCAAATCTCTACCAGGCTCAAGGTTGACTCAGCCTTCCATCCTTTCGAGGTAGGTAAAATGAGGACCCGGATTGTGGGGGCAATAAACTGACTTTGTATAAAAAAAGAACATCGCTTGTGGGGGTGGGGGGGGGGCGAAAGCCCTACTAAGCAGGTGTATACAAAAGTATGAAGGCTATTGCTTAACACATTGTAAGCCACCCTGCGTGTCCGGAGAAGGGTGGCATATAAATTGAACCAATAAATAAATAAATAAATAAATAAGTGGAAGAAGAAAAAGAAGGAGGAGAAGGAGAAGAAAAGGAGGAGGAGGAGCAGGAGGAGGAGGTGGTGGTGGAAGAGAAGGAGGTGGAGGAGGAAGAGGAAGAGGAGGAGAAGGAGAAGGAGAAGGAGAAGGAGAAGGAGAAGGAGAAGGAGAAGGAGAACCAAAGAGAAGACAAAAGCGATCAGCCATCTGCAGTAATATTAGAAAGCATTCTAATAACGGCGAACTGGAGAGGGAACTGCAGAAGGAAATTTCTTTTTTTGGTCTCAATTATTTCGATACTTCAATGGGGCTCGCTTTTCTCCTCTCACGGAAGTTCCTGGCTTAAATCTCCCAGGACCATCCTGGACAGGGGATCCTAAAACATCCGAGCAAAGGAAGTTCCTCTAAGCCATACTTAAGACAACTTTGCATCCAAAAATCCAAAGGGAATGTACATTTTCTAATTAGGTGATCTTCAGGATATATGTTCTCTGTCTAATTTGTGAGTTCTACCTTAAATAGCCCACTGGAGTCTAAAAAAAATGACCTCTTTCCATTAATCTAGCAGCGGGAGGAAGCTCTATGTGCAATTGGATTAAAAATAACTAATTACCCAAACACTGTGTTCCTGCAAATGGGTTCTCTAATTGAATGGCGCATACACTGTGTAGGCTGGATGAAAAAAAAAAAAGTGTAAATTGATGCATCCCATTTCTGCAAAGAAAAAGGAACCCGAATGTCAACTCGCAAAACATCCCTGGCTTGCTTTCAAGTTGCCATAGGCAAGGAGGATGGGAAAACAAATTTGCAGCTACGGCGAAGCATCACCACAGTCAAACACAAAAGCACATTCCAGACATATCTCTGTCAAGGCTGTTTCCCGGGGTTACCTACAATGGCCGAAGGGGAGTGATCTCTACAACCCATGAAATTGTTCTGTTGGCAAATGTGACTGATAACACATACTGATGTCAAGCTTGGGCTGTAAATTACGTGGGGTCAGAATTGGCTTCACTTGGAAGCTCCTAATAAATAAGAAATGGATTTCTTTTGAAGCTTGGCTCGAGGCTCGTGATTTAATTAGGACATCAGTCGGAACTCTTGATAAGGATATGGTTGTGAGTTAACCAGGAACGGTTATGAAGCAGAGCATAGAGTGTTTGCGCATGGAAACGGTGCTGAGAGTAGTTGTGAATAAACTGCATACAAGTAGTTTACTTATAGAGCAAAGTAGTTTACTTATAGAGCAAAGCAAAACCATAGTCCTTTTACCAATCCAAGTCTTAGCCATGCATAACCAATCCAGAGATACAAAACTTATTACCGGTTCGTAGAACAAGACATGAATCATTCAGGAACAATATAAAACAGTTCATAAAAGCAGTAATAAATAAACCATGATCAAATTGACCATGTAAAGAGACCAAAGATATCTATAACATAGCAGCAGGGAACAATATGGTGTAATGTCCACACTGACCACAATCAAACTCTCCTTAAATACAGTTGCTACAGAGCTCATCCAATCAGGATGCAAAATGACTCAGCAATACTCCGAATATATACAGGCAGTCCTCAACATACGACCACAATTCAGCCCAGCATGTCTGTTGTGGAGCGAGACATTTGTGAAGTGAGCTTTGCCCCCTTTTACGACCTTTCTCGTCACTGTTGTTAAATGAATCGCCGAGGTTGATCAGTGAGTAACCCGGTTGTTAAGTGAAACTGGCATCCCCATTGTCAGAAGGTCGCAAAGGAGGGTCCCATGACCTTGGGGCATGGCAACGGTCGTAAGTGTGAACTGGTTGGCAGGCGTCTGAATGTTGATCACATGATCCTGGGGATGTTGAAAAGTCGTAACTGTGAAAAATGGTCGTCAGTCACTTTTTTAAAGTGCCTTTGAACGGTCACTAAATGAACTGTTGTAAGTCAAGGACTACCTGTATAAAGGGACTCAGCCTTCTGTCCTTCCGAGGTGGGTAAAATGAGGACCCAGATCGTTGGGGGGAGGGCAGTAGACTAACTCTGTAAACTGCTTAGAGAGGGCTGTAAAAGCACTATGAAGCGGTATATAAGTCTAAGCGCTATTGCTATTTGATGCCTATTGTTTTCAGTGGAAGGACTTCACAATCCATCGGAAATCAAGAACTAAAGGACTATCTTCAAATATGTACCAAAACGCAGTCATAATGGCTTCTCTGCAGCCCTCAGCCAAAGCTGAAGAGAATTATACATAGTGATCTGTCCCCCTCTACACACACCCACAAAAACACAGCCAGTCGAGGGTTAAAGAAGCACTTGGCACACACCACAGTCCTTATCTCCAACTTGGCAGCGATATTCACACCGTCTGCCAAGTGCTTTAATTGTTCACAGAAAGAAAATCACATACGTAGCTTTGCCAAAATCCGTTCTTTTAGCAGCTTCAGGCTCCAATGACTACCAGATTGAGTTTTGTTCGTCACAGGGATCACTGACCACCACCCTCTCTTATATAGTCTCTGGGGTGTGATCCAGTGACTCATTGGTCCTGTGACTCAAGTGCAGTGACTCAGGTCTATTCCCTCGCACGCCTCCTCAGCTGCTGCAAGCGCTTATCTCGCCTTCGTTGACGTGCGTCCAGGAATGACGTCTCTCCCTCACTCTCATCTGAGACACCTGTTTCCCCACTACTTTGCTCTCTTTCAGCTGGCACCTGAGACGGTGCCAGAGGGGGGGGCTGGGAGATCTGGCTGCCTCCTCTTCCTCATGCTCAGAGCTTCCTTCCTTCAATGGGATAGGCTCAGAGGACGGGGCCACAACAGTTCCCCTCGCATATATGTGCTAGTCGTTCCCGACTCTAGGGAGGCGGTGCTCATCTCCATTTCAAAGCCGAAGAGCCAGCGCTGTCCGAAGACATCTCCTTGGTCATGTGGCCGGCTTGACTCAATGCCAAAGGCACATGGAACGCTGTTACCTTCCCACCAAAGGTGGTCCCTATTTTTCTACTTGCATTTTTTTTTAATTGAAAAAGTTTTACAATAAAAAATTTTTCCCCCTTTTTTCACCCCTGCCCCCACCCCCTCCTCCCCTCCCCTCCAACCTCCCCCCAACCCCAACCCCTCCCTCCCCATCCCACCCCTGACTTCCGCTACACATTTCTTAAAAAGAAAAACAACAACGAAAATTTTTAACAGCCAGAAAAACAAATACTATTATATGCTCAATTCTATTCTAATCTAAGTTGAGAGGAAGAGAAAAGAGAGAAAGAAAAGAATTAAAAAAAAAGATGAAAAAAATAAAATGAAATAATGCAAAGAGAAACCCATAAACATGAATATCTGCCTAAAATTAACAATATTGTAATAAAAGAAGGCACCAGAAAAAATAGCACAGGGATGCCGCAAAGGTCAAAAAATAGCCATTATGATATTTAAGCCAATTTAGAAACAGAAATAAAAAAAAATAAAAAAAAAAAGATAAAATAAAAAAAACATTACTAACATTACTAATCCTATATCATACTCGATCACTCCAAAGTTCTATACCTTACTTATTCATATTAGATAATGCCAGCTAGTTTAATCCGAACTACTCCCCCTAATTCAAGAACACAAAAATCCCCCCTTCAGGGAAAAAACATGCAATATAATATAATCATACATATATTGTTATAATTTTCCATAACTCGAGTTACAGTCTTCTCTTCTTCCTGATTGAAGTTAATTCTTCTTTCTTCACCTATATCCAATTGCGATACTCTTCATCTTCTGTCTGCCCCCATCAGTAAAACAAAACATTCCATATAAACCCCCCGTGTGACTTTATATAAATAACATCCAACCAAGAAGATGTTCACTCCTAGAGGGAGAATCATTCAAGCTAACGTGTTCTATTTCAGCAAAGAAAAAAACCCAATGCAGCTCCACCAAGCCTTAACAAAAGAATAAGAAAAAAAGATAAATAGAAATCCTTGAGACTGCATCCAGATGTTCTTGTAAAAACTGTTTCAAATCCTGCCACCCTTTGTTATCCACTCTTGGTTGTAAGACGTTTTCATTTCCATTCTTTCCTCTTAGATAATAATTTCCAAAAAAAACCATGATAGGATAATCACAAAACACTGCTACTATATAGATAACATCCAACCACGAAGATATTCACTCCTCCAGGTAGAAACATTCAAACTAACGTATTCTATTACAGCCTAAAAAAAAAACCCCAATGCAGCTCCGCCAAACCTTAATGACAAAAAAATCAAAAAGAAAAAAAAAGTCCTAGCAGCTGCATTCCCAGATGTTCTTATAACAACTATTTCAAATCCTGCCACCCTTTATTATTCACTCCTTCTGGTTGTGAGATATTTTCATTTCCATTCCTTCCTCTTAGATTATAAGTTCCAAAAAAAACTATGATAGGATAATCACAGAACGCTGCTAGTTCCAAAAAAAAAAAACCATGATCAGATAATCACAGAACGCTGCTACCATTGCAGCCCTCTGTTAAACTTGCTCAAGATGTTAAATCCAATTCAGAATAAAAAAAGAAACTCCAAATCAGGATGAAGACTTTATAATCCATAAATCCAAATCCATATAAACTTTAGGAATTTTATAACCGGTATCCAAGATTGTCCAAGCTTTCTGATAACAGCTGCATCTGATGAAGGACTTTACGACACTCATTAGTTACCTCTCGAATTTCCTCGTTAGAATCTGGTTCCTGCTGTTCGATATCACCATCCTTTTCTTGCGGAGCATTGGACCTCTGCTGCTGATCATCTTGAATAATAGTATTTCTTGAATCTTGCTCCAGCAGTTCAAGGTCCGGTGCTCCTAGATTAGGTTTACTGATGTGGTCTATTTTCCCATCTGAGAAGTCCATAGTAAGATCCTCCAAGAAACCAGATTGCACTCCTTGTTCTTTTAACATTCTTTGATTCATTCTTTGAGTCTCATCCTTCTGTTTACCTTTTACAAGCTCTCTTTCTTGTTTCTTATTCTTAAGGTCTTTCGAAGCTCCCTTAAAAATATTTTTATAAAAATGTTCCGCTTTTTCAATAGTATTCAAGCAATATCTCACTCCGTGATATCTAAAAATTATACCGGCTGGTAAGTCCCATCTAAATGGGATATTACTTTTCTTCAATTCTTTAGTTAAGAAAGCAAATTCTTTCCTTTTCTTTAAAACCTTCGATGGTAATTCTTTAAAAATATTAATTTGTTCACCTTCTACTTGCACTCTGGCAGAGTAGGACCTTTGTAAGATGTCATCTCTCAACCTTTTATCAGTAAAGTAGACAACAACATCTCTGGATAAGTTCTTTTGTTTGGCTACTCGTGAGTTGACTCTGTAAGCTTTCTCTATACAACCAAGAATTATCTCATCCTCAAGCTCTAGTAGTTCAGCAAGAACCTTTGCAATAGTTGCTTTTAAATCTCTCTGGTTTTCTTTAATACCTCTTACTCTGATAGCAGAGGCCATAGTTTTAATTTGAAGCATGATAATATCATTCTGTATAGTCTGATTACTAATCTCAGCTTTCACCAACCTTTCTTGTATTTCTTGAATCTGGGAGCCAATTTCACGGCTAATTTCAGTTACTTTCTCCTCCATTTCAATCACCACATTTGAAAGGTCTGAAATTACTTTAACAATGGTTTGACTTAATTGGTCATGCTTTCCAGCAATCAAATCCACAAGATTCTTCTGTGAGTTTTTAATTTTGTCAACTACACTCAATAAAGGAGTTGTTATAAGTTCTTTTAAGTCCCCTTCTGCCAATCCAGACAATTGCATCATCTCAGCCTTATTCTTTAACTGGCTCAAGGGGGAGCCCCCCCTTCCTTTAGTCATCTTTATTTTACTTTAAATGGCTTTAGTATACTACTTCACTTTGCCATACTTTACTTTAAAAAAGATATCCAAAAAAAAGGGGAAAAAAATTTCTTCTTACTTTAAGTAACTCTCCCATAACAAGGCATTCATTTCAAAGCTTCCGTTTTCAATCGCTCTGGCATTCTTTCAATTAAGACCAGTCGCCATTTTAAAAAAAAACTTTCTTAGGAACTTTCACTTCTCTTCCTCTCCTTCCCCCCTCCTCTCGTTGCTCTTCCAAAAAATCAGTAAAAAAATCAGTTTAAAAAATCCATACTTGCTTCATCTTTGCTTCTTTCTTTTCTTTTGCTTCTTTCTTATTCAGCTTACTCCATAGACGCTGTGGTGTTGCTTCCAGCGTCTGGCTCCGCTAATTGCTTAGCGGAGGACAGTCCCGTCGCGGAGCTTCTCTGGAGGTATGGAGGGGGCCATCCTTCTGAGCCCTCCCCAGGACAAGCGAAACGATCCTGGGGCAACTCAGGGGGCCCTGCCTCACCCCCAGAAGCTCTGCCTGCTCCTCCCACTGAGGAGCAGGTTGTTCGAGCCGCCTGCCAGCTGTAAGGCGGCTCTAACGCGGCGGGATGCCGGCGGGCATGGAGGAGCCCGCCGCCGACGAGGAAGGCGCCACCGGAAGCCTACTTGCATTTTTTTTTTACGTGCTTTCGAACTGCTAGGTTGGCAGAAGCTGGGACAAGTCACGGGAGCTCACCCCGTTAGGCGGCACTAGGGACTCGAACCGCTGAACTGCCGACCTTTCGATCAACGAGCTCAGCATCTTAGCCACTGAGCCAAAGGTGTGGCCTTGCAAAAGCCTTATAAAGTGATACTAATACTTCACGTGATTTTGATTCTTTGCCTCTGTTTATACAACCAAGGATTGTATTCATTTTTTGGGTTGCTGATTTACCCCCACCTTATCAAACACTTAGGAAGTGAGGGCTTAGTAACACAAGCAAACAGCAGCCAAAAACTTCATAGTCAGCCATCAGCACCCCGATCAATATCTAAAAAGCCACCCCCCACTGGCACCATATAAATACCAAATTCTATCACTGTTGGTGGACCTGCAACCAGGCACAAAAAATCTGGAGGATGATATCGAAGTGGATCTCGGAAATTGTAAGAGAAGATTTTGATTTTGACCCAAAATTTTGACTTCTCCTGGGAATTCTGAAAACAGAATATGCAAAAGAGAAAAGGTATTTGGTTATACATATAGTGACAGCCGCAAGAATTTCTTTTGCCCAGTATTGGAAGGAAAGACAGTTACCATCTGAAGAATTTGTTATAAGGAAAGTACTGGAGTGTGCCGAAATGAACGAATTATCTCTAGAAATTAATGACAGAGAAGATTCGGAATACTATGGCGTGTGGGACATGTGTTAGGAGTGGATGGAGAAAAGAAATAAAAAATGAGATAGTGTATAGAGATTAATCGCTAGCTAACTAATGAAGATTAAAAGAAATGAACAATATCACTTGCACTTCAAGGGCTTGAATATTATTGAGTATTATTATACGTAATAGTTTCTAGACAAAATTTATTTATAAGAAGTAATATTATATGTATGGCAAGTTAAAAGTTTGTGTTTATGTATTTGCACCACGGAACCGAAAATGTTTCCTATTGTATTGCTAATCCGTATAAATAAAAATATTTTTTTAAAAAAATAAATAAATAAATACTAAATAAATAAATACAGAATAGCCGAAAGCACAAACACAGCTAGAGACAAGTTCCTTGGCGATGAGCTCCAGCATGAGCCCGAAAGGTTGGAAGACAAAACCTCTGGTCACAGTGACTAACCCAGATGGTACTCTGCAACTTTATCCTGGGACATGAATATAAACTGACAGCAACCAGCACTCCCTACTGGCACTGATGATGTTACCTGGTTGGATAATGAAAAGTCTACAAGAAAACAAGCAAATTCAGAGAGCACCAATGACCCCACATGTATATTCGCCTTCATTCGTAAGTTAGAATCCTTTCACTGAAAAATTGTATCCTGGCTGATGCAGGTTTTTTTTTACTCTGCTAAAAAAAGGCGGGGGGAGCCATCTAAGCTACCAAGGACATTGTTCATTATACTTTGGAGAGAAAAAAAGTCAGTGTAATCATCACCAACTCTGCAGCTACTTGTTTAATACCAAACGACAGTGATACAATTATTAATTCCACCGGTGTCTGTACGGTAATTGAAAATGCTGCAAGCTTAAATGCTAATTGTCCTTGTAGATGCTCTCCATCAGAAGCTCACAGTGGTACCAAGTTTGGGTTTTGAAGGAAGGCACGTTGCAGTCCATTGTGGCATGCGGGGAAAAAAACCCCCCAACAATCTGAAAAAGTGCTTTACAGCTCACTTAGTAGAACCTCGGTGGCGCAATGGTTAGAGCGCTGTACTGCAGGCCATTTCTGCCGACTATCGGCGGCCTGCAATTTGGCAGGTCAAATCCCACCAGGCTCAAGGTTGTCTCAGCCTTCCATCCTTCCGAGGTGGGTAAAATGAAGACCCAGATTGTTGGGGGCAAGAGGCTGATTCTGTAAACTACTTAGAGAGGGCTGGAAAGCCCTGTGAAGTGGTATATAAGTCTAAGGGCTATTGTTATTCCTTCCTTCCTTCCTTCCTTCCTTCCTTCCTTCCTTCCTTCCTTCCTTCCTTCCTTCCTTCCTTCCTTCCTTCCTTCCTTCCTTCCTTTCTTTCTTAATTCCCTTTCTCATTCTCCTTCCTGGTGGTACAGTGGTTAGAATCCAGTATTGCAGGTCAAGTCTGCCCATTAGCAATAGTTTGATCCTGACCAGCTCAAGGTTGACTCAGCCTTCCATCTTTCTGAGGTGGGTAAAATGAGGACCCAAATTGTTGGGGGCAAGAGGCTGACTCTGTAAACTACTTGGAGAGGGCTGGAAAACACTGTGAAGCGGTATATAAGTCTAAGGGCTATTGTTATTCCTTCCTTCCTTCCTTCCTTCCTTCCTTCCTTCCTTCCTTCCTCCCTCCCTCCCTCCCTCCCTCCCTCCCTCCCTCTCTTAATTCCTTTTCTCATTCTCCTTCCTGGTGGCGCAGTGGTTAGGCTGACTCTGTAAACCACTTGGAGAGAGCTGTAAAGCCCTGTGAAGCGGTATATAAGTCTAAGTGCTATTGCTAAGTGCTAGTACATGATGTCTGTATTACACGGCGGTATGATTTTTCTACTCTAGAAATGAACTGAAGCTATTTTGTCAGTTTTAACCATTCTGGAACAAGGTCTTGACATGTTCTGCTCACTACAGCTTTACTGTACAGGTAATCCTCATTTCACAACCATGAATGTCTATGGAGATTCTCAGTCATCCAGGTCATGGTTGTCCTAAAGGTGTTTTTTTTCAAAAGACAATTGGACTTTCTTGGTTTTTCCTTGAAGAGTTTTCACTTCTCATCCAAGAAGCTTCTTGTTGCGGTCCGCCAGCAGCCTGTGGAGCTGGCAGTGGAGTCGGACAGTGAGGAGGCTGGGGAGGAACATGGGCCAGTCCTGGAGTCTGGGGAAGGCCCGGACAAGGGCTCTGTGTCGGAGGCAGAGATGGGGCCAGGGCTATCTGGGAGTGATGCACGGACCCCAGAGTCTCCAGAGTTGGACGGCAGAGAGGCAGAGGAACAGGAGGATCCTGTTCCTAGTGTGCGCATGAGCAGAGCTGCCAGAAGGCATGAACAGTTAAAACAAAAGGGACGACTCGGGAGTAAGGCCTGGAGATGATTGGCCCCTCCCATAAGGCTTAAAAGTGGAGCAAAGGCGCTTTGCAGGAAAGCAACATTGTTAACTCTGTTCCTAGTCGGCATCTCTGTTTGTTTCTGGAATCCATGTGGCTTTGCCAAGTAGGTCTTTGGCAGAGTGTCAAGGGAGATAAAGGTTGGTGATTATCCCGAAGGGCTTCTCCCGAAGGACTTTTTACAACTAATTGGGACTCAGCTGTGAATGAACGTAATTCATAGCTGTTGCAATAAAAGAGTTTTTTGGGACTACTTGTGTGTTTCAATGACTCAGGAAATCGAGGCCACAACACTTCTTCAGTCCAGTTCTTCAGTTCTTCCAGGGCTAGAAGAAACCTTGGAGGTCTTAGTGCACCCCCTTTTCCATGGCAGGGGATTCTATACAGATTACAGATGTAACAGAGTTGGAAGGGACCTTGCTGGTCATCTAGTCCAACCCCCTGTCCAAGCAGGAGACCCTATACCATTTCTGACCACTACCATTCCAATCTTCCATTCCAGATTTGATAGGATGGATACGTGTGATCATAGAAAGAGTAAGAGGAAACAGAAGAGAATAGTAAGTCCAACCCTCCACTCAAGCAGGAGACCCTATACCATTTCAGACAAATACTTGTCCAGTCTCTTCTTAAACACCTCCAGTGATGGAGCAGCCACAACTTCTGGAGGCAAGTCATTCCTGTTGGGAGAAATGTCCATTTGGGTTCAGTTCCAACTGGGGAAAAAGACACTGGATTCATGGAAGTTGCCTGGAAAGAAGGTTTATTGATGAATAGGATCACATGGCTTGAGATCCTGGGCAGAAAAAAGGGAAGAGACGCCGAGAGTCCCTGAGTTTTATAAAGTGGTGGATTTCAAAAAAAAATTATTATCAGTTCTGTGAGCGTGGCTTGGTGGACCTGGCATGGCTTGGTGGGTGTGGCAGGGGAAGGTTACTGCAAAATCCCCATTTCCTCCCAATCAGCTGGGACTTGGGAGGCAGAGAATAGATAGGGGCGGAATTTTTACTACCGATTCTCCAAACTACTCAAAATTTCCGCTACCAGTTCTCCAAAACTGGTCAGAACCTGCTGAAACCTAGCTCTGGTTTTATACTCTCTCTGGCTTTCAACTTCCTGGGGCACAGGAAGAGTATCCCGATTGGTTGCTGTCAGAGATCATAGCTATCTTTTTAGGTTTTCTGTGTGTTAAGTTCGGTTGACTCGTGCTGGGTGATGATGTAATGAAAGGGCTTTGGGCAATTCCTACTATGGCTCTGCCTGAAGGAAGTAGATCTTTGTTGTGTAGAATGGACTGGCCCAGGCCTTGATGTCCCATTGAAAAAGGTGGGAGGGGTTGAGTTTTTGCCTCCCTTTTAAGGGAAACATTCTGCCCTTTTAATATTTCCTAAAATTTCTCATTTTCCTAGGAGAGGGGTGGGTGCTACCTTCCTACATTCCACTAGATTGATGGTTCTAACTGTCAGGAAATTTCTCCTTATTTTTAGGTTGCTTCTCTCCTCGATTAGTTTCCATCCGTTGCTTCTTGTTCTGCCTTCAGGTGCTTTGAGCCAGTGGTGGGATTCAAATAATTTAAGAACCGGTTCTCTGCCCTAATGACCAGCTGGATAGATGTGGTTCGGTGGTCATGTTACCGTGTGGGCATGGCCAACTCAACATCACTCATGTCAATGGGTGCTTCGACTTATCTGTTACAATGTAATATGGGTTAAGCAGAGAGGCAGTTTCTGTAAACAGGGCAATAAAGATTAGGCTAGAAACACCACCAGAATGTTTCCTTCCTGCCTGCCTTACAGGATTAGCCCTGTAAAGTGGAAAAAAACAAAATGAGATTTCTTCCAACAACCGGTTCTCCAAACTGCTTAGAAAGTTAACAACCGGTTCTCCCAAATAGGTGCAAACTGGCTGGATCCCACCACTGGCTTGAGCCCTTCTTCTTTGTGGCAGCCCCTCAAATCTCAGAAGACTGCTATCATGCCATTTCAAGGTCATGTCCTCCATATCTTGCCATGGAACTGTCTAATCAACCCTCTTTTTAATTCTAGGATACAACCTAGAATTTCTTGCAAATCAAGGCTATTAGCTTCCCCCAGTGGGCCAGGGGAAGATTTATGCAATGGACAACCCACATTCTAAATATTCATGTCTGTTTTCCAGCAGAGTTATCCCAGCAGCAGGATCTGAGTTGATGGATGTATGGCAGCATCCTAAGTATAAATTAGCAGATAAGGCAGGTCTGTTCTACTTAACTTTCTACCTCTGGGGAAAGATTTCTGCTCTGGAAAATGTTCATGCTGTTTTTTTTAAATTAAAAAACTGCAGGAAAAAATAGTCGGATCAGATTCAAGGTTAAGGGAGGGACGGGGGACTGCATTTCCTAAAATATTCAAGATGGCCAAGGAGTGACCTATTACCCTGATCTGGTTCAACAGCACCAGAATTCCCTTAAGAGTGAAGGTTGATTTTTATTTTATTTTATTTTCCATAGCGCTTCCTGGTGCTGCTCATGGAACGGTGCAGTTTGCAGAGTTCCATGGTCATTCCAGGAAATGTCAAGTGAACAAAGTAAATTTAAAAAAGACATGCATAAAACGTTACCACACTATAAAAAAGAGGCTGAGACTCCAGATAGAGTGCAGGGAAGAGCAACAAAGATGATGAGGGGACTGGAGGCTAAAACATACGAAGAACGATTGCAGGAACTGGGCGTGGCTAGTCTAGTGAAGAGAAGGACCAGGGGAGACAGGATAGCATCTTCCAATATTTGAGTGGCTTCCAAAGAGAGGAGGGGGTCAAGCTGTTTTCCAAGGCACCTGAAGGCCAGACAAAGAATAAGGGATGGAAACTGATCAAGGAGAGATTCAACCAAGCAATACGGAGAAATTTCCTAATGGTGAGATCAATTAATCAATGGTATAGCTTGCCTTCAGATGTTGTGAGAGCTTCATCACTGGAAGCTTTCAAGAAGAGACTGGATTGCCATCTGTCAGAAAGGGCGTAGGATCTCCTGCTTGAGTAGGTGGGTTGTTATTCTGTTTTTTTAAAAAAATATTTTATTCATTTTTCAATAAACAGAAAACCCAAAACATCCATACAGAAATACAAAAAAAGAGAGAGGAATACAATAGATACCAAAAGAAAAAAAAAGAAAAAGAGAGGGGGGTGGAGAACATTTTTTAATGCAGACTTGTGTCCATTTACAAAACTTATCCCTATAAAATACTTACGCTCTGTGTATTTTGCTTCATCAAATTTTGTTATGTCTGGGCCTGTTTCACGTTTCTCTTTTTAATCCACTTGTACCATTTCACTGCAATTCCCTCTACATGGGCCTGCCCCTGAGATGCACCCGGAGACTCCAGCTGATCCAGAATGCAGCCGCACGGGTTGTTACGGGAGCCCCTTGTTACTCCCATATAACACCCCTCCTACGTGAGCTGCACTGGTTACCAGTGGTTCTCCGGGTCCGCTTCAAGGTGCTGGTTCTCACCTATAAAGCCTTACATGACTTAGGTCCGGGATATTTGCAGGACCTTCTCCTACCTGCTTCCCACAGTCCTGTTCGCTCACACAGGGCCGCTCTCCTCAGGGCTCCGACGGCGAGCCCAGGGGTAGGGTGTTCTCTGTGGGTGCTCCCACCTTCTGGAATGAGTTACCTACCGAGCTCCGGACGGCTCCTGATCTCCACTCCTTCCGTCAGGACCTGAAGATTTGGCTGTTTTATTATTTATTATTCTGGGTTTTATTATTTATTATTAATTAGTTATTTGGTTTAAATGGGATTTTATTGTACATGTTTATTTTATTGTACATGTTTCTTAACTTGTGTTCGCCGCCCTGAGTCCTTCGGGAGAAGGGCGGCATATAAATACATGTAATAAATAAATAAATAAATAAATTTCTCCCATGATACATAATACTCCGAATCTGTCATTCCTTTCCATTCCAATGTTGGTTTGTCCATTTCAGCGCAGTCATTAATTTTTTTTTTTAATTACTTGATCCTCGGAGGACGTCTTCACATTTTTCCAACATTGCGCAACAGCCAATCTCGCCGCTGTTGTGTTATTCTGTTATTCTATGTAGAAAATAAGTTTAATGCTTGTCTACCTCTCACCAGATATATTTTCTAAGGACCAGCAAATGTTGCAGGATGATGATCATGATTATTATTACTATTATTATTTTTGCAACTATCATTAATGCTTCCCTGGTTCTGCTGGCAGTGAAATAATCGAATTAACTCACCAAAGGGTTCCTGCTGCAGAGTTTTAACTCCTAATGAAAAGAGCCTTCGAAGTAAAGTAGCCATAAAAAAACCGCACGCACACACAATCCTCAGGAATTAACGAACCGCTTAAAGTTAGTTATTCAAACTTCAGTCCGTAAAGTTTCCATGCTGTGTGGGATTTTTGCGAGGTGAATTCAGGACCGAGAGCCAGGGTTCCTGGTTGGGGAAAGCTGCTTTCAAATTACACCTCAGCAAAGTGTTCCTTTTTGTGTAGCTCCGCCGGAGTGCAGCTTTGAAGGGAAGTTCTACCTAGTGGATCAAAAGCGATGCAAAGTCCTTGAAAGATCAGTTCGACTGTTGTGGCTTCTGTTGGGAGACATTCAGATACTTTCGGGCTGCAAAGAATGGAGGAAGGACAAGGATATGAAATTTCAGCTTTTCCTTTTTTTAGAACATGAAACGATGGCTCCCGGGAGAAGTGCAATTCTTGATTTAGGCCTCCGTATAAATACTGCAAAATTGCCATGATGCCTTATTAATGGGTAGCTGTCACGACCCCTAAGGGTTAATGAATAATGCTAAGGTGTTTATACAGCTTCATCTTGGACATATTTCATGGCCCACCTACTATTTCTTGGCAAGATAGAGGTGGAGGGATAACTGGCAACCAGTAATTAAAAGGCAGTTAAGTTGTTCGTCAGATGCCCAGATGATACTGGGTTGTATTTATTTATTTATTGTATTTATTTATTGGTTCGATTTATATGCCGCCCTTTTCCGGAGACTCAGGGCGGCTTACAATGCGATAAGCAACAGCCTTCATACTTTTGTATATATCTGCTTAGTAGGGCTTTCGGCCCCCCCTAAGCAGTGTTCTTTTTTATACATAGTCAGCTTATTGCCCCCACAAACTGGGTCCTCATTTTACCTACCTTAGAAAGGATGGAAGGATGAGTCAACCTTGAGCCTGGTGAGATTCAAACTTACAGTAATTGCAGACAGCTGGTGTTAATCACAATGCTTTAGTCTGTTGAGCCACCATATGATCCTTCTTATTAAACAATAAACCAAATTATTTTCCACAGTACCTCTTAAATCTTAAATCCAATTTTCAATTACTTTTTCAAATATATATATATTTATACCACTTCAATATCTTAATCACTTCTAATTGAACACTAAATCTAATTAATTCATAATACAATATAATTTCCAATTTTTCAGTTAAATTCCAAGATTACAGTTAAAAAATGTTCCAATTGTTGCATTTTCCATAGTTACAATTAAAGATATCCCAAATATTACAATCTCGCCTATTAAACTTTTTTGTGTCTCTAAATCTTATTCCAATTCATTTATAAGTCGAGATAATTATCCATTGCTTTATACTTATTTGTTTCTTGATCACTTTAATTGGGCATCAGGAGAATTTGACCTCAAGATTTCCTAGAAGCTGTGCATAAAATACAGCTTACATTTATCAAATGTAAACCTTACATTTATCAAATGTAAACCTTACATTTATCAAATGTAAGGTTGGATTAAAGTGGTTGAAGGCACAGGTATCCATTCCTAACCCCAGGAAAACCTGGGTGATAAGACGTGTATTGCGAAGGTCAAAATCCTATGGCGTCCTTGGTGGTCTCTGGCTACAAATATTCTCCTCTATTAGGACAAATTCGTGCCTAAAGTGGGACTAGAACTCACTGTCTCCTAGTGAATAGCCCAAAACCATCTAACCAACTATTGTGCCTAAGACGGAACTAGAACTTACCATCTCTTAGTGATTAGCCCAAAGTCACCCAGCTGGCTTTCATGTCTAAGGGCAGGACTAGAACTCACCATCTCCTGGTCGTTGGCCCAAAGTCACCCAGACAGCTTTCATGCGTAAGTGGGACTAAGACTCACAGGCTCCTGGTTTTACCTTCACCACTATACCAAATAGGGTCTCAATTCCTCAAGGTAAAATAATTTAGAGGGACGTTCTGATTATTCTCCACCTAACTTGTTGGTAAACAATTCACACACCGAGATACAGAGATTGGTCTATTTATTTACGTAATAAATAAATCCGTAATAAATTAACTAGGCATGAAAGCCCGGCCTTTGGGTATTTAAGCTAGCTAAGAAATATGTACTTCAAAACATTCCAGCAAATCTGAAGAGGATTTCATTTTCAAATAGGCACAGAGAACGGAGCCTGTTAATCACTTTCTGCATTTAGAATGGAATTTATTGAGCCAAGGGATTATGTTTTTATTAATAAGTAATAGAGAGGTATGCAATACGTCATCTGTATATCGTGTAGAATCATGCAAGTTCATATAAATATTTTGGATATGTTCAGAAGCAGGTCAAAAACAAGAGGAGGAAGGGAAGCGGAGAAAACCTTGAAATGTTTCGAGGGTATCTCCAAAATTATAAGGACGCAGTGGCTCAGTGGCTAAGACGCTGAGCTTGCCAATCGAAAAGTTGGCAGTTCAGAGGTTCGAATCCCTAGTGCTGCGTAATGGGGTGAGCTCCCGTGATTGTCCCAGCTTCTGACAACCTAGCAGTTCGAAAGCAGATAATAAAATGTATGGATCCATGTGAACTTTTCAAAACCCACACTAGACTTAAGACGCAACGTTCAAAGATTCTGGATGGTGCCAATGCATGGCAAAAGCAGTTTGGACTAATGAGTAAGGCACCAGGCTAGAGACCAGGAGATGGTGAGTTCTAGTCCCATTTTAGGCATGAAAGCTGGCTGGGTGACTTTGGGCCAATACCAGGAAGTGGTGAGTTGTAGTCCCACCTTAAGACAGGAAAGCCAGTTAGGTGATTTTGTTCCAATCACCAGGTGACTGTGAGTTATAGTCCCATCTTAAACATGAAAGCCAGTTGGTTGACATTTGGGCCAATCAAAAGAAGATGAGTTCTAGTCTTGCCTTAGGCATGAAAGCTGGTTGGGTGATTTTGGGCCAATCGCCAGGTGACTGTGAGTTATAGTCCCGCCTTAGACATGAAAGCCGGTTGGTTGACTTTGGGCCAATCGCCAGGTGACTGTGAGTTATAGTCCCGCCTTAGACATGAAAGCCGGTTGGTTGACTTTGGGCCAATCACCAGGAGACGATAAGTTCTAATCTTGGAGATATGGAGTTCCAGAGGGCAGGTGATGAGATTGGAAAGGCGTCCTTTGATGGCATTCTTTAACTGAGGAAATCTCAGTTGTCAAATAATTCCATTTCAGTCGATATTTAAACATCTCAGAAGGAATTTTCTTGCATTTATTTTGTAAATACGCATTCAGATTAAGAAAGAGAATTTGGTGCGGAAAACATTTTGGTAAAAAGAGAATTTGAACCCAAGTGTCATTGGAGCACAACAATGGTCTTGCCCTAGTTAGTTACGAAGTGGACAAGAGATAAGTGTGAACACCATTCTTTAGCACCAATAGAAGAAAATATTTGTAGCTCACAACTGAACTCTGAGGTTCTTTGTGCTCTCTGAGCTTGGTAAGCTTTTTGTGGACGTTTCACTACTGTTGTGGCCCGTCAGTGGCCTGTGCAGATTGTAGCTGATTCCGACAACGAGGAGGCTGGTGTAGTGCAGCGCCAGCAGCCTGTGCAGCTGGCGTTCGAGTCGGACACTGAGGAGGCTGGAGAAGATGTGGTGCCAGAGACAGGGATTCAGCCAGGGCCTTCAGAACCTCCAGAAGCTCCCATAAGTGAAGAGGACGAAGAGGAGGAGCCTCTTCTCGATGCACGGGCACGCAGAGCTGCCAAAAGGCAGGAGTGGCTCCTCAGGAGGAGGTCTCCTCGAGAGTAAGGCTTGGGGCTAATTGGCCACTTCCTTAGCCTATTTAAGGAGGAATGCCAACTGAAGCAATTTGCAGAGAACAACTTTAGTTCACTCTCCTTCGCATCTGCAAAATTGCTTCTGGGCTTTCTGCCAGCTCTAGTAAGACTGTGATTACCTTATCTTAGAATTCTGGTAGGCTGTTAAGACAGTTCATTAACAGCCTTTGAATGATAAAGACTAAGTTATTTGAGTAAACTAAGCTTTGTATAGAGTTTGTGTGTGCTGCGTTCTTTGGGGTCCGTAGCTGGGGCAGAACAACTACCCAACTAGGTAACATCATAACTGCTAGAAGTAAGTGAGGTTTGCACTTTTATTTTTTATTGTTCAATACCCCAATAAAGAAACTATTAACTCAGACAAACAAGCTATTAGTAAACAATAGCATGATGAAGGAACCATCAAGGACCCTCCTACAACAGGGCAAGCCACTAGGAGGTGGTATTCAGCAAGTTCTGACCAGCTCTGGAGAACCGGTCAAAAGTGGAAATTTTGAGTAGTTTGGAGAACCGGTAAATGCCACCTCTGATTGGCCCCACCCCCATCTATTCTCTGCCTCCCAAGTCCCACCTGATTGGGAGGAAATGGGAATTTTGCAGTAACCTTCCCCAGGAGTGGCGAGGGAATGGAGATTTTACAGTATCCTTCCCCTGCCACGCCCACCAAGCCACGCCCACAGAACCGGTAGTAAAAAAATTTGAATCCCACCACTGAAGCCACTGTATAAGAACAGAGGGCAAATCCCACTTCCTTCTAGCACTGATAATGTCACCTAGTTGGATAATGAAACGTCTCCAAATAAATCACCAAGCTCAAAGAACACCAAGGACCCCTTAGCTCTACAATCCACACCATAGTTGTTGGCTGTTTCCATATTTTAATTTCTTCTCAGTGGAAAATTTCAGGTGTAACATTATCCGGGCTTTTCATTTTTTAAAAAAGTAGTTCCACTACCGTCCCTAATAAAGGGAAATTCTTGAATGATCCCTGAGGAAATTTTCTTTTTCCTTTCCTGGGAGAAATTTGCAAAATGCATCCACTTCATTTTTCTCTCCCCCCACACAAATTTGGTGGTGAGTTGGGGAAAGACATTAGTGTTGTCGACCGCCAGCGGCCAGTGGAGCTGGCAGAAGATTCGGACAGTGAGGTGGTTGGGGAAGAACATAAGCCAGTCTTGGAGTCTGGGGAAGGCTCGGATAAGGGCTCTGCATAGGAGGCAGAGAGAGGGCCAGGGCCGCCTGACAGTTGTCAGCTGCCTTCAGAGTCGGACATCAGTAGGGCAGAACAACAGCTGGAGCCTGTTCCCAGTGTGCGCATGCACAGAGCTGCCAGGAAAAGGGGACAGCTAAGGAACAAGGGGAGACTCAGGAGTAAGGCCACAGATGGACAGTGAATGGCCCCTCCCCTAGGGAATAAAAGAGGAGCGCAAGGGGAGTGGAGTTTGCAGGAGGCAATTTGTTCGCTTAATTGGTTCGTGACTCTCAGAGACCCCTTGCCAAATTTTGAAGATATCGGCCTGGCAGTTCTCCAAGCCAGATAAGGTCTGTGACTGTAAATTCTCCCTTGAAAGACTTTGTTGGATGTGAATGAGAGAAATTCACAGTAACTTAATAAAAAAGGGTTTTTGTCGGCACAAGGAGCTTGCGCTGTGGTTTGGGAACGCTAGGTCAAAACAATTAGGGCTTGGACTTCTGAGTTCCAGTATTATGTGCTGATACGTAGGGGTGGAAGCTCTTAAAATCCAGTTTTGTGGATTTTCCTTGGTACCACAAAAACACTCTTACTGCTCGCATGCTCCAGATAGTCCTCAACTTACGACCACAGCGGAGCTCAAAATTATTGTTGCTAAGCGAGGCAGTTTTTCAGTGAATTTGGTCTTATTTTGTGACCTTCCTTGCCGCCTTGTTAAGTGAATCACTGCAGGCGTTAAGTAAGTAACGTGGTTGTTAAATGAATCGTAACACTGACTTTGCTTGGAAGAGGGTTGTGAAAGGGAATCACATGATCTCGGGACACTGCAACCGAGATAAATACGAGTCAGTTGCCAAGGATCTGAATTGACCATGGGGACGCGTTAACGGTTGTAAGTGTGATAAAGCCAGAGGTCCCTTTTTTTCAGTTCCGTAATATTAAAGGGTCACTAAATGAACGGTTGTAAGTCGAGGATTAGCTAAAAAGTGAAACCAGTTGCTTATCTACTCCAAGCAATTCAATGAGAACTGGATTCCATCCAATCTTGAAACCGATAAGAAATCTTAACCCAGGTGAGGCTTCTGTATTCAACTTGATTTTACCATCCATACTCTTGACGGTCTGCAACATCGAGATTGCCTTGAAATGAAGTGTAGGCTTTGTTCTGACAAACAATTCTGAACAGCGCACGTTTTAATTAATGTTAAGAGTGCCATTAAATAGAAAAACGAGGCCCCTGAATTGTTTTTAAGGAGATTCAAAAAGAAGAAAAATAAAAATAAATGTTGTTTTGCCTCAGGGCAGGGTTCTTTTTTTGGGGGGGGATGAAGGAAAGAGGAGGAGTTGAGGGGGTGAGGGGGGAGATTTTTAAAAAATGAAGACAAAAAGGAATAGAAGAAGAAAGAAAAGAAGAATAAAAAAGTAAGTTTGTGCCAGATCAAGTTTGTTTGTGCCAGAGGATGGAGGCTGGATTTACCGTATCTTTTGGACTATAAGACGCACCTAAATTTACAGGAGGAAAACAAGGAAAAAATAGGTTTTGGCCTCCGCGTGTTGTGTTTTCGCCCTCCCCGGCTCCCAGAATCACTCTACATGGCCCAGTTTAGCCAAAAACGTTGGGCTCCCAAGCCCTCCATGCATCACATATTCACCCTCCCAGGCCCCAGAAGCACTCTGCAGGGCTCTGCATGGCCCGTTTTCACCAAAAATGGGCCCCTTTTTGCAGAGTATTTCTGGGGGCCTGGGAGGATGAAAACGCAACATGCAGAGGGTTCAGGAGGCCAAAAACGCCCATATTCAGTCTATAAGACGCACCTACTTTTGCGGTGGAGGGGAAGATGCTTCTTATACTCCAAAAAATATGGTAATTCGTTTGTGACTATGTAGGAATTCTAGACTGATTCCCTCTTTTCACTCCACCTCCAAGTTCGGCCATTCCTTCTGCTGTCACATCACCTCCTTCATGCTGAATATGTTTTCGAATGAATATAGATATCCCAGCTATCTCTGAATAATTTGCTCATAAAAGAAACATCAATCATGCGTTCTGGACCATTAAAGGAGAATCAGCCTTGGAAAGTCATGGTCAATCAGGAGCTCTCAGAATAAATGAGTGCCTTTGGGTTTCTGTGAATAATTATATTGCCCCGTTGATGAATTAGACAAAGTCTAAAACTGAGTAACAGAAGAAGGACTTTATGATGGTGCTCACACAAGCAGAAAGTACATAAGCAGGTCAATTAAAGAACATGTGCAGCTTGATAGGTTTAAACTTTGGTTAACTTCTTGTGGCTCCGTGTGTTCGACAAAACTACTTCATTTGTATATTTTACACGTGAGCATCTCTGGAGATTCTCAGTCATCCAGGTCATGGTTATGCCAAAAGTGTTTTTTTCCCCCCGGATGGCAACTGGATTTTCTCGGTGTTTTCTTTGAAAACGTTTTGCGTCTCATCCGAGAATTGAAGAAGCTTCTTGGATGACGAGCAAAACGTTTTCAAAGAAAAAAAAAATAATCAAGAAAGTCCAGTGGCCTTTTGCAAAAGCGAAAGTGTATGAAACAAACCCAGATTAAATATGCTGCAGTTAGTTTGCTTTGAAAGGTCTACAGCAGGGGTGAAATCCAGAAAGTTCTGACAGGTTCTGGAGAACCGGTAGTGGAAATTTTGAGCAGTTCGGCGAACCAGCAAATGCCATCTCTGGCTGGCCCCAGAGTGAGGTGGGAATGGAGATTTTGTAATATCCTTCTCCCAGGAATGGGGAGGGAATGGGGATTTTGCAGCATCCTTCCCCTGCCATGCCCACCAAGCCACCAAGCCACGTCCACAGAACCAGTAGTAAAAAAAATTGGATTTCACCACTGGTCTACAGCAATAGCATCTAGATTTAAATTCCACCTGATAGTGCTTTACAGACCTCTCTAAGCAGTTTACAGAGTCAGCCTCTTGCCCCCAACAATCTGGGTCCTGATTTTACCCACCTCAGAAGGAGGGAAGGCTGAGGCAAGGCTTGAGTTGGTGAGAATCGAACTGCTGGCAGTCAGCAGAATTAGCCTGCAATACTGCATTCTAACCACTGCGCCCCCACGGCTCTTATAAGAATGTCAAAAGAGCTTTGATGAATTAGAAGAATTTATGGTTGTTTTTTTTCCTTCACCTGAGGAAAAAAAATCTTGTTTTCCTTTATTATTTATTTACGTGTTCAATTTATATGCTATCCGCCTTAATAAGAGGCAACTCTAGGCAGTTTACAACCAAGCAGCAGGGTTAAAAACATTAAATAATAAATAGCAGCCTTGGAAGTCTTCTAGTCCACTGATCAAGCAGGAACCCTACACCATTTCAAACAAAGAGTCCAATCTCTTCTTAAAATCTTCCAGTGATGGAGCATTCATAACTTCTAGAGGCGAGCCGTTCTACTGATTTATTGTTCTGACTTTCAGGAAAGTTTTCCTTATTTCTAGGTTGTCCCAAAGGGGCTTTTTCATGAGGCAACTGGACTTCCTTTCCTAGAAAGTCCAGTTGCCTCCTCGAAAACCATGATCAGAAGGAGGGAAGGCTGAGACAACCATGATCTGGATGACTGAGAATCTCTACAGACCTTTAGCTCTAAGTTGGTTCTCTCCTTGATGAGTTTCCATCCGTTGTTTCTTGTCCTGCCTTCTGGTGCTTTGAAGAATAGCTTGACTCCCTCTTCTTTGGGGCCAGCCCCTCAAATATTGGAACACTGCTATCATGTCACCCCCTACTCCTTCTTTTCATTTAACTAAATTGATGGCAGCGAGTGGCCCATAGCAGTGGTGGGATTCAGCCGGTTTTGTCCGGTTCAGGCAAATGGAGACTACGGGAGGGCCACCCACCCGCCCGGACTTACTCCACGAGCAAAGAGCATGCCATGCGCATGCGCTCACATTTGCAAACCAGTAGGGAAGATAAGTGAATCCCACCTCCGGCCCATAGCAATTTCTACCCAGGTTCTTATTTAAAATATCTGATGGGAAGAGTGAATTTTTTTGCCCTTTATTCAAATATAGCGAATGTACTGTTTTCTGTCTAACACTTGAGAGAAGAGATTATTTGGGGCTGCATTCCTGAGTTGCTTGCTTTGCCCTAAAGAAATGGATTAAATTGTGTTCGAGCTGGCCCTGGATTGCATAGGAGCTCTTTGTTTCCAGCCCATATGTGTTCCTCTACTGATAAAATTGGTTTCCCCCTGGGTGCACTTGCAACCTGCTTTCTGAACGGATGGTCGACTATTTATTTTATTATTTTTATTTCCTAAAATTTGTATGCCGCCCTTCTCCCGTAGGACTCGGGGTGGCTCACATAGTAAAAAACAGACAATAATAAAAGCTAAAACAATCCAAATTTAAAATCCCACATTTTAAAACCCCATAACCGGTCAGAGAATTTGATGGAACAGCCATGTCTTCAAACCAGTATGGAAAGTGCGGAGATCCGGAGCCATTCGGAGCTCCGTGGGTAACCCATTCCAGAGGGTCGGTGCGGCCACAGAGAACGCCCTCATCCTGGGGGTCGCCAGCTAACATTATCTGGCTGACGGCACCCAGAGGAGGGCAGCTCTATGAGAGCGCACAGGGCGGTGGGAAGCTGGTAGAAGATGGTCCTGCAGGTACCTTGAGCCCATGCCATGAAGGGCTTTATAGGTAAGTACGAGCTTGAAGCGGATCCGGAAGGCCACCGGTAGGTAGTGCAGCTCACGCAGGAGAGGTGTTGCCCGGGAGTAGCAGGAAGCTCCCGTAACAACCCGCGCAGCCGCATTCTGGACTAACTGGAGCCTCCGGGTGCACCCCAAGGGCAGCCCCATGTAGAGGGCATTGCAGTAGTCCAGCCGAGAGACAATGAGAGCTTGGGTGACTGTGCGAAGGGCATCTCTGTCTAGGAAAGGACTAGAATCTCAACCACATTTAAAGTCTGGGAATGGACAAGAGACAGGTATTCTTTTATATACTGATCTTCTTCAATGCATCCAGGAATGGGGTGAGGAACAATCACACGGGAGAAGATCAGGTTGGGGTGTGGAGAGCAACTCCTGAGCCAAATTCCTTGAATGAACACACGGCAAAATGGCTGGGTGGGCTTGGTGAAGACTGCACGAGTTCCTCTCCACATATGGGTCTGCTTATGAAGGTGGCATATAAATCATTTTTTTTAAAAAAAAGGGAACTGGGTAAAAGGTAGAGGTAAAGGTTTCCCTTGCACATATGTGCTAGTCGTTCCCGACTCTAGTGGGCAGTGCTCCTGTTTCAAAGCCAAAAAGCCAGCACTGTCCGAAGACGTCTCCATGGTCATGTGGACGGCATGACTCAACTCCAAAGGTGCACGGAACACTGTTACCGTCTCACCAAAGGTGGTTCCTATTTTTCTACTTGCATTTTTCTACTGCTTTCGAACTGCTAGATTGACAGAAGCTGGGACAAGTCACAGGAGCTCACCCCGTTAAGCAGCACTAGGGATTCGAACCGTTGAATTGCCAACCTTTCGATCAACAAGCTCAGCGTTTTCGCCACTGAGGCACCGCCTCCCCTAAGGTAACTGGGTATGCTCAGCCTAATGAAGAGAAGACTTAGGGGTCACCTGGTAGCCTCTCCCAATACTTGAAGGCCAGTCATAGGGAGGAAGGGTAAATGTATTCTCCAAAACTCCTGAACGCAGGACAAGAAGCAATAGGTGGAAGTCCTCAGAGGGAGATCCAACTTGGAAATAAGGAGGAATTTTCTTGACAAGTGAAAATAATTAATCGTATTGGACATGCTGCAGATCTCTTCAGTCAAAGAGCGTGGATTGGTGGGAACTAGAAAAGAGAGATCCAATGAAGAGATCCAATTAGAAGAGACATCCAATTAAAGAGAAACCCAACTTGGAAATAAGGAGGAATCTCCTGACCGTGAGAAGGATTCATCAGTGGAATAGCTTGTCTCCCAGAGTTGCGGGTGCTGTTTTCAACAACAGCAAAATAAATGGACAACCATTTGTCTAGGATGGTAGAAGATCTCTCTTCTAGTTGGACTAGAAGATTTCCAAGCCCCCTTCCAGCCTTATGAGTCTATGTGTCAACATTCCGACTGACACACCCAACCAAAGCAAGTACAGTCGAAACGATCCAGTCTCTGAATGCAAAACTTTATTGAGTACATCATTTCAGCACTGAGGAAAGCAAAACCAGCTCTAGCTGTTTCCCGTGCAAACCTACATAATTAAAGTACAGAATTCTCCCTCCCCCTATCAGCGCAGGTCACATTGTCCAACTGAGTACCGTTGTATTGTTATGAGAAAAGATCTTTGGTTCTGGCAAACACCTGCTGAAGTGTCCTTGGCTCTCATGGCTCGTTTTTTTGATGTCTGGAGCTTACATTTCATCTCACCTTTCCCTGCCGCCTGGTTCATTGGCAAGCTGAGAAGCTATAACGGTTGCGACAGCATAAGTGCGCCTTAAACATGACACTAGGATTCTAACGGATGTGTCCTAGAAATTCTGCTGTTCCTTTTTAAAGATGGTTGACTATGTTTCAAGTTGAAGAAGTTTGACTATTTTTCAAGTTGAAGAAGTTTGACTATTTTTCAAGTTGAAGAAGTTCGACTATTTTTCAAGTTCGACTCAGCCTTCCATCCTTTATAAGGTGGGTAAATTGAGGACCCAGTTTGTTGGGGGCAATAATATAAATATAAAATATACAAAAGTATGAAGGCTATTGCTTAACGCATTGTAAGTCGCCCTGAGTCTCCGGAGAAGGGCGGCATATAAATCAAATTTAAAAAAAAAAAAAAAGTTATCCAATATGTCAAAAGCCATATTCAGACGTCACCCAGAAGAGCAACGTCTGGCCTCTTTCAGCTTTTCTGTCTCCTGTCAATGTTTCTGCTGTTTAATCTAATCATAGAAGTGCTTGTCCTTGATGAGTCTGGCGGAAGCTGGAGGCTGAATCAAGGATCAGCTGGATTCCAGAATTTTTTTAAAAAAAAGAAAATCCATGCAATCTGATTCCAATCAACATTTCAGCTTTGATTTGCTCTCCTACCCACTGCACCTGTTGAGCGCACCACGTCGTGAGGCTTCCTCTACTCAACTTAAGAATCGTTTAATTTTACCTCTTGTTGCAAAAGTTGAACTTGTTGCTATAGAACTATTTTGTAGTTCTATAGCAACAGGGCAGCCTGAAGTCACCTAACTTCCTAACTTAAGTTAATAGCTTGTATATCAGCACCACAATTGCAACAAGAGGAATATTTCTTGACTCCAGAAGTTGTGAATGCTCCAACAAAGAAGAGATTGGGCAATCATGGCTCTGAAATGGTAGAGGGTCCTGCCTGAGCAGCTGGTTGGAGTTGAAGATTTCCAAGGTCTCTTCCAACTTCGTTATTCTGATATAAGGCAGAGGCACTTCTTCCAGTATCACATCTAATTCTGTTCAGTTTCATCCAGACAGGTGTGAGAAAAATGAGGTATTTTAGGAAATATTAAACGAGCAAAATATTTCCCCTAAAAGGGAGGCAGAAACTCAGCCCCACCCCCACCTTTGTCAATGGGCCGTTAAGGTCTGGGTCGGTCTATTCTACACAACAAAGATCTACCTCCTTCAGGCAGAGCCATAGTAGGAATTGCCCAAAGCCCTTTCATGACATCATCACCCAGCAACGCTCAACCAAGCCTGGGACATAGGCAACCTACAAAGTTATCCCTGCATGGCCCCATGGGAGTCTGACAACCAATTAGAACCCAACCAATCAAAGCCCAACAGAGGGTATAAATCTCTTTCTCTGTCTCACACACACACACACCCATGTGTCTTTTTTGCCCAGGACCAAGAAACCCATGGTCCTGTCCACCATTAAAAACCATCTTCCCAATCAGTCTCCATGTTTCCAGTGTCTTTATCCCCACTTGGAACTGAACCCAAAAGGATGTTTCTTCCAACAGGAAGAAAAAAAACTTTCCTAAAAATTTAGGGGTGGGAGGTGGAGAGAGAGAGTGAGAGAGAAAGACAGGGGTGAAATCCTCCAGGTTTGGACCAGTTCTGCCGAACTGGTAGCAATGGTGGCTGGTGGTTTGGAAAACCCGTACTGATGGCGGCTGGTGGTTTGGAGAACTGGTAGAGATGGCGGCCAGTAGTTTGGAGAACCTGTAGCGATGGCGGCCGATGGTTTGGAGAACCAGTAGTGATGGCAGCCGGTGGTTTGGAGAACCGGTAGCGATGGCGGCCGGTGGTTTGGAGAACCGGTAGTGATGGCGGCTTGTGGTTTGGAGAACTGGTAGCGATGGCGGCCAGTAGTTTGGAGAACCGGTAGTGATGGCGGCTTGTGGTTTGGAGAACTGGTAGAGATGGCGGCCACTAGTTTGGAGAACCGGTAGCAATGGCGGCCGGTGGTTTGGAGAACCAGTAGTGATGGTGGACGGTGGTTTGGAGAACCGGTAGCGATGGCAGGCAGTGGTTTGGAGAACCGGTAGTGATGGCGGCTTGTGGTTTGGAGAAGTGGTAGCGATGGCAGCCGGTAGTTTGGAGAACCGGTAGTGATGGCGGCTTGTGGTTTGGAGAACTGGTAGAGATGGTTTTAACCAGGAAGTAACCTGTTTTTTACCCTCTGCGCACACGCAGAAGGGTTTGAACATGCGCAGAGGGTCCAAGGTAAGTAGATTTCACCCCAGGAGAAAGAGGACGCATTCATCCCATGCACAATTGATAGCTTCGCAAATTAGCTTTCTCTGCCACTTCTTATTGATTTTGTTTTTATCCGTACAAAGCCTTCAGGTGACAGTTTGGGCCATTTCAAAATGGAACTCATCTATTAAATAAGCCCCTGCCTTTCCTTTTGCTACGGACAAGGGGAATTGGTGAACAAAAAAAGCATTGCATATTATAGGAATCGCAAAATGTTACGTTCGGTGATATTAGCACCAAAGTTGTGATTCTCGGTTTTGGGGGGTTTTTTTATGGCATGCATATACAGGGATTATACAGAGAAGATATGTTTCCTGCAGGCAAGCCAACTTTAGAAAGGAGATAAGAGCTAGGGATGGGGGTTTTTTTTGTTTTTTTTAATGTTGCCATCTACCTGGAAATTGAATTTGCATTCATCTGAATGCAACAGAGATAAAATGGAATTGCATATATGCAAAAACCGTTGAGTTATTTTTAAACCATTTTGTCCACTGCCAGTTAAAAGAGAGAGAGAGAGACAGAGAGAGAATCTTGATTGAATGGATTGCTTTCATGCTACAGGAACTTGGCCAGAAAGGAGAAGCTGATTAATGCAGTGAGAAACCCTGAGTTTTCAGGGGGAAATCATATGCTTTTAAAAATACACGCATAGATAGAAAAGGAAGCCAACTCTAACAGTCCAATGAAGGTTGAACTTTCCCAGTAGCCACGAAGATTTTATTAGCTATTGGAACATAAAAGCATACGGCTACTGAGCGAGAATAAAATTCACATCTAATGCCAAGATGCTCATTGCAAGAATTTGTGCAATACAAGCTGAAGGTACAATTGAGCCACGCAATTATTTATTTATTTATTTATTTTTTATTTATTTATTCAATTTCTATACCGCCCTTCTCCCGAAGGACTCAGGGCGGTGAACAGTTAAAATGACATACATATAGAATGTGAATATAAATAATTAAGCCAGTTTGGCTCATTATTCAGAGGCTTTTAAAAAAAAAATTAAAAGCATTTTTTCTACTACCTCTTCGGCTGAAAAAATGCTTTTAAAAATAAATTTAAAAAGCCTCTGATGACCGTGCGACTCAGCTGAGTCCGTGCAACTCCAAACTGAGTTCAAGAAAAAAAGCCTCTGCCGATCAGGCAACTCAGCTTGGATCGTCAGACGCTTTTAAAAGAAAAAAAAGCCTCTGCTGATCAGGCAACTCAGCTTGGATCGTTAGAGGCTTTTAAAAGAAAAAAAGCCTCTGGCGATCAGGCGACTCAGCTGGGATCATCAAAGGCTTTTAAAAGCATTTTTTCTACAACCTCTTCAGAGGTTGATACCATGAAGGTAATTTTGAGTCCTGGAGCTTCTGGAGATCCCAAATCACATAAGCCCTGGTCATCTCATGCTTAGACTACTGCGGTGTGCTCTATGTGGAGCCAATCCAAGTGCCTAGAACAGCTAAACTGGTAGAACTCAACTTACAACCTTTAGTGACCATTTGAAGTTACAAGGCCCTGAAAAAAGTGACTTATTTATTTATTTATTTATTTTATTGCGATTTATATGCCGCCCTTCTCCCGAAGGACTCAGGGCGGCTTACAAGATAAAAATTCAACAACATGCCTTTGTTTCTCTTTTAAGCCTTATGAGAGGGGCCAATCATCTCCTGGCCTTACTCCTGAGTTGTCCCTTTTACTTTAGCTGCTCTTGCCTTCTGGCAGCTCTGTGCATGCATGCACTAGGAACAGGCTCTTCCTCTTCCTCTGCCTCTCTGCTGTCCGACTCTGAGGGCTCCGGAGTCTGTACATCGCTCCCCGATGGCCCTGGCCCCATCTCTGCCTCTGACGCAGAGCCCTCGTCCGGGCCTTCCCCAGATTCCAGGACTGGCCCCAGCCTCCTCACTATCTGCTGCCAGGTCCGCAGGCTGCTGGCGGACCATAACGGGGGGGGGGGCAATCATCAGGAGTCAAACTTGACTTATGAAATCTTTTTTTAATAAACATTATCCATTAAAAGAATCCGACTTGTAGACAACAAAAATAACATTAATCATGGACTGATCTTAAATCTTCTCTCCCCGTTTTGAAAAATGGGAGGAAGGCGTATCCTTAGTGGGCAGCGACATGCTATTTCTCATCAATTCTCACCGAAAAGCTGGATTTTTAAAATATAGTGGTAAAAGGAGGAAGGTTTTATGGAAAATCTACAAATGATGGGGATAGAACTGGTTCAGAATGAAGGATCAAGAGCAGCCTGAAATCTAGAGACTAATTTTGAGGGACCACCCATTCCACTGTCTTATTTCACCAAGCTGTGCAATCTTGCAAGATTTGAGTCTGGCTAGTCTAAAGAAAAGGAGAATGAGGGATGACATGATAGCAGTATTCTACTATTTGAGGGGGCTGCCACAAAGAAGAGGGAGTCAAGCTATTCTCCAAAGCACCTGAGGGTAGGACAAGAAGCAATGAGTGGAAACTAATCAAGGAGAGAAGCAACTTAGAATTAAGGAGAAATTTCCTGACAGTGAGAACAATGAATCAGTGGAACAACTAGCCTCCAGAGAAGTTATGAATGCTCCAACACTGGAAGTTTTTAAGAAGATGTTAGATAACAATTTGTTTGAAATGGTAGAGGGTTTCCTGCCCAAGCAGGCAGTTGGACTAGGAGACCTTCAACTCCATTCTGTAGCCTGAAAAGTTCAGAAGAAGAGGACTGGGATTGAGACGATAGCAGTCTTCCAATATTTGAGGGCAAGAAGGCAAGTACAGTAACAGATCACTAAAGAGAGATCCAACCTAGAATTAAGGACAAATTTCCTAACAGTGAGAACAATTAATCTACGGAACGGCTTGCCTCCAGAAGATGTGGATGCTTCATTGCCGGAGGCTCTTAAACAGGGATTTGACCTTTTGTCCAAAATGGTATATGGTCTCCTACTTAAGCAGGGGGTTGGATGAGAAGACCCCTAAGCAGTGGTGAAATCCACATTTTTTTTACTACCAGTTCTGTGGGCATGGCTTGGTGGGCGTGATGTGGCTTGGTGGGCGTGGCAGGGGAAGGATACTGCAAAATTCCCATTCCCTCCCTACTCCTGAGGGAAGGATACTGCAAAATCTCCATTCCCATCCCACTCTGGGGCCAGCCAGAGGTGGTATCTGCCGGTTCTCTGAACTACACAAAATTTCCACTACCAGTTCTCCAGAACCTGTCAGAACTTGCCAGATTTCACCCCTGTGCCCAAGGTCCCTTCTGTTGGAAGAAATGTCCATCTGGATTCAGTTCCAAGTATGGAGAAAGACACTGGAAATATGGTGGCTGTTTGGAAAGATGGTTTTTAATGGTGGACAGCACCACATGGTTTGAGATCCTGGGCAAAAAAGGCACATGGAGTGGAGAGAGGGGCTCTCTTGGGCCCTGCCTTAGAGTTTCTTGTTCCTGTACAAGAAATGTATCCTATTTCCCAGACTCCCAGGAGGCGGGGGTCTTAGCTAACTTTGTAGGTTGTCTGTGTCCCAGGCTTGGTTGAACCTTGCTGGGTGATGTAATCTTCCCAGGTGCCATGTGGTGAGATGGGTAGAGGGCTAATCCTATCACGTCCTGAGGACCATGTCTTAATCCCATCGTCCTGGAGCTGAAGGGATGGGGACAGGGAGCATGTCCCCTTTCTTCATCCAGAGAAATATAATATTCCGCCTCTTTAATATTTCCTAGAATATTTCATTCTTCTAGGAGAAGGGATGGGTGCTAATTTTCTGTGCTTCCAACTCTGTTATTCTGTTTTTCTGCTGTTTGTGAGATTCTCAAAGAGTCTGTAGGAGTGTTTCCTACTTCTGTCAAGAGATTTGTTTACAAACCCTGCCGTGAACGAATCCTGAATCTGCAAAACTCTTCTTTGGCTCCTAATTAAAGGAACAGAGTAAAACTTCAGTCCCTTTGTGTAAAAAATTTCCTTTGTGTAAATTTTTCTTTCTGTAAAAAATAGGGTAACATGACAATTACTTGTGATATGCTACGACTCATGTTAGGCACACATTTTATTTGGTCCACAGTTAGCCTTTAACAGTATAAATAAAATTGCACAGATTTATTATTTATTTATTTATTTATTATTTCGATTTATATAGGCTGTCCTTCTCCGGAGACTCAGGGCAGCTTACAATGCATTAAGTAATAGTCTTCATACTTTTGTATATACTTGCTTAGTAGGGCTTTTTGCCCCCTCCCCCCAAGCAGTGTTCTATTTTATACAAAGTCAGCTTATTGCCCCCACAAACCGGGTCCTCATTTTACCTACCTCGAAAGGATGGAAAGCTGAGTCAACCTTGAGCCTGGTGAGAATTGAACTCGCAGTAATTGCAGGCAGCTGGCAGCTAAATACTACTTTAACAGCAGCAGTTTAGTCCACTGCGCCACCAAAGCTCTTGCAGATAAAGTTTGGTCTCTGATATAAACCCTGGGCATTTGTAGGGAAATCCATCTAGTTCAATTCCAAGCTGGGAGAAAGACGCTGGAAATAACATGGAGGCTGATTGGAAAGAAGGTTGGTCTATTGATGAAGCATATGGTTCTGGGACAGCTGACCAAACAGCTGAATGAGTGGATGGATCTTCATAGTTTCTGTAACTTTGAAGTTTGGGATTTGTGCAATAGGAGCTTTGTGTTCTGATAAGGTGTTGGGTGATTCTGGTTGTGGCTGATGGCTATGTCCTGCGTTAGATTTTTTTGGGTGACAGGTTGCTTGCTCTAATCCCATCACTCTGCTTTTGTTCGCTGTCAAAATTGCTGTAAGGGGTTTCGAAATATCCTGTCTCAAAGGGATTTCTGCCTGCAGTATTTGCTTTGCTTATGAATGGAGCAGGGGTGAAATCCAGCAGGTTCTGACAGGTTCTGGAGAAACGGTAGCGGAAATTTTGCGTAGTTGAGAGAACTGGCAAATACCACCTCTGGTTGGCCCCAGAGTGGGGTGGGAATGGAGATTTGCAGTATCCTTTCCTTGCCACGTCCACCAAGCCATGCCCACCAAGCCCCACCATTCCCACCAAGCCACGCCCACAGAACCGGTAGTAAAAAAATTGGATTTCACCATTGGACTGGAGCCATTTGGATAGTGGGCTTCCCCTTTCAATAAGCTTGTTAAGTGCTGGTGTCTGCTGTGGGCTCTTAAGAAAGACTTGGGGGCTGCTTTCTGCCTCTAAGAACATGTTTCTCCATTTCTCCTTTGGGGAAATATAATATTCTGCCTCTTTTAATATTCCCCAAAATATTTCATTCTTCAGTGAGGGGGGGCTTTCTACATAACCAAGTAGAGTTGGCAATAAATGGCTTTTCAGAGTTCTCCATCAAGTATCTGGAAAAGACTTCTTCTGGCGAAGGAGTCACTTTCCATCACATTCAGAAGGAAGGATGCAATTCTTGTTTAGTAGGAAACCAGCACAACTACAGGTAGCCCTCGACTGACCACCACAATGGAGCCTAAAATTTCTGTCGCTAAATGATACATTCGTTAAGGGAGTTTTGCCTCATTTTACGAGCTTTCTTGCCACAGTTGTTAAGTGAATCACTGAGGTTGTTTAGTTATAACATGGTTGTTAAGTGAATCTGGCTTCCCCATTGAGCTGTTGACTGCAACCGTCGTAAATATGAGTCAGTGTTGCCAAGCATCTGAATTCTGATCACATGACCATGGTGGGGATGCTACAATGGTCGTAAGTATGAATAACGGCCATAAATAATAGTTAGCTAGCATAGAAACGGACCAATAAAGTCCTCGGTGTAGTATAAACCGGCATCAGCCAAAAAGTAATAATAATAATAATAATAATAATAATAATAATAACAACAATAACAACAACAA